>OZ005741.1:16189100-16509100 GCA_963930735.1 Dioctria linearis
CAAGCTTTAAGTATTCATTGGCGTTATTATTTACAGTCCCCATCCTTACTTATATTTTTCTTGAGTGTTCTCATTGGTCAGAACACATTTATAAAATCAATGACTAGGCACTTTTCCATAACAATCAATATAATTTTTTTTAGAGAATCGGACTAGCTTGTACACATATAAATTCCTGTTTCATTTTCTACTAAATTAAGTTTTAAAAAAAATAGTTTTTAATATCCTTTAGAGCTTACAATAATTTCCTTGAGCAGGCGAGATATGTATCTTTCCAAAAAAAAAAAACAGTATTTAAGCCAAATAATGTCAACTAATAAGCTGTTAACGTCGGCAATATTCTTAGCTATAAATTCTATCCGTGCCAACAATGGACTGAGCGTATTATCATTTTCCTATAGGAAGGATTGGCACAGGCTTTCACTTTCACGCCATGGTAGAGCTCGAGCTACCAACATAAAATATCGCTTACTAAAGGTTTTCTTATTCCATTTGATGTTTTTATGTTGGCTGCAGATGCAATAACCGCAGGAAGAATAAAGTAAAAATAGTGTTTACCCCAGGTATATAGAAGACAAGGTAAAATTTTGGCATATTGCAGCTGATAGCCTGTGACGTAAGTCTCTGACTAATGTATATACATTTTTAGAGGAATGACAGCGAGAGGAGAGAGAGAGTATTGTGTTATCTGTACCGTACTTTCCTATACATTTCACAATATTTCGTCACTAATGGCGGAACATGGTTCGTAATGGGAATAACTTGTATTCTATATACCTTGGTTTTTACCATGCTCCGTCTCTCTTGCCCATACGCAGGATTCAGGTAAATATAAACTTTTGAAAATTAAAGTTGGAATGAATTTAATTTCTCATAAGCAATTAAAATATCAATTGAACACAAGAAAGATATTTTTTTCAATTTGGATAAGTTTTACATGTTTTTATGTAGTAAACGTTTTAAAGGGTGCTCAAAGTCTGTGCCACATGAAATAGCAAATCACTCAGTCCATTGTTATAAGTCAGTGGTGCCAACCTAACAGAAGAAATTGTTACGATTGTTCAAGATTCTTTGGAATTGGAGGCCCATTTTCTCAAGCGAAATCCTCGACGCTCCAGTAACGTTGACAATTCTTCTTGGAGTTGAATGGCTTCATCTACCGATCCTGCCCCTGACATCAAATCATCTACATAGAAGCTATTGGTGATGGCTTGTTCCGCGAGTGGAAATTGTCCCTGAAACTCAACGCAAAGTTGCTTGAGAGCTCTCGTAGCTAGAAAAGGTGCGGACGAGGTTCCATATGTGACGGTGTTTAACCATAGATGTTGAATTGGTTGATTGATATTCTCTCTCCAGATAATTCGCTGATAAGCTCTATGTTGTTGATCAACTAAAATCATTCGATACATCTTTTCGATGTCACTAGTGACTGCCACCTTATAAGTTCTAAACGATAATAATATGTCAAAAAGATCCCTTTGAGTCCTTGGCCCAACGAGAAGCTTCTGGTTTAAGGATATACCAGATGATGTTTTGGCCGAACCGTCAAATACAACGCGAAGCTTTGTCGTTGTGCTTGATTGTTTGATAATTGCGTGGTGAGGAAGATATATGTACATGCTCTTTTTTGGTATTTAACAAGTTGTATTCATTAATGAATTTACTATAATCTTTATAAAGATTCGGATCTTTTTCAAACCTATTTTCTAATGATTTAAATCTGCGGATTGTTGTCTCTAAGGAGTTTCCAAGAGGTGGGCTGTCTTCCTTAAAAGGAAGGCGAACTGCATAGCACCCAGTGACTTCATCAATATAATGATTTTGCATGAAATGTGATTCACAGAATTGTTCCTCTACGGTGTAGGATGGCTCTTGTTGAGGGATTTCTTCTATTTCCCAAAACTTCCGTAAGGCTGCATCAATGTCTATAATATCTCCGTGTAAAGCTATTACTGGTAATGTTTCATTTACCTTATCTACTACTCCCGCCACGATGTATCCGAATATGGTATTTTTTAGTGCTCGGTCAATCTTGCTCGCGCGGTTGAAAGTTGGATCTGCAAGTGGGAGTCCTTTTATATAATCCCAGTTCTGAACTTGAAAATCTGTTGCAGGTTGTACTGACGTTAGTTTATTCAGAACGAAGGCATGAATGGTAATGTGTTGTTCCTTATCAAGCCGCGATGTAAGTTTGAGAGCCAGCCTTCCTCTGGTGTAACCAGTTTTTACCGATCCGAGACCCTCAATTGCGATTTTGGACTTTTCACGTTTCAATCATAGACGCTGTACACAATCTTCTGACACGAAAGATGCCTGAGCTCCGGAATCTACCAAAAGACGACATAGTTGGGGTACTCCGTTTACATCTGGAACGTTAACTAGTGTAGTTGGCAGCAGTGGTAGTTGGGTGTGTTGTTAATTAATCGATGTCAAGGCATTGATTTGCGGATTCCCAACTGCTTGCAAGTTGCATGAATCAGCTTGAGTTGACGTGAATGTGGTCTTTTTGAGGATTCAGGTTGCTTGAGGTGACAGGAAGTGAATTGTTTGAATGAAGGTGAGAGGACTTGCTTGATGAGTGATGTGCGGTAACTTCATCGGTCGAAGTCTGGTTGAGATGCAGTAAAGAGTGATGTGCTTGTCTACAGTAGTGGCATGAAAATCTCGACTTACACTTCTGTGCATGATGTCCACCACTAAGGCAATTGAAAAATAATTCGTGTTTGTTTAGTGACCAACTGACGCCTAGCCATAATATCCATACCCTTGAACTTCGAGCAATAGAAAAGTGGGTGCTCTTCAGAGAATTCTGGACAACTCCTGGAGGTGTCGGAGTAAAGGCCCGGATTGCTGGTTTTCCAGGTTGTGTCCTTTTAATAGATGGCTCAACAGTTTCTAATGCGTCGCATCGCTTATTTAGAAATTTGATCAGGTCTTGATAGGAGGGAAGGCAGCAATCTCTTCTGCCCAAGCTTGTTTGGTTTCTGAATCAGTTTTCTTGAGGATGAGGTAGATAAGTCACGGATCTTTATCCATTGCCTCTTTTCCTAGAGTTGAAATTCCTCGGATTAACTCATCAGATATGTCCGTGAGTTTTCGCAACATTGTTGATGACGGATGCGACAAATTGCATTGATTGATGAATGTTTTTATGTACGAGTTTAAAATATGACGTTTCTTGTCATAGCGGGCTACAAGCTTAGACCATGCTTGTTTGTAGTTTGCGTCAGTTACTGTGATGTGCTTAATTAATGCGGCGCGCTTCACCGTTTAGAAAACCCTTTAAATATTGCAGTTTATGAGAAGCCGACAGCACTTCTCTTTGGTCGACGTATGAGAAAAACAAGTCCTTGAATGACGGCCAGTCTTTATAATCTCCAGTGAAAGACTGAATCTGTATTTTAGGCAACCGGATTTCCAAGATATTGTTGCTGTGAGAATTCGATTGATTAAAATTGTCAAAGAAGGATCTTTGCTGATCGAAGTATCTGCTCATGGTTTGATTCAGATCTACTTCCGTTGAACTAAGTGCGGGATTATCGAGGTTTATCGCTTTTATTGTTTTTATAAGTACACGCTTTATTGTGAGGTGTACTTGTCTTCAAAATCCGAAAACTCAGAGGGTACTTCGAGGGTGACTAATTTGTCATCTATGGCGACAAATTCTGCCATTAGTTTTTCTAAGACTTCTAATCTTGCTTCAAATTCTTCGAGCGTCTGTGTTTCAGGCAAAGTTTTCTCGACAAATGTTTTCAGCTTTGTCATCGAACCCTTTATACGGCCTCGTTTGGCCTTCAGCTCAGCTTCGGACATTTTTATTTGATTTAATATTCGGTTCAATGCAAATTCCCGGGTTTCGGCACCATTAAATGTTTAGAATTTTTATGCAAATTTAAAATGAAAAACTTCTTAATGTCAACTCATTAAACGAAAAACCTTTTAATCATTCAGAAAACAAAAATTCATTAGTTGACTTGATTGACCTGGGTTGCTTCGATGTTGTATGTCGATAATCTTGAACAACGATAATGATCCAATAATGGTAATAAAGACATTGACGATGAAGATATGAAACTACAGCCAGCTATTATAACAGAAGCATTAAGTTTGGTACACTCTAAATGGATTTGCTAAATTTAACTACTTAGAGCAAAAGCTGGGAACTATACACACGATATATTCACAACAAATAGTATTTCAAATTATTTTAATAAAGTAAATAATGTGAAAGAAATTTGCTGTATGCACCATACCAACTAAAAACATTCGCATAAATAATGACTAGTTCCATCTATCCTAATTCCTATCCAAAACGAACATGCTAGGTGAGTAAGTCCAGCAAGTAACGAGGAGTCTCATCACTAAATGCTAGAAATACTACCAAACACTAAGGATTTTGTGAGTCTACGAGCTAGAAAAAATAGTTGAAGTCTTCACCTGTAAAATGTAGGCAGTTGTCTAAAATTGAGATGATTAAGCCTCAAAATATTGTAGGTCTACCATTCTATAGACCTAAATCTGGAAAGTTGTTGACTACTTTGTATCTCCTGCTTTCATTCAATAGCGCGGCATCGGTAAAAAGTTTTCCTAATTCAAATGCATGCTTTGCCTCGTACCACAAACAGCACGCGCATATTCACTTCCTTATTTGCATCTTGGCTTTTTTTTTTTTGGTTTTTTTTTGTACCAAACGATGCGTTTCACCAATTCAACAAAATGCTTACCGCTCGATTACCTAACATCTTGTATATACCTTGCCATACCTGTCTCACAACCACTCACCTTACCGCACCACACCCGACAACAATATCTGGTGATTTAATTCAATTTCAACGAAAGATAAGGAAAGTTTCTCCGTCGCAGACCAGCTCCGGTCAGTTGGAGATCCATGGTCGGTAATCAGGAGCATGTGAAAAATGCGGCGAAAATTTCATATGCATAAAACGGAGAAAAGCTTGATATTTTCGTCAGAGGGTAAAAGAGGAACATATTTGTGGAGAGACCACAATAATTACAGAAATTAGCAACCTTTAGGAGTTGAGATCCCCGCATACAATCCGCATGCCAGGAGGTATAGAATTGGAATTTTTATTTATTTATTCTTTTTTTTTCTTTCAGTGAGGGGATAATTTTCCCAAGGGGGTCAGTGAGTGAGAGTTGTTTGCTTTCGAACCCAACTAAGGTTTTCGAAAAGCAGTAATTCACATGTATTCTGCACATATTTATCCAATACAAGAAATATGGAATGTGGGTCAAAATGTTTTTGCCGTTTATAGTTGGTTTTTCTTTCATTCTTTTTTAAGTACGGTTGGCAACTGATTTTCTGCGCAGTATAGGTACCCCAAGAGCGAAAAGCTTTTGTGATTTAAGTAAATATTTGCTTTCTTATTTAAGACGCGCCGGCGCGTCTGCGCACCCGGAGGTTTATGCTAACAGAGCATGCTCGAAATGCTTATACCATATGTAAGTACGGTCGTTTCAGGTGAATGATTGCGATGAGATGAGCACACTGATAAGGATATTGCACCTGATCAAAATAAAATATGGTTAAATATGGTAATCTTAGTAGAACTGAAATTTATTCGAAAAACTACATAGAGGAATCGATTATTTGCTTCTTTTTTTTTGTAAATCTCGGTTAGTAGGTAAACATTTATTTTCTTAATTTTGTCTGAGAAATGTGGAACAGTTATTTCTACATATACCTGGTAGTTGGCATGATAGTATTCTATTCAAAAGACTTCGTAAGGAGTATGAATTCTTAAACAAATTCCTATATAATCAATATCTGAATTCCATAGAATCTGATATTAAGCATAATGCTAAAAGGTTCTTAATGGGAAAAAGAAACTCTTATGGAATGCCCTCATGCGTCCATTATAATGATAGGATAGCAGATAACATCACTGATACATCTCTTTATGCTACGGATACGGGTCAACCATTAGATAGAGACCTCATGACGAACATACCTTCCTCCGTTGATTTAGGATCATTGTATATATCGGTTGATAATGTTATTGATGCCCGAAACAAGCTTAACACATCCTCCTCTTCAGGTCCTGATGGGATTCCGGGTGCCTTTGTCTTTGGCTGTCGTGAGGCTTTATCTCAACCATTATACCATATCTTCAATATTTCTTTATCTTCAGGTGTTTTTCTCGACAAGTGGAAGCTTTCCCTACTGCGTCCTATACATAAATCTGGCGCTAAAAACGATGTTTCTAACTATCGTCCAATCTGTAAGCTCTCTGTTATTCCCAAGCTGTTCGAAAGTATTGTAACTAATAAAATTTCTTTCCTTGTTAAGGAGCACATTTCACCCCATCAACATGGACTCATTAAGGGTAGATCTTGTGAGATCAATCTTGTATCCTTTGCTAATTTCTCACTGAAGGTTATGGAGGACTCAGGTCAAGTTGACACTGTTTACACTGATTTCAGTAAAGCTTTTGATAAGGTTTGGTTTTCATTCTTCTTTGCTAATATGGATTTCTTCCTATCTTTCGGAGCGGAGGCAAATGGTTGTTATTAATGACATAACATTTTCATGAGGATTGTTAATACTCAAGATGTAGCTAACCTTAAACACGACCTTGTGAGCTTTGCTAGGTGGTGCTGGCTAAATCATTTATCTTTGAATTTATCAAAGTGCAAGCATGTTACCTTCACTAGAAGGTCCTCATCGGTACTACTTGATTTATCCATTAACGGATACCCAATTGCCAAATGTAATCTATCATCTGATCTTGGGGTCTTGCTTGATTTTCAGTTGTCATTCTTCCAGCATATATGTAGATTTCATCCTGAGCAAGGCTAACTCTCGCCTTGGCTTTGTCAGGCGTCGTGCTGCAGAGTTTTTGGACCCTTATACACTCAAAAGTCTATACATTTCTTTTGTGAGACCAATCCTTGAGTATTGTTCTGTCTTGTGGGATCCTTACTATGCTGTTCATAGCAATAGAGTCGAGGGCGTTCAGCGGAGATTCACCAGGTTCGCCCTGAGGAAGCTTAACTGGAGTGCTGATCTACCTCCGTATTATGCAAGATGCCAATTAATTGACTTACAAATATTGTCTACCAGACGGAAGACCCGAAATGTTGTGTTCATAAGAGATCTTTTGGCTTATAAAATTGTTTCTCCTTCCCTGCTCGAGCACATTCATTTTTACATTCCATCTAGGAATTTGAGATTCTTCTCCATTCTGTATGAATCCCTTCACAGAACTAATTACTGCCTTAATGGTCCAATTAATTTAATCTTTGTAGTGGCATGATTGAGTTTGTTGACAATAGGTGCTTTACTCAAAAATCTGTGAATAGCTTTATGACTTCATTCTCATAAATTCACTTTTGTATATATTTTTTTTTTGCACGTAATATAAATAGTCTGCAAGATTGTATATCGGTAGACGGAATATATAAATAAATAAATAAATGCTTAAACATCAAAAGTATATCACTGAAAAAATTTAGTATAATTCGCAAACACTCTACTACTGTTCTCCATTCGCATATGTACACGTCTGAGGCATATATTAACCAGAGTTTATTTTTCAAACTAAAATTTAGATACTTTGATCCTTTTTGATATAAATGGATCCATTTTTAGATGCCTCTAACTAATTTCATACTCAAATTCTTTAACGAAATCGATCAAAATTCGCACTTTCCCAACCCGACCATCACCAAAGTTACTCAAAGTTAAGTAGTTATGAGATACGAATACCACTCTTTCTTTTTTGTTTGTCTTGCGATATATGTTGCCTGAATTAAAGGATTTTGAAATCCTTAAAATTTCGCCGAATATTGATATATGCTGAGTTATATTAAAAATATCATAACATTGATTCTACTCATTACAGATACATGATATTTAGCTAATTTTTATTTTCAAGGAAAATTATAGATGTCCTTTACAAGAAAGAAATTAAGGATAATAAATATATCTTGAATATCTCAAAATGCAATCTGTTTTATTTTTTGTTTATTTTAAATTAATGCTCATAATGTTGTTAGTTAAACTGTTAAATTTTCAAGTTGTGATTTTATTGGGTGTAGGGATGAGAATTTTTTTCATCAATAGAAGTTCAGTTATTTTTGTAAAAAATTTCATACAAATTTATAGTGTTACCAAGAGTATAATTTTCTCTCTTGAAATATGACTTATTAACAGTCCTTTAAAACATAGAACGAATTACTTCACTTCGGTTCAAAAATTATTAATATTTCTATGTTATGCGGAAAGTGAAAGCTTAATTTCCAGAGCAGAAATGTGCATCTTGCAAGATGCGTTCAGCGTAGAACCAAAAGAACATAGGAAAAATAGTGGCTTTCAGGCGAGACTTAAGCAGTTTAATCCAGAAATCTTTTTTATAAAAAAGGTAGGTGTATACTGTTCAGTTCCCCTATACGCAAGGTACTCGTGCAAACCTAGAAAACATAGAACAGCTTACAAAAAATATTTGTAAATTTTTCGCGAAAAGAATTGCAGAGTTTCGAGAGTTTCAGGACTCCATACATAGATGCAGTAGCGTAGCACGGATAGGGCGGCTTTTTAATACTAGTAATGCAGGCTTCGCTTGGTAGTGGTAGAACTAAAAAATCCGGTGTATTTCTCAATTTTCTACTTTATGTTTAAGTAATAAAATTTCTGGTGGAGCATCAACAAATTTCAATTGTGAACTTGATTTTGAAGTAATTTATCTTATCTCTGCTGCTGGTTTTAGAATAATGAAGAGACGTCAGGAAAGTAGAGCTGAAAAGCGAAAAAAAGCGACAGCCAAAGAAGGTGACCAGAAGAATGTCCAATATTCGATGCCAGTGCCAGTAATGTTCAAAATGATAGTCCAGCTCCTAGCTCTTCCGAGCCTGCTGAACTTTTTCTTGTTCACGACGCTCCTGTGACCAGTGGCGATACTTAGCTTTAACGATAACTAAAGTAGCATTTCGGTTGGTTGTACGGGCACTGGAGTACAGCAGTTTCTTCTGGATGTTTATTCGAAAACAAGGCTTGCTACTTTCATAAACATTCACTCAGCCTCGCTGACCTTCATACGGTGAAAGCTGAAGTAAACTCATCACTTTCTTCGGGACAATTATCGATTTTTCGCTTTCTTTTTTTCTTCAACTCACCGTTGGAATGTTTTGATGAGCACAACTGGTACCAGTTTGAGTCGCCTGGTTGAAAAAAAATGAAGCACCAGAGGAGATACAGTAAAATGCTCAAAACAAACTTCTCAACAATTTTGGAGATTTTGGAGCAGCTCTCAGGAAGAAACTAGAACACAAATACCCAGGACCGATGCAGCTCCGCTTTTGGTGTTCACGCTGTATTTCTCTTGCTTCAGTATTCTTGGACTTTGGTCACAAATTCTGGCGAGGTGAATACCGTCCAAACGTACTTGTAAACGCGAGGATTCAACTTGTAAAATTGTGCTCAGAAACTAAAAGTGCTCTAAGATTATCTGACAGAGAGTCGAGAAGTCATTTTGCAAAGCAGTATAGATTTTGCTGAAGAAAATCGTAAGGAACTTGGCATTACAACGCTACCTTAGCGTCGCATTGGGAGAGAGAAAAAGATGTCTGGCGAATATTGCGAAAATGCCGGGCTTGCTTTTACTGAATATGGAAGGTCCCTACAGCTTTTGCGCTTTATTCAAGAATTCAACCAACATTACCTAGTCCCGAATATCGTCGTTATGCTACAATTCCTCCTTACCGTAGCCATTAGCGTCATGACTTGCAGGAGAAGTTTCTCCAAGTCGAAACTTCTAAAGAATTATCTACGGTCAACGATGGGGGATTCTAGATTGAACAACCTGGTAATTTTGTCAATTCGACGAGATCTGACAATGTCAAGCCCATGTCAAATACAGATTTTGGAAAATTAAAATTTTTCACGCCAGTTCGTGTGTTGAAATTTTTAATGGCATGGAAAGTATTGGGGCACTACATCTACGGTCCACCTTAGACCCCAAAAGTCTTTGCTACGCCACTGCATAGATGACTTTCTTTTTAGGCCGTTGTCAACAGAATTCTAGAATAGTGGAGGACATAAATGCCCAAAAGAAAAAAATGTATGTACGTCTATGGATTAAGCCTATTCGCACGCTTCGTATTCTCATTGTAGTATTCACATTTATATATGAATGTGCCATCCCACACGGGTATTCTTGATGCAGTATGCAAACCGGTTTTCTAGGGAAAAGGTCACTTTCTTCTACTTAAATCGAAATGAAATAATGCACACACACATTAATTAGCCACTTATTCGTATATGAATAAGAAGCCTGCAGCAAAAATAACCGTGTGGAGGTGCCTAGTCTGTTGTTAAACCTGCTAACATAATAGATTAAGAATACTCGTGTGGGATGGGTCATTAGGCCATCCCACACGGGTATTCTTGATGCAAATGCAATCAGGTTTTATGGGGAAGTCGTAAAAGAAGCAAGAAATATCTCTCCAAAGTGTAGAGATATTTATTTGCTTCTTTTACATCTTGCGGAGAAAACCGGTTTGCATACTGCATAAGAGCTGTGAATGACGTGTTCGTTCACTGTTCTTCGTTTCAAGTTAAGTGTTAGACAGTATTAGATTGCGATCATCTAAACCAATATCATATGCTGGCGCGTATACGGGGGGGGGGGGGGGGGGTACAGGGGTCATGACCCCCACCAAAGCGCGCCACCTAACCTTCGCGGTGATGTGAGTAGTAATAGTGGATTGGGTATAATAAACATTCGCTCGTAGCTCTTCATCTTTTAAACTTGTACAATTTTTTTAGAATTTTCTTGCGTTTTTATATAGTGTGGAAAAGTCATCTATCATACCTATCACAAGATAGTAAGTAATTTTGGAATGCATATTTAGCCCACTTATGAAGATGCTTTTATATTGTTGTTGCGATCATAAACTTTTTATACCAATCTGATTTTCCGACGGTAGATGGCAGCAGTAAATTCGCTGTCAAAACAGCTAGTCGAAATCGGCGATTGTGAAAGAAGAAGATCCTGAGATTTCATTTGTTTTTTTTTTTTTGTAAGCGTTTTGAAACAGATATTTATCGAGAATATTTTATATTATTTTGAAAGAATTGCAATGGACCAAACTCTGGAAAAGAAAAATTTAAAATACAGAAATTAACTAAATTAAAATCAACCTAAATGCCAAAAATATCACAATTTTACCATTTGTATTTAAGCGCCTCGAAATATCCATCCAAACCATGTCTTTTTTGTCAACTCGTCTATACTGGTTGTCCTGTACTTATATCATAAATTATTTTATGATTTCGCCCTTCCTTAATCAATTTTTCATCAAAATTCATTGTTTTGAAATTGACACGGCGTCTTACAAACTTGACAAAAATAAATGTCACAAACAATTTCATTCGTTTGAATTTGTTGGCGACGACAGCGAAATTAGAAATTGATCATGCAATTCCATGCAATCAACGTCTAGCCACCCGTTGATTTTTCATAGCGACACTGATTTAAGAGTTGTTCAAAGTTTTTACGTTCGTAGGGAAGCATTAAATTTTTCTTAGAAATATACTTGCAAGTTTTTCTTAAGAATTTTAATGAATATATATATTCACCGACAACGGTCTAAACGAAATCGGCTAATTTGGCCGATTTTCAACTTCATTAGCCGAAAAAAATTTACTTTGGCCTACAGCCGATTTTTAGCCGATTTTGATATTTCTTCAGCCGATTTTGGGATTGACGCTAACTACACTTGATTTGGTGCGGTGCTTTGGCGATCGGATGTATTTTCAGCCACTTTCTTGATTGAAAAATTGGAGTTTTTCCATTCGTGATTGTGCGAAATTAATGCGTCGTGGAAAATGACTTCCTGTGAGAAAAATGTTCACGACAGAGCACTTATGTCTCTGAAAGAAAGAGCGAAAAAAATATATGCGAAATGTAGTAACTGAGGTGTATGTGACCCGAGTGCATGAAAATGGTTTTTCCGGCGACAAAAACGTCCCGAGAAAGTTTTCTGAATCAGGAAAAGAATACACCACTATATCGGCGAGACCTTTTTTGCTGGTTTTGCATTTACGTTCATTCGAGGAGTTTGCATTATTTTGTATAGAATGGAATTTGGAATTTGCCGATTTTAGATTTTCTAGATACATTTAGCCGATTTTACAAAGAAACTATTGGCAACACTGGAATTGGTGCATTGATTCTGGTGGCTCACTCTTTCGGACAGCGGCACAAGCATTCTGTTTTCTTAGAAAGATCTGAAAATTTTTCTTTAGATTTTTCATGCACCATTGCCAGCGGACAATGGTTCCAAATAGTTGATTCAGGTGGCTTGACTGATCTGGTTCGCTAAAGATATTTACGAGCGTTGGCAAGCATACATTTTGTTCATAGGAATTTACTTAACATTACATTTTTCTTTCGAATTTTTATACACTATTGGTGGCTCAGTGGCTGAAAACCATCAGTTTGATTAATTCGAGTGCCGCTAAAATTGATTCTACAATTTTTCTTCAGAATTTTTACGGCAAAACTATTTATAAAAATAAAATCCATTCGCTTTCCTCTGCGGTTTGCCATTACTTTGCTTGTACTTTCGTATTAATTAAAGTAGTGTTGTTTAATTTAACTTATTATTTACTTCTAATTTGTATGAGAAAGATAAACTTGTTACACTATTTAGCGATGGATGTAGAAATAGTAGCAAAAATGGAAAACAGAAGACTGCTAAGACCATTGACAATTTTTTTCAGAAGAAAGTAAGATCAGTTAAGTTCCCATCAAAAGAAATAGTCAGTTACATATCATGCACTTCTACTCCTACTGCTCTGAATATGACTCAAATTGCAAACTCTCACTCTCAGTCATTTACTTCACAAATTGGGTTTTGTGATATCTAATTTAAATATGATAAAAAAAAATTAAAAGCGACTACTTTCGACTTTTTTTTCCCCTCGAACATTTTAGTTGTGACCCTCCCCAGGCTGAAGGTCTGGATACGCACCTGATCATATGTGAACTTTTAATAAATCATTAATAATTTAAAATAAAAATGAGTAATCCGGGAAGTTCAGACGTAAGAACTTCGAATTTGCCAGCCTTAATACCACTCCTCCCGTCCTACTATTAGTAACAACAAAATTATAAATTTTACTGATTTTTATCGATTGGACTGTACCCTGGATATGTACCAAAATTGAAATCCCCGTAGTGAAAAGCTAAATTTTCACGTAATAATAGTACGCTTAGGTTGAAATACATGCACACGCACGCATTCATTTTTATTCATGTTTACAGTGCATAAAGTATCTATTCCACAGCCGTAATTACTGTTTCGATTTCAGGTTCAAGGTGATGCTTGCGATGACTCTGTGTGTAATTTGCATTACTCTGCGTCTTCCTCAGATGAAAGGTTTCCATCCACGTGTGGGTGGGAACCAAGGACTAATGCGTTACCATCCTCGTCTTCTCTTGACAACATTCGATTGGCTGAATTAGTTAGTATGGATTCCACCAAAAATGAAAAAGGTTATGGCTCAATGCAACGAAAGCTACGTAAAAAAAACATCCGAAAAGCGGCATAAAAGGGAAGCTAACAGGACATCTAAAAAGGCAAGGAAATATTATCCTGTCCGCAAAAGTCATTGTTAGATTCATGGCGTTCCAAGTGTAAAAATAAATTTGCAGATGTAAATTTAAAGATTACTTATCGCGCCTACAGAAAATTGCCTTCAAGATATGCCCAAAAACAGCATTTGTCATGGATAAAAAACGGGAACGTAAAAATTTGAAGACTAAAAATCGACATATTTCTGTTCAATATAATTTTGACAATCATGGTAAATTGATCGATTTGTGCAAAACTTGTTTCAGTAACATTTATGTTGAAGGTCCAGCATTCAACAATTATTTAATCTCTCTGAAAAAGAAGTCTGAATCGAATATTGTGACGCCCGACAGTAGAGGAAGACATCCGTCAGGAACTAAATGAAATCACAAGGATATCGCCTATGTAAATGATCATTTACGAAGTTTTCCTTGCTACATCAGACACTATATAGCCACAGGTACACAGAAAAAAAAAATACTTGGCAAGTGATATAACCTTAAAAAAAAATGTTTAATCTATACACTCAAAAGCTGGATTTAGAGAAACCTGTAAATGTATCTGAGAGCCCTGTTTGCCTTGGTGTATACAGAAGACAGTTTTCAACTCATAATTTAAAATTTAAAAAACCAGCTAAAACATGTGGTGACATATTCGACATGAAAATAAAATCCTATGCCATAATGAGAATGAAAACAAAAATATTTTAAAAATTAATCAAACGGAGCACCATGTGAAGGCGAACTTTCACTATGAAACCAAACATAGTGACAAGGCTGCTACCATTACATCTGATGGAAAATTAATTACAGCCTCGTTTGATCTGCAGAAATGTCTAGAGACTCCTTGTTTATCCACAAGTGTGTCTTTTATAAGAGAAAATTATCAACATTCAATTTAATTACTGTGTATGTAAACAAAAAGACTTCATGTTTTATGCGGAAACAGCTCAGCGAGGTGCAAACGAAATTGCATCTTGCTTATAAAAAATTTATTATGGCGTTACCTGATACGGTAGAGACTTTGTTTTTTTATTCTGACACTTGTCCTGGCCAGAATAGAAATTCCCATATTACCTGTTATGTTTATGTATGCGATTAAGAAAAAAACAAAATTTAAAGGAGATAGGTACATCACAAGTTTTTGGTTACCGGGCACACCCATCTTGAATATGATACAGACCATCCTGGCTATTGAACGTTTCAAGAAGAAACCCAACGTAATTTTGTCTATATCCCAGGATTGGATGAATTTAGTACGAATGGTTAGTCCGAACTATATTTTGTTCACAGTATGAGTCAGAAAGGTTTCTTTTCATTTTCTAATCTCTTGACAAACGACAGCCGTTCAACTGGAACAACATTTTCTGGGTGAAAGTTACTAAAAAATTCGGAACTCCTTAAATTCAAAAGAAACATTTAGGATGTGCGCACTCAATAGAAGGGGCGGCTTCTGGATGCGGTAGAATTGCCACTGGAATATTCTGAACCATTGGTAATTGTAGCAAAAAAATATTATAAGGATTTATTAGATCTGATACAATTTTTGTATATCGCGATTTTTATATGAACTTGAGACATGACAATAGATTAACTGCAACAGTCAGTGATAGTGAGGATGATTTCAATTCTGCAGAAGAATAATTTATTTTAGTTCTATATTTGAATAAACTGAAAAAATCAGTATTCTTCTTTTTTGTGGTAATAAAATGATAAGTCCTTTTTCTATCTATAAGGTATTGGTAGTAATTTTGATCAAACACTGATAACTCCCTTTAATCATACTAAACGTTAAATTATCATCAGAGTTATAATATTATGTCAGTTACCTACTATTACATGAAAGCGTTGACATTATCAGACGCAATCCGATTTGCAAGAGTTTTTCAAATGTTTTTCTTTTTTTTTCATATTATTAAGCCACGCTCAGGGAATACCCTATGATGCAAAGCACAACATGACAGGAAGGAGATAGGGAAAGGATTAGGGGATATGAGGAGAGTGGCGGAGGTGCCGATGTATGTCGCCCTTAAACTGCCGTAGATTGTATTCCGGAGGAAAAACAGAAGATGGTAAGCTGTTCCACATTCGCACTGTTCGGGATAAAAAATCATCACGGAATTTCACTGTACGGCCGAAAGTAATTTGAAGGGTTAAAGGATGTGCGCTGTTTGCAGCGCGAGTGTTGCGTGCAGGATTCATTCTACAAGGGATTAGACTATATATTTCATCAGAACATTAACCATGCATATAGCGATAAACCACCGAAAGGCTAAAATGAAAAACTTGAATTTTGGAATTATCACCACAGATATGTATTATCACTTCTCAATGATTTTTCGAATATAGTTTTTCAAGGTAAAAAGGAGTTAATCAGTCACTTAAATACAGCACACATAAGTTAGATCATTTAAATAAGAAGAAGTCCGAAGAACTTTGGACGGAAGGAAGTGTCAAAGCTTAAAAAGTATCTGATAAAATCTATGCTCCATAATGGATTCCATGATGGATCTGATGAATTTTCCTCGCAGCTCAGCGAATGCAGAAAGAAAATTTTCTGATTTGAGTTTAATAAAAACAAAAAATAAGTTCGATATAGACACAATTCAGTCTATAATGTTTGCCAAGGATTTACTTCCGGACAATAATGAACTATGACTTTTCGTCTGCAGGATTTTTGTACTTATCGACAGCATAACATACTCAGGTAGAAAAATAGTAGTACTCGTGTAAAACTGAGGTAAGCAAATCGTATATCAAGCAAGAAAAGAAGGTGACATCGCATACTTCTACATAAGAGGAGAATATTTTTATTGCTTTGTTTGTGAATACAGAAAATTGGTACTGCCGTATACTATCTACAAATCTGGACACTTTTGACAAACTGAGATGGCAAATGGACTTTTTATACAATACTCCGAAATATTACCATATTTAGGCAGAGTTCTGAAAAAGCTATTCGGGAATTTTCTGACAGAAAGAAAACCGAACTTATCGACCAGATAAAAGCAGCTTTTGAGGAGACTTATCCATACAACATAAAATCACCCATCCCATAACTTTCCCGGGATACACAGGAAGTGTTCAGTATATACTAAAGACTTTATTTCTAGGAGTGTTTAGAAATTTTCGATAACCCACCTTCCCTGGGATATCCCAAAACTACTTTATATGGGAACATTTTTAGTATTTTACAGACAAATGCATATTCCGTAGCAGGACAATTTCGGGACAAACATGGGAAAGTCGCCTCCTCTCCAGAAGCTCCTTAGAATATATGAATTTATTTTCATGTGTCGTCTTAAGATACCGAAAACAGAGCAACAAAATATGTATTGAAAGAAGTCATATGAGACCTGCGTTACTTAATCCAGCTATATGTACATGCGTTTAGCTATATTAGACTGCCTTTCGCTTTTATAATTCCTTGTTGTTTTATGGCAGACTGTGCATTCTAGGACGTGAGTTTTAAGTGATTTTTATCGTAGGAATTCCATTTGTAGGTGTTAAAAATTTAGTGTTTATGTTTTGTGCAAGTACATTCACCTCAGGCATACTCGTATATCCTCCAACCATTAGTTTTTTTTTTTTTGTAAAAACACCTACCCATCAAAAAAGTTCTACAATCCCAGAAAATCCTAATATATTGCCCCGCACATCCTGAAAACAAACTAGGATGATCAGTTAGGTATGCTTGCAGAGAGGGATTCGACTTGTCAAATATACGGTGCGAGAGGAAACAGCGTTCTTCTAAAAGTACCCAAGAAAACTACAGCTCAGACTGTGCAATAAAATAATAGGCTCGGAGAAAGAATATAAAGAGGACAAAATTCCAGGGAAGAAAAACTATCTTTACAGAACCTATTTCCACGAGCACAAAGACAATTTCTAGGAGAAATATACAGAAATTGGCTTTAAAAAAATTAACTATTCTAGGATCCATCCAATGATTCAACTGCAAAGAGTGGGGAGACTTTTTGCGAGTGTCAGCAATTAACATTTTCTATTGAATGTCAGGAATACGAGCATCTAACTTCCGAATACATTACGTCAGAGTGGCAGATTGTATAGGACAGAAGAGACTTCATTGAAAGTTCTGTAGAACACAGGCCCACTGTACGGTAAACAGAGGAAGCCTTATGTGATTATTCCTTATTTCTAACTACAGACCCGTCGCTAATTTAAGTTGTGTTGGTAAGATATTTGAAGCCCTGGTTTACGATGTTTTACACTTCCACTGCAAGCCTTCCTATGCTCTTTTCAGCAGGGCTTTATAAAAGACAAATTTACTACGACTAATTTGTTGGAGTTTACTCTAATTTCTGCATTTCTGCAATTGAAAGCCGAAAGCAAGTCGATTTCATTGTCACAGATTTTAATAAAAATTTCGAGCGAATCAATCATAAAATTTTTATTCATAAATTGACTCTTCTTGGTTGTCTTTCTGTCTTTGTTAATTGGCGGCTTCATTCTTATTTATCCGATCGTACGCAGCGAGTTGTATTTCGCGAAGCTCTTTCTGACGTAATAGATAATAATTCTGGTGTTCCTGAAAGCAGCCATCTTGGACCACTCCTTTTTATTATTTTCATTAATGATGTATCGCGGATTTTAATTAATTCAAAAATACTTTGCTATGCTGACGATGGCAAAATCTTCCGAATTGTTTCTAATGAAAACGAGTGTGGAATGCTAAATATGGACCTAGACACCATTCATGAATGGTATGCTATTAACTGTCTTCCTATCAACATCAACAAATGTAGGTACTGCTATGTCCCTTTCTCGTAAAAGGAGGCGATTGAACTTCAGTTATACTTTAGATGGATGCTTATTAACTAGACTTGACAAAACCAAAGATTTGGGTGTCTTCCAGGGTTGTAAATGAGCGGACTCATTTATCGTATCAACTCATCGCTCAACTCAGGATTTGAGTCCGCTCAATCATTGAGTCCGCTCAATAGTTGAGCGGTGGTTCATCGCTCGAAATTTGAGCGGACTCACTGGTTGAGCGGACTCAATCGTGAGCGGACTCAGTCTTGAGCGGACTCATTGCTGGAATGAACTTGAGCGGACTCAAGTCTTGAGCGGACTCACTGCCTGAGCGGACTCAAATCATATTTTAAATAACATAAAGAGAATCTGATTTAATTAAAATTGAAACTGAAATTTCAATAAAATAAGAAAAGCTTATAAAAAAGTCATTCATTATATTATATTTTATTAATTTAGCTTTTGCTAAATTTCTTAGCCAACATTTCTTCTTCCTCCTTCCTTCCATATTTAAAATATGATTTGAGTCCGCTCAACTCAAATGATGAGTCCGCTCAGGCAGTGAGTTCGCTCAAGACTTGAGTCCGCTCAAGTCCATTCAAGCAATGAGTCCGCTCAAGACTGAGTCCGCTCACGATTGAGCCCGCTCAACCAGTGAGTCCGCTCAAATTTCGAGCGATGAGCCACGGAGCGGACTCAGTGATTGAGCGGACTCACTGCTTGAGTTGAGCGATGAGTTGAGTC
The DNA here is from genome assembly GCA_963930735.1 of Dioctria linearis. Classification (NCBI taxonomy): domain Eukaryota; kingdom Metazoa; phylum Arthropoda; class Insecta; order Diptera; family Asilidae; genus Dioctria; species Dioctria linearis. The sequence continues at coordinate 16,208,216 of OZ005741.1, forward strand.
AAAATGTGAGTCCTTTACATCCCTGGTGTCTTCCTTAAAATTCGTCTTTCCTTTGAGCATTAATTAATAAAATCGTTGTAAGGGCAAATGCTACTCTGGGCTTTGTAAAGAGATGGTCAAAGAAGTTTAGTGATCTATTTATAACGAAAGTCCTTTACTGCACATCCGTTAGACCTATTTTGGAGTATGCCTGTCCGGTCTGGTCTCCCGTTTATGCTGCATACATAGCTCGTGTTGAGCCTGTGCGGCAGAGATTCGTTCGTTTTGCCCTGAGAATAGCCGAAAAGCTTCCAAAGTTGTTTTTGCGTTTCAATGTATACAAGGAGCGATGAATTCCACTGAGCTCTTAAATGTTTTCAATATATCTATTCCTGTGCGCTTCTTGATAACCCACGACTTCTTCGTCATTCCTCAGCATACTATATCAACTATGTTTTGCACGAGCCGATTTCATCAATGTCTCGCCTCTTTAACAACCAATTTGATTGCATTGACTTTCATCTTTCAACAAGTCAAATAAGAGATCAGCTTAGTTAGAGTTACTTTTCTTTTTATTACTATTGTTAATTGTACTTTTTTTTTTACTTCTAAACTTAGTAATCACATCTTTGATGAAGTTCTAAATAAATAAAGAAAACCCAAAATACGAAACAGAAAATTAGGAGGCCTGTAACTGTAAGGCAAAGTTGCTGATAGAAAAGAGGCAAGAAGCCTGAAAACTTAACACCATATAGTATAAGTGATACCATAGATGTCACAAGAACTAGATGTCGCATGGCATACTAGAGCAGAGCATACAGATTGTGAAATGGGTAATGCATTCTGGAATGGACCATGACATGTTTTAGAGCTTGCCGAAAGCATATGTTTTTATAATAGCAGTTTTGTATACATTTAATCGACTTCCTCAACACTTCAGATACGAAAAAATATGAATCACTCAACGTGTACATCATTTCAAATATTGTGATCCATTCCGGAATGGTACTGGATGCGACATCTAGTTTTTATACCATCTATGGTGACACGGACAGCCGACAGTATTTTTGGAATGGATGTCCTTAGTGACAGAGCTATTATCGACTGCATAAATAGGGAGCTCTGGATACAAGGCACCAGCAGAGGGATGAAGAAATGTTCATTTTGTGAAAATGTCGAAGCTTATGCACAAAAGGTATCTAAACCTTTTTCAAAGAGTCTTGGATATACTTGTCACGCCAGAATATAGAGGAGATTCAAATCACGGTTTTCTTCGCATATCTCTAAAGAGAAATATTTCACAGTTATATTCCTATCATAAGACAGAAAACATTCCACGAGGAGTGATAATGACCAACACTGCAAATGGAAAATTACAAACCGCAATTTTATAGGATTTCATATTCTAAAGAACTTTTCAATACATCAGAACCGTATGGGACTTATCGTTTTCACAGTATACGTAAAAATCCTAAATTTTTATATGGCAACACCAAAAAAGGGCTGCCCGATTTAGTCCAATTTTAAAATTGGACTAAAGCGGGCAACGACGACATTTTTGTATGGCAACCCTACGAAGGAGTTATCCGATTTATGCCATTTTCGAACTTAATTTTACTTTCTTTTTTTAAAGGCCATATGCAAAATTTCAGCGTTTTCGAATTATCGTCCGGACGGATGGACATGCAAAAATCAAAATAACTTTTAATTTTATGAATGGGTGTCTAATCCATTTTGCTCTATACCATCACTATTTCTAGGTGCTACAAACGGAATGACAAACTTAGTTTACCCTATAGCTTTCATCTAGGCAGCGAGGCCATCTGAGCTCTAATGTACGAACAGTGGAAATTCCATTTCTGGCAATATTATAGGATAGGTCAAGGTCACAATTCACGGCAGTGCGAAGCCTGATGAAATTAGAAATGAAAAACTTAATGATTAGAATTACTGTGCAATTACTGTATCATAATTAATGATTAATGTGTTGCCAATAGAATTTTCCAACATGCGTTCCGTTGGAATTGGCGCTAGAACTCAAACTCATAATGAGAGCCAATATAACTTACTTAGTCTAATAGAATGCACTGATCCATATTGAACAATAAGATACACACCTTCCATTAGGAAGCTCTCAATCTCTAACAATCTATCTAACTTTAATATTATGATATCGATGACTAGTTTCCAATAACTAATTACAGTCGTCAACTAAAACTATTACTACGTGCTTTTTTAATTTCAATTAGCCAAACTATAAAATTTGCAGTTATCTTAGTGTAGCTACCTAATGGGGGTATGATATTAGCTTTAGATATTGCTATCTAAAATATATGTATGAATCGTTATCGTATCCATGGAGTTACATACATATCCTTAGAGTACTTATATGAGAGTTATATGCTTGCATTTCCGCAAGACAAAGTCCCACCTGATGAGCTTTCGTGGTAATCTTGTCCATGGCAACAGAACCTTAAATAATGCTTTCGCACACCTGCTTAAATACGGTAAAATAATATGATGAAGATGCTTGTCGTGATTCATGTAAGTACATACAAATGAAAACAGGGAATTTATGTAGCTGTGAGTGAATTGAAGAGGATTTTAAAATAAGCCACTTTATGTAGCTTTTAGTAGAAGGGATTGGGAAAGATGATAATAATAATGGAATAAAAAAATTTACGCCCTTAATCTGTCGGGTTTTCTGTGAGAAATACAACAAAGTAAGATTCATCACTGGCTATAAAAACACTCTCGACTTTAACAGCTCCAATCTCTTTAACCTTTTTTTTTCTTCTTCATTGTGGCGTATTTGTGCATTAACTATTTAGTAACATATATAGGTACCTACATCCAGATGATTCTACATTTTACCAGCTTTTATATCTGCTCTGTATTAGCATTGAAAAATTATCAGCTCAAGCCAATTAATCTAATGTTCCGTTTTAGTATATATATAGTTCTAGTTAGTATATGTATATGTTTAACTCGTCTTATAATTTTCCTTCAATTTTCATGTAAGATTGCGCCAATCACAGACCACACCAGTACAAAGTGCCTTGTAGCTTCTTTATGGTGTGTCGGATCGAACCTATAAGATCTTTTCCCCTAAACGCCCTAGGGTGCCCATTCGAACTTAAGGTCCTTTATGAGGCATATGACGTTCTTGAGGGCGACATCTTCTGGCAGTGCAAATGCCTTTCCTAGATGTTTTATACCCTAGACTTAGACATACAGCACGATCTAATAAATCATTAATACTAATTATTCATTAAAATGCCGTGTGTGACATAGTATTCATGGCTATGACTGGTAAATTAGATAATAATGAAGTACACCAATGTGTTTTTTCCTTTAATAAGCTCGAATGAGGAAAAATGTGCTAGAACCGGAAGTATTTTGGTATATAATATAAATCTGAAGCTCTGCTGTGCATCGACCCATTTGAGAAATAAGAAGAAGAAATGCAAAACACAAATTATATTATTAAAATACTTTTTAATATTTTCACATTTCCAAATAAATAAATTGAAAAAAAATTAATTTTATCGTATCGATTCATTCCAATTCGTTTCTTTACTATTATAAGAATGGCTGAGGCAGTTTGACAGTAAAATTTAATTAAAGAAATGCCTGTGTGTCTGCAGTTGCCTAATGAATTATGGTCTAATTAGTCGTTAATTAATTATTCATTAGGAGAGCTGTATGTCTAGGACATTGGCCTTATGCGGCACAGGGTTTCACAGTCACACAGGATATGTTCAGTGCGGTTTCATCGTCTTCCACACAAAAATGACAGATCTCATCATCAACCTTACCCATCTTTTCAAGACGATATCTAAATGGGCAGTGCCCAGTAAATAGGCCCGCTTGAGCCTAAAACTCCTTTCTGATGAGTGTGGGGAATACTTTCGTTTTACTATTACGAATAATTTACAAGTTTCTTCGCTTCTCTCAACTCCGGGAGATATTTTCCCAATGTGTCTCTCTAATTCTGTCCTCCCAAAATCTGATCTGAGGGGTGACATTTTGGCAGGGAGTCGAGACGGGATCAAAACCTGTTATATTTAGGTTGTTTTAACCGGTCTTGACTTCGGTACCGAAATTAAAACCGAAATTAAAAGTGTACCGAAATAGAGCGACCTCAATAAAATGTGACCGTGACCGCCAGACTGAAATTCAAAAACCTATTAAATTGGTACCGACCACAAAAGAAATTGTTTGACCGGTCTTGTGAAATTTTTGGTCTTACGAGGCGATTAATTTTTCTGCCTCTGTCGGATGAAATTATAGTGGCACCTTAGATTTTGTTTTTAAAGTTTTTCAATTTTTCCCAAGTTTCACTGGTTTCCTTGCATATCATATTCAAAGTAAAACAGCAATACCTAGCATAGGCAATCTAATAAGATACAAAGGACATACAAGTAGAATAAAAATCTGCAACACCTCGCTGGAATATAAAATAGGCGACAACAATGCGGAAAGCCTCGCTCCAATCAACGCTGTCTTGACCTGATGTAGGGAGGCTTCAATTCCTTCCTAGAAATTTACTAGAATTCTTTTTCTTTAGAATTTGTATGCCTATTGAAGGCCGACAACAATGCGGAATGCTTCGCTCCAATATAATATCAACGATGTCTCGATCTGATGTAAGGAGGTTTCAATTTTTTCCTAGAAATTTACTGGAAAGTTTTCTTTAGAACTTGTATGCTTATTGTGGTGGTTGGCGCTACTACATTTATTTATATTCCTTGCTTATACCGACGAGGTGTTCTAGGTTCAAGGTAGCAAGGAAAATAACTATTCAGCGTCATCAAGAATACCAACTACTAGCAAGAACAGAAAAATTAAAAATTGAAACTTCACAAGAAGAAGTGATAAACGCATGCACCGAGCTTGTGACTTGTAATGGCCGCCTATTTACTCTAATGGAAGACTCAGGTTTTAGAAAACTTCTAGATCCAATTTTGAAAGCGTTAGGAAATTCCTTCACAATAAATGCCGAAAATATTCGACATGAAGTGCATACTAAATCTAAAGAAATTAGAGATGAAATTAAAAAAGAAGTACAGTGCAAACTTTTGTGAGTAAAAATAGACATAGCAACAAGGCTTGATCGTTCTATTTTGGGAGTAAACATACAGTCCATAAAGGATGGAATCATCGTACTGAAAACGCTTGCTGCGAAGGAACTCGTTAGTTCCCATACCTCGGAAAACATTCGTGCAGAAGTTACTCAAATTCTTAAATTATATGAACTCTCACTGCGTAACATTTAATCTTTTACATCAGATAATGCGGCTAATATGATGAAAACTGGAAAACTGCTCAGAGAAACAGATCATAGTTCTATGGAATCTGCAAATGTCTATGACATTAATGACGAAAATTAGGATGTAGACAATGAAGACGAACATTTCAACGTAGGTGAATTAGACGGCACATCAAATGATAGCAATTTTTCAGATTACATATTTGAAGAAGATTGTCGAGTTATGCAGTGTTTAAGATGTGCAGTCCACACACTCCAATTGGCAATACACGACGCTTAAAAATTGACGACATTAGGAACGTAATTACAAAGGCAAGGACCCTCTGCAAAGCTTTACGTGTGCCATCAATACTTGTCACGCTCAAGAGAATGAATAAAAACAAACCTCCCCTTGACGTACCTACCCGGCGGCACTCGGTACATGATATGATCAAGGCTGTGCTTGGTTTAAAGGATTTATGCAAAGAGTTGCATAGCACGACGCACAGTGGGCCATTTTCAAAATCTAGGTAGTCATAATTGAAAAATATTACATTTGTCAATCATCTCAAGGCCTATATAAATCAAAAGCTGACTTCCCCTGGAGATGTCCTTCTGTACACCAATCCTTATCTCACACGTATTCGCAAATTACAAACAAACGAAAATAGGATTTTACCTGCTCTAGATAAACCGAACTGGCCACTCTTTAATTTGTGCTCGCATTGAATGGTTATAGTGTTTCTTGTATTAAGTTTTGTGAAAATTTTTAAGGATTATGGATATTAGTGGTACAGGTATGTATTTCCTTGGCTAATATTTTTTCAGTTTGCTAATTTTTTAACGTCTATACAGAAGAGACAAACATTACAATAACTAGCGTGTTTTATTTTATATATGTGTTACTTTTAAAAGACCGCAGTTTTTTTCTTATCGTTTTCTATTTAAACATTTAATTGTTTTTGTGTAGTGTATTTATTATTAATTAAATGTCACCACTTTTTGTTTGCAGAAATCTGCAGATGCAATAAACATTTTCATTAATGCAGGAAGACAATTGGTGGTTTCGCGGAGAGAGATTTTTGAGAAGTTAAGAGAAATTGGCGCTATACAACCCAGGGCTTCGCATTCCCAGGAAATAATACTGGAATATTTGACGAAGAAGTGGAAATTGGAAAATCCATCAACGGTAATGGAAAATATTTTGGTTCGTGTTGTATCTTCACTCTCAATTGCACTGAGTCAGCGCTGGAAAAAATGTCACCGCAGCTATAAACATTTTCTTACCAAGGATTTAATATTAGACTCTTGATATGTACAAATGTGTAAACTAAAGTTGTTTTCTCATATTAATAATATTTCCGCCAAAAAAATTTGTTTTATTTGATAGTGTAATAAAGTCCAGCTAGATAAGGCCGATGACCCACTGTGCGACGGTAGCACGAAAGAAGTCACCGTTTTTCTTGAGTAACACCGAGTGGAATGAATTAGAAACTATTGTTCTGGCACTAGAACCAGCTAAGATAGCCACCAAAAAGTTGCAGAGTGAACAACTCGCCGTTGGGGGTTTTTACTGCATTTGGATTAGATGTATTTTAGATACCAGAAAAATAGAATCAATAGTGGCTGAAAAAATTGTAAATACGACGAAGAAGCGAGAGCAAAGTCTTTTCTCATCTGAAGCTTTTGTCGCAGCACTTTATCTAGATCCTCGGTATAGTATTGTTTTAAATTCGGAGCAGGTAAAAATTGCAAAGAAACATTTGAAGGATGTATGAATAAGGATACAAGCTCTTCAGACCGAACACGAAACTCCAGTGGACTTATCAGATAATATGGAAGAGAGCGATCTAAAAGATGATATTGATGTATACCTTGATGAGCATGCAAGAGCAAGATTACAGTTAAGTAGATCCAGATATGGTAATAATGTAAAAGACATTGGTACTCTTCTCGATGCTCTGGAAAGCATAAGGGTGTGTAAAGAAACGAATATACTATCATACTGGGAACGAGAAAGCGCTCTGATCCCGAACTCTACGCTCTCTCCTGTGTAATACGCGCTACCCCGGTAACACTATGTAGTTAGTGTTGAAAGGTTGTTTTCAGGGCTCAAATTTATTTTGAATGATTTGAGAAGTAATATTGCCGGTCCTTTACTAGATGACATTATGATTGTACGAACTAATGCTGCTTTCAAGACTGACTAGAAATATTTTTCAACAAGGAAATATTTTAAGATTTTAAGTCAATGGAAGATTTTTTTGCTATTATTACCAATATTATATGAAATAGTGCTTTGTTCAGAAATTTAATATAAACAAGTGAAAAAGCTAGAATTGGTCTAAGACCAATTCTTATGATACCCTAGATGAATGCCCGTATGAAATTTCGTATGGGTACCCATTTGAGCAATTTTGATTTTAGCAGTGGTTTTTCGCATATATTTCTAGAACGGTTCGTCGGACAGAAAAAATGATTATAACCAATTTTATAGGACTTCATATTCTGAAGAAGTTTTTAGTACAATAAAAATGTCTTGGACTGATCGTTTTCACAGTATACATAAAAAACCTAATTTTTTATATGGCAACACCAAGAATCGGTTGCCCGATTTAGTCTATTTTTAAAATTTTATTTGCTAGTACAATGAAAACACCATGTACCAAATTTCAGCTCTCTACGGCTACTCGTTCTCATGCAGTGTTCAAATATATAACGGAAAACGAAATTTTTGTATGGCAACCCCACGAAGGAGTTGCCCGATTTGTCTCATTTTCGAACTTAATTTTACTTTTTTTTTTTAAAGTCCGTGTACAAAATTTCAGCTCTCTAAGTGTACGCGCTCTCGAGTTATCGTGCGCACGGACGGACGGACGGACAGACGGACGGACGGACGGACGGACGGACGGACGGACGGACGGACGGACGGACATGCAAAAATCAAAATAACTTTTAATATTATGCGTGGGTGTCCAATCCATTTTGCTCTACCATCATTATTTCGAGGTGTTACAAACGGAATGACAAACTTAGTATACCCCTTTAGATTTCATCTAGGGTATAAAAATACAAATTAATGAAATTCTATGTACATATTATTTATTTAATCTTACCACTCTATGTTTGAAATAGGAAAAATTTAATTTAAATTCGGAAAAGAATATTTTACTTTGATTAAAAATGTTTCTATCAAGCTCTAAAACCTGTTAGAAATCCCACAGCAGTTTAGCCCAACCCTAACGTTTCAGTTGTAACAGAAACCGAACATTTTATATTTATAGGGTCTTTTAACAGCAACCGAAAATGATATTTCACATTTCGGTTTTAACCGAAACCGAAATTTATATTTTACGATTCGGTTTTAACCGAAACCGAATTAAAGTAAATCAATACGGTTAAGATTGTTACTATTGCGGTTAAAAAAAATCAATTCGGGTTCGGTTGACCGTAACCGATTTATAATTTCGGTTGTGGTCCCATTTCGACTCCTTGCTTTTTGGATGTCCAAAGACGGGCTCAGGGCTAATAAACAGAAATTTGGCTCCTTCTTTTGTAAGTCGATGCGCAATCTCGTTGCCCTTAATGCTTTCATATCCTGGCACCCAAATCAGCGTCACCTTGTTTGCTTCGGCCAGTTGCTTCAAGACAGTGTAAAACAGTCACAAACTAGCTTAGACTCTATAAGGTGAACGATTGTAAGGCTTTAAGTGCTACCACCGGGCTGTCTAATATTATTTTAGTTCCACGCATATTCTTCTGAATTATTTCGCGAGCACAGAGTTCTATGGCGTGTATATCTTTCACTACAAATTATTAAGTAAAAATTAATTCTGAAATATTTTTGAAGTAAAGGGAAGTTCCAATCACTAACACTCAAATCTTGCCACGCTCCCTATTTAGCTGGGATTTATCACGATTTCCACAATATCAGGATTTTTACCCACAAGGCCGACGAACTCATCAGCGTATCCAAGGACTTGCTCGAATTTCGTACATATTTACATACATATGAAGGTAATAGGCTTAAAAAATAATTCGTTTTCCAGAAACATCTGATATACTTTGACTTGAAATATTCAATTATATTATGCGAATACCTGTAGGTACATACATATGTTTGCAGGTACATCAAACGTCTTTGAATTATGTTCAATTTATTTGTGTTCACAGTAATTGGCCACACATTGATTTTATATTGAGGTTTTCGCGATGGTAACAAGCCCTTTACTTTCTATTATTTTTCTGTTTTGTTTTTTTAGATCCACATATGTGCGCTGCATATATAGAATTTTTCTTTGAGCTGGAATTTTTTCGAAAGTTCGCTATCATCTGCACATTTATATAGATATATAAAAAAAAACAAAGGACACTTTCGCTGCAAAAGCTGCATTTATTTGAAGAATCTTGAAATTCCAAGTAAACGGTTTCGCCAATTCTGCAGATGTACTTATCTTCAATGGACGTCCTGACCAATCCACCATGGTATGGCATGAGAACAATGCGTTATATGGTGCGGATGACATACACCATATCAATATAAAAGTTTCTTCTTGCGCAAAAACATTTCGATTAAATGAGAAAGAAAGTATTTGCCGAATTTAAGAATTCATTCATGTACGATTTAGCCTTCATCGATGGACAAGATTTGGTATGATACCTCTACCTGCTAAGAGCTTGTACATTTTATACATGAATCGTGGATAACAATCGATCTGACCGACCGGCTGATGAAAGTGGTTTTTCTGTTTCTTAAAGGAAAAACGGTAAACACAAGGTGATGGAAAAGAAAACAAAACTTCGCATGTTTTCGAAGAAAAGAATTTTAAAAAAAAAACAAAAAACCTGCGAAGAAACATTGAGAAAGTCGACTGTGCACAGGTAAGGTAATATATGATTCAACAGGTGGCAATCAATCATTTTTGCATGTTATTCGCGGCCGTTATATATATATATATATATATATGTATATGATGTATGCCTCTCTGCACTACTGCTGCTGCTGCTGTTAAGCTTACTGGGAAAGGCTGACTGGTCCATATTATGCGAGATGATGATACACAGATTGGCGCTGGTATTCTCAATAATCAACAACAAATCGGGGTTATCAAAAGTGCAAGAAACCTCAGGTATGTCGTCACGGTATGGTGTCTTTATTTATGTACATACATACATATATAGCATAAACCAAGTCGAAATCAAGTGACCAAAGCAAACGAGTTATCGCTAAAAGAGAAAACGAAAGTTGCTGGACAACAGCGGCGATAGCACCTTTCAAGTGATAAATAAAAGGAATCATCACATCACTTTTACCGCATTTAATTATACTCCCACTTCCCGTCTATCTCATCATCAGAGTGTATATAGTAACTCCTTCGTGTTCAAATATACTATATAGCTTAGTATCATATAACTACGTACATACATGCATAAATAGATTGATTAACTTTTGATTTTACCTGGTGGTTGATTACTCGTTTTCGCTAAAGCACCTTCTCCACCTGTGCATAATTCATTTGCTATACAAATACCTAAAGGAGCAGGTAGGTACTATCCTTTCGTAGATCAGCAGTTTTATGGGACAGCTGCATGCGCACTTGCAGTTTTGGCACGATGATTTATAGCGATGTAAAAAGGCCGACGACTTTTGTATAAGCCATGTATAAATAACTCCAGTGAGAAGAAAGCAATTTGAGCCATACCTTTTCTTCCGAGTGTGCCAGAGAAACTGATTCACAGATATAAAATTAATAGCACGTGTGTGTGTGTATTTTTAACTAAATAGTGTCAAAGGTGTGCCTCTATCGAATGTTTATCGAATATTTTTACACAATTGCGATTTTTTTCTAATTTTGCAGAGCCTGGACGGAGCTACCAGTGCCACCACACCCCCTTCACACCTTTTAACATGATTTCTAAGTGAAAGATGACCTTACCTTTGGCAAATTTGGCTGTCTTTGCCTGTAGCAGTACTTTTTAGTACGCTAATTAATAGGTGCGATATTCAGTTTCATCTAAATTGTTATGGAGAAACTAACTATTAAACAAACAAAAAGACAGTTTAAAGTACCACCGCAAATGTGGACGCACCTGCCCCAAACAACAAATTTAGCCCGTCTTATTTGATATAAAAAATTTATGTACATCTAACGGTTTACTCACTAGATACTACTTAAGTCGATGCCACACGACTCGCGAATATCATCGAAAGTTTCAAGCAAATATTCGCTAGCCCATTTACTCGATAGAGGTCATATCCGAATACCGAATATTCATCATCGGTAATCGGCTGTCGTGTTCGTGTATTCTGATAAGAATAATTCTCCATCAGTATCTTTTCAAGTTCATTAATGAGTTCAAAATTCACTGATGTTTCTGTTAATCCTTCATAATTCATCTGCTACATCTCCTACGCGATGTGTTCTCACCTTCACTCGCTGAATATTCGGTGATATTCGCGAGTCATATTCGTATGTCGCATAAATTAATACCTACTCGACACGGATCAATAGTGATTAAGAGTTATCCATTAAGTATAATACATCAATCTAAAAGCCCTCAACCTTATTACAGTTGGCGACTCACCAAAGTGAGAAGCTTCGCAGTCACTCTCACTTCACTTCACTTTTCGTATTGTATTGACATTTTTCTTCAAAGCCTTTTTATAGTTGTCACTTAAAGTGACAGATAACATCCATTGAATAAATAACTAATACACCCTTATTATCGTTGTCACTTTAAGTAAGAAATGGCGTTACGACACAAAAATGGTATTATGGTTGTCGTTTAAAGTGACATTTGTCGAAAACATACGACTTTGGACGTATTACTGTTATCGTATTAAGTGACAAAGGTCGATGTAAGTGATAATTAAGTGACAATTTTACTCACTTGATTTTTGTAAGTGACAGATGATAGATGTGTGTAAAGAAAAGGAAAATGATAAATTTTATAATGACTTTCTATTTGTTCAATAAAACATAAAATTCAATAGTTTTTTATAAATTAAATTTTTTTTTTGCAATTATAGTGTAAAAATTACAACAACAAAAACAATTTGAAGTCATCATAGATTTTATGGTGAAGCATCCTGTTATAGCTAAAGGTCTGAAATACATTGCGTTTATAATTTTTTTTTTCTTTTAAACATTTTCAAAAGTAACAACAATACCACGAAATAAGACAAACCTAACTTTTGTCTGTAATTCATACCCTGACGTATGCCCTGATGCTATCTGTCACTTTAAGTGACAACTATAATAAGGCTTTGAAGAAAAATGTCACGTCACACCGTTCGACAACGACAATACGAAAAGTGAAGTGAAGTGAGAGTGACTACGAAGCTTGTCACTTTGGTGAGTCGACAACTGTAATAAGGGTGATAAGGAAACGGCATATCGGGTGAAAACCTAAGCCACTCGGCGAAATGTGTTAGTGTGATGTGTTTATATTCGTTTCGTCATTGCAGTAGTGAAACCGTGAAATTTTGAAGGGGGGACATTTTTTATAATGCAAATTGCTATGTAAAATATACAAATTTTTGGCGCCCCCTTATCTTAAGATAATATTCCTTGGCGTTGCCTATGATAATTTAAGTGACTTGTTAAGCAGAATTTTCAAATAAGTGACCAGCCCTCTTGTCACTTCTTCCCCCCCCCCCCTCCCGCTACAAGGGTTTGGTTGTCATTGAATTGCCTACTCACGTACACTGTATTCGCACGAAACCCCGCTTCCTTTTTATTTATTTATTCAATGATAACATCAGGGCATATGTCAGGGTCTGAATTACATTTGTATCAAAAGCGAGGTTTGTCTTATTTCGTGGTATTGTTGTTACTTTTGAAAGTGTTTAAAAGAAAAAAAAATTATAAACGCGATTCATTTCAGCCCTTTAGCCATAACAAGATGCTTCACCATAAAATCTATGATGACTTCAAATTGTTTTTTCTTTTGTTGTAATTTTTACACTAAAATTGTAAAAAAAAATAATTTAATTTATAAAAATCTATTGAATTTTATGTTTTATTGAACAAGTTAAAAAGCCATTATAAAATTTATCATTTTCCGCTTGCATTTTCCTTTTCCTTACACATATCTAACATATGTCACTTAAAAAAACAAGTGAGTAAAATTGTCACTTACATCGACATTTGTCACTTAATACGACAACAGTAATACATCCAAAGTCATATGTTTTCGACAAATGTCACTTTAAACGACAACCATAATACCATTTTTGTGTCGTAACGCAATTTCTCACTTAAAGTGACAACGATAATAAGGGTGCCTGTATTCTGATTTTCGATGGAACTTTTGGACGCCCGTATTTGAACTAACTCCTCTTAAAATTAGAATTTCTAAAAGAATCCGCTGGCGCAAGCGTGCGACGCAAATTCGTTAGCGCAAGTGCATTACCGTTCATCTTCGTCCCGCGTCTTAAGTTCAATACAATCGAAATGAGTTTGAATATGATTTCTTTTCTTTTTTCGCAGTATGAAGAAGATAATAGATGAAATATATATTGTAAAAAATTCCTAAGCACATGCATAGGTACCTTTTTATTCTGTTCGCATTAATTTGCTAATGGCAAAGTTCTTAATTTTTTTATTTTTATTAAATTAATGTGTTCATGCACCTCCCCGTTTGTAAAATTCACCCTCTTTGTCATTGCTGCCATTACTGCAAGCGCCGGCTGAAATCGGGCAAACCTAATACGTCGGATTCAAAATATTTTAATCCCGAATCTCTACTCTAGAGCAGTTTTCTACTGAAATTTATGCTATTAATCGGGATTTATGTGCCTTGTAGTAGCCTAAGTTCTATAGAATCCTTAGGGCTCTCAACCTCTTTCTAATCCATTCACTTTTAAGAAGAAGAATTGGTTAACATGCATCATTCAATCTCAAATGAACAACAATTTGGAATTTTGTTAAATTCATCAGCGCGCACTATTTTTGGACATCATTGAAACTTATTTTACATAACCTAAAAAAAGCAGAACCAATTTTCTGCACTGGCCGAACTCAAGGACATGAATGTGAAATCCATTCTGTGAATAATGTTCGTCTACACATTTGGTCACTTTATTTGAATACTTAGCTATAGACGCCTTTTAATTTACTTCCAAGGAAGCTCGTAAGCCCACCATGCTACACAAAAGCTTAGATACTCTTCTAGAAGAGATTTTTAGGACTTACAGATGTAAAATTCAGAAGATTTCTAGGCTCTCATCCCCATATTCAAATAATATCAATTCTCAATCGTCTGTACAAACAAAATCGATGGATGACTTGAAAAAACAAACTAAGATTGGAGCTATTCTTCTCACAACTGGAATATTTCTGAAAAAAAAAATCCTCCAAAAAAAATGTAGAATGTGATTATTGCGTAACAGGCCAATTACGATCAATGCGGTCAAAAACTATCCACATACTCCTGTGGTCGATCGTAGCATATGACTTCCTAGTGAAACTGAATAAGTCGGCCTTTAATCTACAAGGCTGGGTAGATGGGTCACACTAAGGAGCAAGGAAGACTAGATAATATCTAAGCTCATCTAAAGAGAACATTTTAAGCTGTGTTTGAAACTTAAACAAAAGAATGAGAATGAACTGAGAGTTAGTTAAATTGCTTTGTTTCCAAATACGGGAAGAAAGAAACTAACTCTAGCGACTACATCTTTCGATAAAATGGAACTTAATTCCTTTTTAGGCTAGGCTGGAATTCCCATCTGTACAGTATGACGAAAAAATCTGTGGGGGCGCTCTACACATATTGCCGCTGCGTTGACAGATGATGACATATCAAACCAAAAATGATGACGTATTGGCGATCCATATCATATTAGCGGTCTATGTATGTGCTCAAAAATTAATTAGAAGAAAATTTTGGTTCAACTTCAAAAAAAAAAAAATCACCATACCAAAATTGAACATTCTGGATCTGGAGATAAAGAAGGAACAAATCTCCAATTCATTTAAAGCCACAAACAGAAGAACAGTTTAAACCATGTGAATCTGATCTGTCAATTTTAAATAAGATAAGCTGCAAACAAATAGAAAAAAAAACCCGATATACTTAATAACGTCTAGGCTGGTGTTTGTACGGATATTCGACGTGATTTGAAGAGGCGGATAACAATAGCGATTCGATGTAATCTACACATATGTTTCTAAACCAAACAGTGGAGTCAAACTGGGTGTATATGGCCCCCGATGCTGCATCTCAAAGGCCTTGGGTTCTACCCGAACTGTATTTTACAACCAGAATTGTTAACTATAAAAAAATGTACCAATTACTCCGCTTAAAGAAAGAGCTTAAAACGGCTCAACCATCAATATTCTTTCCGAAGGCTCAGCTGCTTTCAAGGTCGTGCACCATTAAGTTAAGGATAGTCTGAGAGTGTATAAAAGCCTCAAGACAATGACTTGCTGATGACTTAACTAAAACAGGAGCGAAAACTTCTTTTGGCTTTGGTCCAAAGATATATTGCGGCTAGAGCTACCGTAAGGAGAAAAACCAAAAGTCCCTATGCTGAGATGGACTTCAATGCCAATCTATGCCAGGCAACAATTTTCATTAATATCTCTTGGCAAAAAAAAAAACAAAAAACTTCTCCTGCTGCGGAAAACTGAACTAAAAGTAATTATCATGGGGGTCTTCTCAGCCAACTGCACTTTACGGTGCCATCTAAACTTAGCTCTCAACTGTAGTCTAGCGTTTCCACCGGGAATCTTACAAAACCCCAAAGCATATTCTTAGCTAATTAATAGCAATAAACATTTATTTCGATCAATCATTTTATTCCCCCCAAACATTGCGTTCAACTGCAATCAGAGCCTAATCAACAGTCTTAGCCTAGAATGAGGCATTTAAAAATGAGGATTCACAAAGATATTTTAGGTAGCACTTAATGGGAGTCCTTATACCCCTCTATGAATCTATTATCATACCTTGCCTGATTAGTTTAATTGCCTTCGGTTGTTTAACTTTCTGCATAAACATTGTCTCTGCTGCTAAGTTTATCGTCAGTTTTCTATTTTACAGAACTCATCATCTAGAAGTTGATGGAAGGTTTTCAATTTTCATAGAGTACCTACAGCTAATACCAGAGACAGACATGCAATTTCCATATTGATATATTTCTCTTGCAACTATGTCAATTGTAATATAAAATTTCAAAGACACACTTGCGGCTTACAATACGGAGAAATTTATTAGAAAACTTAAATTTAAATTTTGATCATTCGATTTGTCACTTGATTTGTCATTTGACTTAAGAAAGCGCACACTTAGAAAACGAGAGCAGATATTGTGAAATTACTTTTCTATATGTAAATAAAAACGAAATAGACACTTCAATTTGACAAGTGTCAAATATTAAATGTCAGAAAAAGTTGTAGCCAACATTGTAGTATTAATTTCGGTTCTAAAAGGTTCTTGTATTAAATGATTTTGGCTTATAACTAGGGTCATATTCCAATAAACTCGTATACCACGTACGTTTTTTGCAATTTCAATATTGAGTTCCAATGTACTACATACTGAGTGTACACCGAGCATATACCGAGCTGTTTCTCAGTATATAGAGACAGACTTGCAGTTTAGCGCAAATTGCAATATTGAAATTGCAAGTCCATCTCCAGTATAAAGCGTGCCATGAGTTGCATAAGGATCTATCTTTAGCCCGCTTCACTTTTGTCTGCACATTAACTATCTGCTTCTTAATAATACTCGCCACTCTCATATCTGTGCATATATCTAGGCTGATGACCTTCCGTTATAGTCCAGGAGACAGTGAACATTACTTTGGATCATTACTTATCATCAGTGAAGTCAAACCGCACTTCCCGTTATGCTTAATGTGACCATTAATAAATTTCAATTCTTAAGCTATGGTTTCCGAGAGGGTACGGTGGCACAACCCAGGCGGCGCATTTACGCTGTGACCAGGAATAAAGGAACTAGTAGAGATGGTTTTCAAGGAACAGCGTGACGGAAATGCGCTCGACCTTACGGCAGCTATTTCGTTGAGCTTAGGATTGGGATCAATTCCGACGAAATTCATTCGGCGCAAAAGCATGGTTTAGCGTTTATTTGTTAGTTTCAAGTATGAAGATTGGAAGCTAATTCGTAGGAGAGAACACTTGGCGAGACGAGACGTAAAGTGAGTTTAATTTTTACGAATGCAATTGCAGGAAACCACAGCCACGGTTTCGAAGAGAATGCGGTGACGCAATTGCTCGACGGAAATACGTTTCCATGATCATGGCGCAATTATACTTATTGTGGCTTCCTATGCATTCACTATAGAGTGAATGAGGTAATAGTGCCTCGTCCCCAGTACTCTTTCCTACGAACTATGTTTCAATCGTGAAAACACTCAATTATCCATCATGAAAAATATAACCGCATACTTGAAACTGCAATTTTGAGCCGACTGAATTGCACCGGAATCAAAAACAGTTTGATCCCCGCGCAATTTCGGCCGTAATCCTGCGCGCGCAATTCCGTCACGCTGGTCCTTGGAAACCATCTCTACTAGTTTTTTTTTTATTTCTGCTCGCAACGCAAATGTTCGAACACAATTCTGCCGCTTAAGCGCGACTACGGAAACGCATTTCCGTCGTGTTTACAGTTTTTATTGTAGCATACTTACATACATAAATATGTATATAAACACCGATATTTCCTCTGAAGTGTGTTATTGAATGGAGTAGTGATTCTGGAGGACAAATTCCAATGTCACAAGATTGAAGATTGATTTACATAAAATTCTGCTAAACATTTTATCACATACTTAACTTGATTTTGATCTTGAACACTTATAGACAAGATTTCAAGATGTAATTGGGTCATATGAATACAAAAATATGCAAATGAAACTGATTTTCTTAAAATTGTACGATGAACTAAAAAAAAAAAAAATGTGTGACTTTCTATAGAATTATTCTTCAACGCTTGACGCTTTCGGAAAATTTTCTTTAACCTATTAAAATGCATCTGTTCTGCAAATAGTTAGGTGGTCAGTGATCTTTTTCAGCATGTCAATGCGCCCTGCTATGGCAAATCATAAATGCGTACACATCCTCTGTCGGGTGTGAATTTAGAAAATAATGCTGTCCACTCTTAGGTAATTGCACAAACTAGGAAAATTTCTTTTTCTACTCTATAAGAAATTTCACAAATAGATAAGATTGCATTGACCCAGCTTATACGGGGACAAAAACTTGTTAGATGAAATGGTTGGGGGGCAGGAAGGAACCATCATCCTATCTACAACTTTCGTATGGCAGAGGCAGGATACTGACCCGCCTAAACTGGGTCATTCGGTTCAGGACACCCATAGAAATTCAATTTTAGTTGCTATCGATGAAAAGAATTTGCAGTCAAAAAACAGAAATAGTTTGGACCAGAGATAAATCTGCAAGAGATGTGTGTGTGCCCATTATCAGAAGACAAAAAATTCCCGTTTTTCCAGGTAATAAAAAGAAAAGAAAAACGTATTTAACAATAATTGCAATCACTTCGATTCTATCGAAGATCCTTAAATTAATTGTTAATACTAAAGTAATCAACTAATCTAGAAACCCTGAGACTTGCCAACCTTTTTACGGAACGTTCAAAATTGTTTGCCTATAGTTATATTTGCATATATCTCTAATGACTTTGACTCGAATCGGGCGTACTACTCTTTCAAAACTTACGCCACTTTAATTTAAATCTCATCTTTTTATTTGGATTTAAGGTTTCTTATGTGGTTGGTATAAGAAACGTTGTCGTAGATGACTCTCAATCCTATCCATTGTGTTTCGCTGATGACATTACCTTTAACTTGGCTGATATCTTTAACTCTCTTGCAAGATTCAGACCATTGAACAGCATCATTAATGTGATCTTTGGCTTAGTAAATTGCGTCGAATCCATGCAAATCCAAACCAATTTGATTACTTTAAAACAAGTCAAATTCTTAGATCCCTTTATTTTTGATGGAACAATGATTTTTATTACACCATCGAAATATCTCGGATCTCTTTAAAGGTGTAGAAAGAATGGGAACTTATTCCGGAAAGGAAGTAACAGTCTACCAATCCCTTCCGCAAATATACAATCATATTTCTTTTGGACCGCCAACGAAATTCTACAGAATATGATATCATACTCATTGATACAAAGGTTGTGATTTGATGTTTCAGGTCTAGTACGGAAACCTAATTTTTGTTATCGAAAAGGCCAGGTAGTATTCTTTAATGCATGACATGGCTTTGGTACAGGTAAGGATAGATGGGAATGGAGTGAGATAAGTGCCATCTAGAGTTGGCTAGCAATATCATCAGCAATTCACTCTCCGGAGATCCTCCTCACTTATAATTGTGCCGAAAACCGTATCTTGGTTGTAGCGATGATTCTTGGAGCCGCACTTTACTAACTCGACTATGACTGACCCACTCGAAGAATAGATCACATGTACTCTCCATGAAGCCAGTATACTTTCTATCGATCTCAAAAAAAGCTTATGATCGAGCAACTAATATAACATATAAAGCCGGAGCGAAATTCATTAGAGGTGTGCAATTATTCTTAACAATGAGGAGGAATCAACGGCAAAGTTGATGATAGCAATCCTCCAAACTTTGGCGAAAAAACGGTCTCACACCATAAAGTTCCGTTCTCTGAGTACGCTTTTCAGCACATCTGCACGATCCTTATTATCAAACTTAATGCATTGCCAGAGCTATCCGATCGTATATAATCTACCGCTAGTATACCTTAGAGGCGATACCTCCGGCTGTCATATTTTGGACAGAGATAAAAACAAAACACTAGCTGCTACGAAAAAAAAACCTTAAGCTGTTCATATCTGCAGGAACTCTGAGGAAATTGGTATTGAGAATGGAATTATGATCTACGGATGTCTTACTTAGAAGAGGTAAGATTTGTCTCGAAAGGGTAAAGCTCAATCCTGCTTCTGTTGAGGTAAAATTAGTTGTCCGGCTTCCCCTGTTTCTACAATAGGAGAAACACACTCACCAACAATCTCGATAGTTTTATTTTAACTCAACAGTCTCATATTTGCTCTCCGCTAACAGCCCTTGTAACTGACATACCTGCTCGACTCATTATAGGTTCGGTTAGGTTAGAATGGCCGCCGTCGTGATAGCATGTACGATCTGCCACACTTAGACTATTTACGGTCCATGGTGATGCCGCCTTAAGGGGATCCTACCAGGAAAAGGTACCTCAGCCGCAAGAGTTAATAAACCTTAACAGACTCGCTCCCCCCAAACTTTTTGTATGTTCACAGAAAAAGTAGCTACCTAGCGTATTCTTCCTATGCTAGTAAGGTTAGGGTATTCGCACAGCACGTGTAGAATGCTCTCAGTAAAGGTTCCGTCTTCCCAACATATCTCGGGCTGTCTTGAAATCGCGCATGTGATCAGTTGTCCCAATATGCGATTTGCCAGATTACAGGCTTATGTAGCTAGAAACATCTTCACTGATTCTAGAAACCGATTAATGGATTGCTCTGCTAGACATATATTCATAGCGGAGTTCTTTCTGACCTGAGTGTCAACTGTCCCGTCTTCAGATATGCTACTGTGACCTAGCACGCAGAAGAGAATAACTGTGGTTAATACCCAATTTTTCGAGCTCACAGCGATACACTAGGCGCAATCTAATGATGCTCGAATGCAGAGCTTTTATTGTAGGTTGGGTGTTAATGCAAATCCTGATAACTCGATCGTTACGCACCTCATAAGTTGTAACCAGCAGCCTTGAACACACTACAGCAGTCCGGTAGACGGAACTCCGGCTCTCACTCACACATCCATTCTCGAACCGTCCGTAAAGCAACATATATCAGAGTTATTTGCCATACGATTTTCATCCCAAAATGCTAGCTGAGAACACTTTCTCAAAGTCTAGTCTCGGGATAATGTAGTCCGTAGCTCCCCGTATACAGTCTCCAGGACACTTCTTCAGTATTCTGCTGTGCCCACGGTCTGCTGTCCAGCTTGTTCCAAGAATCCAATGACCTGCAGCAAACATGGATGGATTAAGAACAGAATACGCCAGAAAAAAGTAGATCTACGGAGAGAGCAAAAAAAAACTCATATACAGTGATCCAATGAATGTGGATGGATTACAAGATAGTCTTGGAAGAAAACAGATGACCGGAAATCAGAAAACTTCGGAGGCCCAGAACTGCCAAGTGGATACGATAAGCTGCACAGGAAAGTTAGATGGTGGCTTTTTACCGTAAGAAAACAATAGCGTGTATTTAATTTATATTTATTTTTAAATTTTATGCAATTTACCTTAGATCAAACTCGCCTTGGAAACAAGTCTAGGAGAGAATCATTGAACCCTACAAGCCATCCTGCAAGAATAACAAAAAACAAAAGGAACAAACTTAATATAAAAAAATTAATAAATATTAATGCAACTAAAAAAATATGTTTGATGTGGTTTGATAAGAAATACCCTCTCGAAGCTAAGTTCTTAGCGTATAAATACATACGGAACAGGTCGTGGAGTAACTTTAGATTGGGACTTAGTAGACTTGCGGAGCAAATTAAGTTATGTGGCGAATATGCATTGCTTAAACTTAATAGTTCAGCCACTAATATTGGACTCTCTAAGGCAAGAATTGTACTTTTCTAAGCTGAGCTAGAAAAGTAATATGCAGAAACACGTGAAAAAATCCACTGAGAGTTTTATATGAGTAACCTTTGGGACCTTAAACACAAAATGGAACGATGGAGTTTTTTTGATGTTGCCAAATCTCATGGGATACACCATAATGCAGTAGCACAGCCTTGGCAGTACTACACAGCCATAGTAAGATCTTCTGCTACGCTTCATAGTAGTCTGTTGGACGGCACTTAACCGAAATCATAATCTGGATGAGTTATCGAAAATCCAGAGAGTGCCATGTCAGGGTGTAATTAGATGTCGACGCACTACGCCTACGGCTGTATTGGAGGTGTTGCTCGATCTGCTGCCGGTGGGCCAAAACTGTTGGAGTATAGCGGCTTCCAACACAGTCGGACTAAACGCAATGTATGTATTGTTGAAAGGAAGGCAGTTTGGAAATTTCAATATTTTATAGAGTGCAATGAGGGAAATGTAATAACAGACTCCAAAGTTTCTATCCTAACCTTTAGTGGATGGTTCAATAAATTGATATCCACTAGAAGCGACTGTGAAAGATATGAGGGAATTGTAGCAGCAGACATCTCTATTTTTACAGATAAGTTGAAAACAATCAGAGGTACCGGAGTACAGAGTATAATTCAGCAACTGTCACTGGGACAAATCATATAGACTTCTGGACAAATTTAGGGTTTTTCAGGTAGAATTGGTTCCGATTCACTGCTGTGATCTATGTGTAGAGAGATAGAGTCAGACAACTGCATATATTGACAACCAGATGGCAATTAAAGCGTTGCATACTGTGGTGGTAAAATCAAAGCTGGTGCAGTTTCGCGGTCGAGTGTCTTAGATTGCACTATAGCAGCATAAGGCAGCAAGAAGAATATTCTGACATTTCTATATGCGTATGACAGCACGCTGTCCATGAAGGCAGCGGCAGCAAATTTAGAATTTGAAATAACTCGGCAGCATAGACGTTCGTGCTGCCGCTGTCGCTGCTACTGCCATGGTAATCTAATTCAGGCTTTATGAAAAGACAGTCTGGAAAAAATATCGGGACAGTGAGATTGTGGTGAGCTAGCAAACAAGAGCTCTTAAATGGATAGATCTAATGCAAAATCGTATATGAGAATCTCGATCGGAACTATTAAGGAACGACATCAGTAACGACAGCTACAGCAAGGATAAAATCGGTGGACCAATCGGAATACCTGTGTATGAAGGTACAAATCAGTGACTCAAAAATTCAAAAGGCTGCAACTCAAAAACGAAGAAAGGTTGACCGCCAATTTTCCAGTTTTTTTTTTTTTTCAATAAATGCACACAATGCCTTTCTCTATGCGCCAATCTGCGAATTTCAAAGGATTATTGATAATTTCACTCTTTATTTTAGTATGCACGATTTCGATTTCGATACTGAATGCTGAGAAAATACAATCTGTGTTTGGTAAGCACTTAAATGTTTCTCCTAGTTGAACTGTTTATTTTCAATTCACGAAGAAATCTCGAATACACACATGAAATTTTTTCGAAAAAGTTCAGAGAAGACAAATCGATATCGATCATCACCTCCATTCGAATTGTGTTCCTTTTCATCCGTTTTCGGCTCAATAACAAGTCGAGAACGACTTTTAGGAGATCGAAGTCAAATTTTGATTGACTAAATCGCTTTTGATCTCGAATCGTGATATTTACTAGGCTAAATCAAAAATATATGCTATGAGCTCGTCGAGGGTATATCTATGAGAAAGGTTCCTTATTCGGGAGTTACACCTGCAAGTACAGCTTGCATGCAAGCCTCCCTTCCAACGCGATTTTAAACTTGACAGCAGAAGGCAGTTCGGTTGATGTCTTATCAGCTTGCATGCAAGTTCATTTAAAAAATGGCAACGAGACGTAAAGTCTTGCGTATATTGGAAAATTATAGCAATAAAGGAAGTAGCAGAATGATAAAAACCCAAGAAAATATTAAGAGGAAGGTGTTGGTAAATGATGTAATGCAAATGATCCCAGAAAATCTCATTTTCCCAGGAAAATTTTTTTTCAAATTCTCTCAAGCATTTCTTTTCCGCCATTTTGAAAACTGTATAAATGTCAAATTACTATCTCCAAGCTGCCATGGTTTTTCATCATGCAAGTTCGCTGAAAGCTGTACTGCTAGCATGGCAGTTGGATTACACGTGCAAGAAGTATGGCAGTGCAAGTTACATCCAAGCTGTACTTGCAGGTGTAACCCCGGGTTAATTATGATGTCCATGGGAAAATAATCGATTTTTATCATTATCCAGGCATTCGATTGTCAATATTATGTGGATATTTTAATAAGCAAATGATAATTCAGAGCATACTTATACCTTTAGGTCAAATTAAAGGATTTGTGTTTAAGAAATATTATATGAAGTTCTCAGGTTCCGAAAATAACTGGTCTTTTGAAAATTGTAAACAAAACAAGCTGGAATAAATTATGTTCGTGCAATTTAGTGGAATATACAAAAATATTTCTCGTGGGATCCATTTCAATTCCTGTAAAGCTTTTGTAAAGATAACATTTTATAAGGAAAAGTTTTTTTAAGACTCTTATTTCTATAATAAAAGAATTTAGAGTTAAAAAACTAAGCTGAAAGGCGGGAAGTAACAGGTTTTGAAGCTGGTTATTTATTCAAGGAAGATAAAAAGCCGAGTTGCAACTTTTAGGTAGAAAAAATTAATTTCTTTTTCATTAATAATAATTTGGATATGGAAACTCTATTCGCTTTTCGCGGCATGAAACTGCATAAGGTGAGTCAACAGATATCCAAATAGCATCATTGTTTCCTGCAGTTGTGCGTTGACATCGATACCGATCTCCTTAAGTACTGGGGGAATCCCAAAAGTATTCATTTCCTGTTCTATGAAATATAACCCATATTATCCACGCCGTCCCCCCAACACAAGTCAGCGTTGAAAGGGGTTTTTCAGCCCTAAATCTCATTTTGAATGATCTCTGGTGCAATTCATCGGAAGAGTGAAATATATTATTTGTTCGGTTAAATTCTTTATAAAAAAAAAAAAAAACATAATTGTTCAAATTTTTTTTACGACACCCTTCAATTGGCCAAAACATTTAAAAGGGTTCTTTCAAAGTTACTAACCACTTCTCATATTTGCTTGAAAAAATAGCCAGCCATGAAATCTGCTATTTTCGGCTAGAAAAATTAAAAACAGTATCAAGCTCTCGCGCTTGCTCTTTTATCTTCTAAACATTTATCGGTTAGTCCCGTGACACACGATGATACACACTCGAGACTAGACACGACGTAAAACTGGTTTTCGTATCGAATATGTATCAGCCCATGGTACACGAACTTTATACATGGTTGATACACGTTCTTGAGGCAGCAAAGAACATTCATCATTTCCATACGCACACAAACCGAGTACACGCATAAATATGTAATAAAATACTCGTGTATCACCCGAGTCTAACCCTCTGCTTTAAATTGAGGAATACACGAAAATGTTCTAAAATAGTGCTAAGAAAACCAGTTTTTAGTACGGTGTATCGAGTGTGTATCATCGTGTGTCATCGGACTTAGGAAAAAATCATAACAGGCTCGGTCCCTGGAATCTCTGCCTAACATCCTAAAAGGACTAAGGAGATAGGAGACAGCCGAACAAAATTGGAAATTTTTTGTGTTTTTTAGACCGAAACAGGTGACGTCATATCTTTTCGTCTTTTGCATGAATGGGGGAAAAGAACTTAGCTATGCATTATTGTAGTGCGACTGAGACAACGAGTTAATCACAAATATCGACGAGAGAACATAGGATTACCCGAATGATAAGATCTTATTGAATACCTTCAAAATCCTTTCAAACTATTCATAATAATGTACATCAGGTCACACTACCTCTATTTTTTAAGAAAAAGATAAATTTCCCTTTGTCCAAGGTGCTGAAAGGAGATATAAAACTAACTCATGAAATTCTCATTTTTCCTGAAAATATCAGAGAATCCAGCATGAGTTTCTCCCATTTAATCTCTTCACAGCAAATCGAATGTAAACAGAAGCACGTGCCGCTCAAATAGCATAGAAACTACAACAACAATCATTGGTTCTTTCTCACATTTTAAAGAAAATCGGTTTTTGCAAAAGCGCGGGAACATTTTATGAGAGTAAAACGTGATAATTCCGCCCCTTCTCATTTATTTACGAAAATGAATCATTTGCCTTGCCATTTTGTTCCGTTGCATGCAATTTGCGCTTGCACATTTTTTGTCGTTATATTCATAGCAAAATTTTAAAGAGAGTTTGATTTTTTTTCATATTTTTTCTTTCTTTCTTTCTTCCTTTTCTTATCGTGTGCATTTTAAAGGTAAAACAATCGGAAAGCTCTTCTGTGTCCTTACTTATCAATTAAGTCACCTTTGCCTATAGCATGGCGTCTCCAAGAAGTGGGCTGGACCCTTTCAATCGACTCTCATGATAAATACGGGGGCTAGGGGAATATTCTACTGCTTAATCAATATACATAAATATAATTAAGTTCTATTTCCACAATCCATTTATACAAAAGTAAGCAGTTCCATTATAATTACAATTTATCCCAATGATTCCCAGTCAGAAAAAATGAATAAATAAGAAAATTCATTTGTACCTATGTAGGAATTATGATATTCAATCAATTTAGGAATCTCAGGAAATTCTCAGGCAGACTACCAAATTTTTCTTGGTTGTTTTTTTTTTTTTTTGTTACATATATACAATCACACCTGTATAAGGTTTCCTATGAATAAAATTTTTCTCGTAATGTAGTGAGAGAGAGAAGAAAGAGCTCCGTTAACAGATGATTTTATACATCACGTATATGTACAACAAGAAAATCAAGAGGACCTTAAAAATATGCTTAAGCCAATCAATTATATTTTCCAATTATTCCACTTGGAATTTTTCTCTCTATTTATTTTATATTTTCATTTTCATTTTCATTTCACAAAATAATAGGACTTTTCACATCGTGTGAGTAGACTTTTGCGATTAGTTGTCAACCTTTATCTTGTCTCCAACATTTAAATGAGAAAAAAAAATGTATCTCATCCGGGCAGGAGGTGTTTTATTTACACACAGTTTGATATGTAATCCATAGTCTTTGCACAATAATTAAAATTTATTGCTGTACGAAAAATTAAAGAAAAAAATTACAACAATTGGTGAGAAAAAAAACATGAAATTTCTCACATTAGTCTTGAAAGTGACTATACATGTACTATTAGAAGGGGTATGCTGGAATATATGTATATCACCATGGAAACATTAACAGGGAAATGTTGAGCACAATTCCATGTAATATATACAGCACACACATTACAAACCATGTTTAACTCTTCTTAATCGACTTCATTATCAAAAAAACAAAATTTATTCAATTTTATTAAAATTTATAAACATAGCTGCAGGGAAAGCGAAGAAATTTATTTGCATTTTCTTTAATAGCTGAAATTGCATAATAAGATTTCGCTGGACTCTATACACGTAAGTAATAATGTAAATCATTTTGCAGCCCATACAGGTTAGGATATCGGAAATACATGTCGAGTTAACTATGATAAATGATGAAAGTAATACAGAATCAAAACAAAATAATAATTTTGCATGCTTTTGGACATTTATCTATTTATGAATATTGATAATGCCATCCTACGCCCACCTGTACGAGCAACGTAACTTTGATGGAAGATTTTTATGTTCAATTACACCATAGTTGAGCCAATTGTAATTTTTCATCACGTTAGCATCGCAACCAAAAATCTTGTGAGGTAGGTACCTACTCCCACAATATATTTTGATTTTATTATAAAATACAAAAAAAAAAAAAATCTGTGCTCTTCAAAAACTGAAGGAGATCAGACAGATTAAGAATTAACTTGACCAGCATCTTATATACCTATGTAGTCATCTCATCATTTTTCTTATCCATTGTTTTTTTTATATTACATAAAATAAAATATTTCTGCCATTCATTAAGCTTTTGATTGACCCCTACAAAATGTTGTGTTTACAAGATACATTCACAGAAGATACAAAAATTTAATAAAAAACAAAAATTTGATTTTAATGTCTAATAAGCCAGCAACCACACAATCGCAGAAATATTTATTTAACTACGTGAAAAGAAGAATACCAAAACAAATACACCTACTCGACAGGTATAGGTACCAAAATTGAAGATCTCATTCAAGAAATGAAGAAAAGTTTCTATTTCTTTCTTACTCTTCCGTATTTTTACATACTAAACACAAGAATAGAGGCACTACACACATACATACGTATATCTATTGGTTATATATTTGAATGTGTCCGATGTCAATAACTCTCCATCCTACGGCGTAACATTCGAAACGGAGTGATTTATGTAATTATTATTCCCGTGGAATTCGGATAGAAGTCAGAAAAAAAAAGTAATTTGCTTTGCGCGAATGTTTTGCGTCATAATCTTAATAAATAAAAACAAAGGTAGAAAGAAAATATTATGAAACTGGATTGAGGAGTCTATGTAAAAAAAAATTATTTGTGTGTTTTTGAACGAAAAGGTAACAGGGAGTCCAAGCGAAGATCAAAGCGGAAATAGAATCTACAAGATCCTGCTCAAAAGTTATATCAAGCCCATATGGCCATTTGTCATTGAGGTACTTACTGCCATTTACAATAATTGCCTAAATAAGTCTGAGTTTTTCAAGTGCTGGAAGATCATTAAGGTTACTCCTATCCCTAAAACTTCTCGACCTTCCTCGATTAATGACAACAGAGGAATATTAATATATTCTCTCCATTATCAAAAAGTCTAGAAAGAATAATGTGTTCGCAAATTAATGATTATCTCACTTCCAAAAACCTGCTTTCCAGATTTCAATCTGGTTTCAGGACTGGACATAGCTGCACCACAGCTCTTATTAAAATTTTGGAAATAATCTGGTTAATTTTCTTACTTTACTTGAATTCTCAAAGGCATTGGCGTCTTAATAACGAACTTGTTTGTAGGTTTTAACTTATATATATATAGTTATCTATATACAGGGTGTTTCCCACTATGAGGTCAATAGAGCGGGAGGTGATAGTACTCACCTAGACGAACCAAAAATTGTATGGCAGGGGAGGGGGGGGGGGGGCATATCAACCGTGTAGGATTTACAGGGTGATTAAGAAAAAAAGCTAGTTTTTCACAAAACACCATGTATCTTAAGAACTACAGCGTCTACGGTCACAGATAAGAGCTCATTATATGCAGAACTTCATGGCCTTTCCAACGACTGCTCATTCAGCTCCCCTCTCCCATCAAGAATTATGGTTGTCTAAACTAGAAATTTCGGATTTTCTTACCTTTTTTTTTAATTTAATCTCTATTATTTTTGAAAAAAGATATTTAACATAACTTTTTTTTTATAAAAACTGTAAACTGTAGACTCTCCTCTTTAATCTGACCTATTACACCCCGTGTGTTAACTGTAGTCGTTAAACAGTTATTAACTCATCACCTATTCCGGTCACACCGAAATTAGGCGATATTTTTTTAAATGACGTGTTAAGGGAACAAATTATTGTTAGAGCTAATAACTCTTGAAGGGATTCAGATAGCACATTGGGTGTAATAGGTAAACTTAAAGAGGAGAGTCTACAGTTTACAGTTTTTATAAAAAAAAGTTATGTTAAAAATCTTTTTTCAAAAATAATAGTGTTTAAATTCAAAAAAAAAAAAGGTAAGAAAATCGGAAATTTTTAGTTTAGAAAACCATAATTTTTGATGGGAGAGGGGAGCTGAATGAGCAGTCGTTGGAAAGGCCATGAAGTTCTGCATACAATGAGCTCTTACCTGCGACCGTACACCCTGTAATTCTTAAGATACATGGTGTTTTGTGAAAAACTAGCTTTTTTTCCTAATCACCCTGTAACTCATAAACGGTTGATATGCCCCCCCCCCGTGCCATACAATTTTTGGTTCATCTAGGTAAGTACTATCACCTCCCGCTCTATTGACCTCCTAGTGGGAAACACCCTGAGTGTTTACAAATAATATATTTTCAGACTGTCTCTTGATATTATCAGGGATTCCTCAGGGCTCTGTCATAGGTCCACTTCTTTTCAGTTGATTCATAAACAATCCGCCCTTCTGTAGTAACTCATTCTCAGGTATACCTCTATGCTAATGATATCCAGGTCTATTTCGGATCTCCCCTTCAGGTAATTGAAGATGCTGCAAGCAAAAGTAACGAGAGCCCTTGCAATATCAGTGAATGTGCAGTAAATTATGTATTTGATTCTCCTAAACCCCCGGAAATCTCTAATTATATTATATGTAATATGCAGGCATGAATTTGATACGTCCTATTTTCTTCTTGAGTCCGTAATGATACCTTACTGTAGCAAAGTTAGAAACTAAGCGTTGATTTTTAACAAGAATTCGTGTCGACGTAGAGAGCTACACTCTCCCACACATATGAATGTATTGCACGCACACTCATACACAGTGAAACCCTAGAGCACGGAATCCCGCAATCGAGTCCGATCAAAAGATATTATTTATCTCTAGCCACACCCCCCCCCCCCCCATCTAAGTATCTATATTATCACCGGGCGATGCCAACGGGCCCCCCTAGTATTCTATATATTGTTATAATTTTATTTGATACCTTCGGACTGTGCAAACTCAAAGGGGCATTGCCCTAATTGGACAGAATATATATCAAAATAATTTGAATTAAAAAAAAAGGATCGGCTAGTATACTTGGACACTTAGAAAAAGTGTAACAGGAGAAGTAACTCTGAATCTATTTGCACACAAACAATTTCCAGATTTTATAGCGATGGAAGAGAAAGGAATGTTCAACAGATCTCCTACTTACTTTAATTTGTTCTACAAGCAATGGAAAAATCAGAAAAATGCACATCAAGGACGAATCTCTGAGAGAACATCTTTTAAAAATCCAAACAAATTTACCTACCAAAAGATAAAATAAACAAAAATACTTTCACGCAATTTACAATAGATAAATTTCCCTATGCTCCTTTTGGGACATTGAAAATTCCTTTGCAAACAACTGCATGCCATATCAGGAGCATATGTAATGGAAGTCCACTAGGAAGGATAATCTCACTTAGATTCCTACAAAGAGAGATGATACGAGCGACAGCATATGCTGGTAATTTAGTCATCCAACTAGTCGAAGGTGCATTGGGCTGGTGTAGTGTAGACGATATAACTTTTGTACGCCTCGCACCGCGCACACCGCAATCCAATTTTGTGCGAGTCGTACAAAAGCTATATTGGAGACGATTGTAAAAGTTTCTTACCTACGATTTTTGGTATGGGACTTAATCTAGATTAGACAAAACTAAATAATTCTTTTCACACTTTTGTTCCCTCAATGCTGGGTTACATCATCAGCTTCATCACAGCTTAAAAACTAAAGCCAAATACAAACAAGGACTCACAACAGATTTCAAATTAATCTGGAGGGTGGATGCAAGTGAGCACTTTAAAAAGGCTTGGCTATGCCTGCAAGAAAACAAAATATGGGCCATATATCCCCGTTTCATGCGCTGGATTTATACCAATATTATAAGGCCCATTCTCATCAATAAAATCTTGGTGTAGTGAAGTGCTTTGCAGTGACCCTAAAAGGTCTTACAGTACTGGCTAGGAAAATAAGACATTACAGAAGTTCCTTCACACAACACGAACAACAGCAATAGAAACTATACTTCTTCCACGGCTTGACTTTAGGAAAAAAGTATATAAGGTAAGGAGATAACACGTACTAAATGACAGATAGGGAAAATAAGTGTGTAGGTATAAATAATGCAGTATAAGGCTGCAAGAATTAGCCCGTCACGTAGTGATCCGAATGTCATTGACAGTCAAGCTGACATAAAAGATCTAGATCCATATTTTACAAGATCACTCATAGCCCAGCGTTTTTGGAACAATCTCTAGGAGATTAGGTATCAATCAGAAAGTATGGGCACCAAGGCTTTGTTGCCAGGTGAATTGTTCGCCAAATCTACAATTCAGTTGTTGGAAATGGGGATCAGAACGCGAACCCACAGCACCATGGACAAGTATCAGATTGAAGATACCTTCATTTACATCATGACTATCTGGAATTGAACGCAGACAAATTAAACTGCACTTAGCGACTGCTATCGTCTATGGCGATCCTGTCTTTCGTTGTGGACAACAGTTTTACCTAGCTAAGATACCTACCTAGCTAAGCTACCTACCTAGTTAAGTTACCTACCTAGCTAAGTTACCTACCTAGCTAAGCTAAGCCCCGTATTTTAAGCTACATCCTTGAAAAATACCCAGTTGAAGCGTCACCTCTTACAATAGACTATCAAAATTTTTTTGCGCGATCTTCTGAATTTGAGTCCATAACTATAAAGACTTTAAACATGACCTCACTTCATCGATTCGTGTACGTCTATGTACAAATGGAAAGGTTTACCGAAACTCTCCTGCTTAAAGAACTGTGATGCTGCCCATTAGGTTCCCATTTGCCATATCTTTTCTATTGAGATAGATTGGGTGGAACAGAAGAAAATAAAGGCCAAGACACCAATTGGGTACCTATGTATATACATAAAAGCGTCTCATTTACGAGTGTAATTAAAGTTGGGATATTTTCAGCAAAAATCTGAAGGTCACACCCATGAATATAAAACCGAGCTTCACGGATAGCATACGTGGCTTATGTAATGTGGCTCTTAGCTTACCCATACTACCAATGCTTCTAAAGGTCCTTCGATTGTGTCTTATCTGTCATTCCAAATTTCATTTGTACAACCTTCAGTTACTTTTGTCGTTCGTTGTTTTAGATTTCGTGCAACTATTATTTCCAGAAAGACATTATTTTTTCGATCTTATGGTTAGAAGAAGCTGACCGTTTTTATTTTTGGAGGACAGAATTCTTCGCTAATATCTTTTCTCTCCTAGCTGACTTCGTAACATCTTTAGTCTTTTCGTAGCGGGTTATTGTAATTGTCGAAATGATATATTCATTTAAATCGGAAGTTTTTAATTTTTAAATTCTTGTCATTTACCCATATATGTATGTACATACATACATACATATTCTTCTCTTAGGTCTTATCTATGTATTTAGATACCGACGCTTTTCCACAATTTGAACATGAAACATTGATTTTCTTTATATAGGTACATACGACCAATACAGATTTGATTAATTTGGCACTGACCATCTTGGTTTTCCCACTTTTATTGTGGATATTATCGTAAAAATAAGAACGTTCCGCCCATTAAAATTTTATTGTCCTATGAAATGTTCTGCCTTGTTATATTAATGGTAGCTATGCGATTCGTGCGCCCAACCCAGTAAGCTGATTTGATTTTCATATTTCAAAATTCTATTTTCACATTGAAGTCAACCCCCTGGTAGGACGCTGTTAATTCCAGGAATGCTATTCAAATTTGCGCAGACCTATAATGGAATTTATCTTTTCTTTTATCATATTCATCTATTTCGGGAGCTTTATCCTTTTCCTTTGATATTATGGGAATAGTGCCATGTCAACCTCAAGAGATAATAATGAGGTACCATCTGGTGTTGTATTTCTCCTGTCTCATGCCACCTCATTTCTTTGATTTGAACAGCTTCCTTTTTTTTATACTAAATTGCGGAAAAGGAAATGAGTAAAATGGCAAACTATTTACAGTTGATTTTATTCTTACCTTATTCGGTAATAAATAGCAAGAGCGCGGGAGATTCTCCCCAACGTATATAATAAGAAATGCATAAGTTCTGGTGCAGAGTGGGAGCATAGAAATCTTCAGGAAATTTTGAATTATCTCACTGTGATTCTTTAGCAAGGTAAAAAAAAGCTCAAAATTTTCAGAAAAATTTTCTTAGAAAAGCATTTCATACAGAAATGTTCACGTATATGTCATCGTTGAGATATACGAACTGCTTGATTTTAAAATTCAAAGTCAATAAAATCGTTTTAGCTCTTTCAGTTACCTCTCGTGATACACTTTTGGGATCTCGAAAGGAAAACTTAATATCGGGCTAAATAGAGCAAGAAGTAAGTATACACCCTGGTTCCTCCAATTAGGAGAGCTTCGGAATCAATCCTGGTGTGATCCCATTTCCAGCTGGGGGCATCTGATGTCATTATTACTATTATCTTCATACTAAAACAAATTCACTCTTGACTTGATGTCTATAACACGTCAAGATGTGATCAGTGTTGTTGATATTATATCGTGCTTCACTAAGAGATAGTGGGATCGTTTTCCCAAATTTTCCACGGCACTACAATTCCCATAGAAACTCTAATCTAAAAACTCGAAGCCGTGAAGTGCCTTTCTGCAATGTCGCTTATTATTTCTTATGCACTCACTATTGTTCATGCACGAAAGAATGGTCTGCGAGAAATTTATAGCTTGATTCTTTAGCTTCCCAAAGATGGCCCAATTCAAGAAAGACTGCGATTTTTCATGCACAAATGCATGCTATACAAAACACCACATAGTACCTAACTACAGCATCCATGTATATGCGCGTGCTACATATGCCTTAGCTTAGGTGATAGTTTCTCTTGCGAAAACTTAGTTTTACATTCCGACTAAATCGGATTTTTTTTAACTTTCTCAGTCAGTTCAGATGGGTTACATAAATTTTATCACCACGAGGAAACTAAAGAGCCGAACTACAATTTACTCCCACACTATACATTTTTTTTTCTTTCTATGATATCTTAAATAGTAATAGAACAATGAGCATTTAATTATCACGTGCCATATAAAACAAATGCTGAGTTTCAAATAACTTAAGATATGTCTTATTTCTGTCTTATAGTGTGATGTGTTTATTATGACAGGCTACTGAAAGAGTAATCTTACAGACATCTGGAGGGCAATGTCTACCTAATAGGTTTGCATGATTCTGCATAATTTTGCTTAACCAAGAAAATGAATGAATAATGGCAAATAATCCCAACAGAAGATCAATTAGGCTACAACTGCTAGTTCTAAGGTAAATAAAACTTTCAGCTAGAAAATCCACTGTAAATTCTCTCAAAATTTATGTAGATAGTAATGTCAATTTCAACGACTTCAATCAGATGAGAAATCAAGACAATAATATTAAAATTGTAATAATCATGATGAAGAAATTTCCACTTCCGAGTCTTTCTTTTTAGATATACCTATGTATGTAAGTTCGACGCGAATCTGTTAATCAAAGTTACAGAAATTCATGATGAAACCTGTTAGCTATGTATGTTCAGAGTTAGATAGTTTTCCCATCTGACGAAAGAGCTAAGGCGTTGCAACGTAGAATTTTTATTCGTGTGCGAATTCTACACTGATTTTTTTGATCTCTAATATAATCTACGCAAAGACTATTAAGGCTATCTACAACGCAGGAAAAATTAGGTCCTCACCGAAAGCCAAATTCCTTGGAGTCAACTTCCACGAGCTTTTGAAATTCAATGATCAGGCAAACTACACCTACAGTCTTCTAACGGATGGTCTCTTAATCTCTACAAGCATATAACTAAATCGGTGGTAACATACCGCTTCCCCTACATAGAGGAGCGCCTCAGCATTTTCGAGAGAAAAGTTCTCCAAGCTTCCGCAAGGCTCCACGGAAGACCAAACGGCAAATACTATCCCAACTATGAAATCTACAAAGCAGCCGACATCTACCCATTAAAAATTATCTGTTCGAAATTGCGAACTAACAAAAGTCGAGAAAAAGCCCACACACACACACCCCAATCCAGTTTGGATTTTCTTATTCCGGCAAATTTCAAATATCTCTCAGCTTTACTACTTTCAAAATCCGATCCGAAGCTAGTAACATCTACCACCGTGTGATTGTAGAATTAGTTTCTACGAGTCAATACGGGAATATTAGAGAGAAAATAATCCTAAAGAAACTGAGCAGAACCTCAGAGCTTTTCTCTGATAGACCCCGTAACTTAAGAACCAGTCCTTCCTAAGACTTCCAAAAAATGCAAAACCTATTTGCTCCTTATCCTCTCCATGCACCCTTCCAAATACAACTAACGTCGATGACGTCGAAATAGAAGTGCAACAAAACCAAAAGGATAATCAAGAGGTTAAGCGAGCTCATAGTTGGTATCGAAATGAAGGCTAAATATTAGCCCCAACGACCAAAGATGACCAAGGATGATGAAGAGATCATCGCGCGAAAAAATGCCAATCCGAAGAGGAAAAAAAGAACGCATATCTGACTTGACGTAACGCAGTTAGAAGAATTTAATGCTGAATTACAATGGACGCAACGGAACGCAACGGAACGGAGAGAAATGTCAAACCGGTTTTCTTTGTATGCTTTTCAAATGGACTTGCGCACAGTGGGCGGACGAAAACGCAGTCGTACGCAGCAAGTTTAATAAAATCTGAAATTAATGCAACGGAACGGATAAACATAACCTCAAATTAGCTTTGGGATTGCTTATTTTATTCCGTCAAGTGAAACTGTGCTGTGGTAAGTGTTTAATAAGCAGAGAGGAAATGTTATAAATTTTGGGTCAAGCTTCACTGTCAATTTCAATTAACCATGCGGCCATTGTAAGCATCTAACCTTGACGTCCGTTTTACTGCGTAAATTTGACATTTCAGCTGCGTTCCGTTGCGTCCATTGTAATTCAGCCTTTGGTTTTCCGATCTCAAAAGCATAAAACCACAAATTGACCATTCTGATCATGATCTTCCGGCGATATTCGTCAAATCTCTTGGTGTACAAACTTTTAAAATAGCCGACTGTAAGACGGCTCACTTTTTGATAAGTTTGGTCTTCGGCAGCTGGTTGTGTTTAAAGACTAGTTAGAAAGTTATTCTGTGACCTATAGAAACTGAGGCACGGTGCACGCACTCATAAGTCAAATTTCCAATCACAGAATAACTCAGATATAAAATGTTTGCTGAAATAATACATCAACAGTTTGATCAACTTAAGGCTGTTCGCCAGAGGAGTCAACAACTTCCGTTTCTTTATCAAGCCAACAAATAATCTCACGTAAAATAAATGTGGAATATTTGTTGAATTGGTACTCTATATGCAAAATAAGCGCAGTTTCCTATACCATGTATGAGTTTACGTAGTTAACGTAGAATTCACGTGGAATTGTTACGTGAATCTTGGAAATGAGATCTATCGGAGTAAATAAATGTACATTTTATTTGATTTTGATACACAAAAACTCTCCTAAATTTATGCACAATAACTCAAAACTGAGCATATCCTGAGTATCCTTTGTCTTACGTAATGTTAAGTTACACATGGGATGATTTTTATTTTGGAAGTGAGGGGATAATTAAAAATGAACTTGATTTATGGATAGCAAATAGTATATTGATGATTACATAATTACTATGGTAATAACAAACTTAATTTAGCAGATGATGGTAAAGCAGTTTCGTGAATCTGCTGATGGGATTAGTTGAAGCAAATATGAAATACTGCCATGTAGGCCTCAATAAGATTTTTCCCGACCGGCCGAATGTAAGGCTGATAAATAACATGGTCTAAAATAACTTATCGCGAAAATAAAAATCGTAATCGACAAGATTCAGAAGAAATTTTAATCCACATCAGCCACTTTCAATTATCCAAATAAAGTTAAAAAATGCCAATTACGACAATTAACAAAGTATGGGCTTTCGGAATTGTAGGTTAGCAAGTTCCTTGAGGGCAGAATGCAAAGTATAAAGATATTTTGATCGAATATCAATGCTGTTTCAGAGGTGAAATACTTACTTACCGTTCGCCAAACGAAGAAATTTCGAGAGAGTCAGAATTTATGTAAAAATAATAATAATAATAATAAGAAGAAAAAGTGGAGTTAACCACATTGACCACACGCCTTTGTGCAATTATATTTATATTACAAATCAGGCCTTCAATCTTTCTTTAATAAAATGATCATTTTGACAGAAGACTCATTCATTAGGAGAGCACGGAGTGAAAGGAAAGCTGTCGTACGAAAAAGAGTTCAATTAAGGGTTACCACCTTGGAAACAAATGTACATGGTTTGATTGTATGATTTATAACTTTGATCAATTGATCTGCATTGTTCTTTTTGAGGGTATCCTTTGTTGTTGTTTGAATTTAAATCTCACTTCAAACTTAAAAGTGAAACTTATTCCTATATAGAAGGCAAGGCATCCAGTAATTACAAATGATGATACAAAATTGAAGCTTTTAGCCCTTGATATGCTTAAAGTGGGAGTCTCATCTCATACTATGTATAAGCTGAATACCGGGGAACCAAAACCAATGCTATCTTGGATATAAAACAAAAGTGGTAGATCCAGAGACGATATTCGAAATGTCTTCATACTGTGATCATGCTTCTAAGTAGTCCAATGCTGCATCAACATCATATGTATAGTGTAAATTGGCCTAACTTTCCAAAATGATTGTTTCCGTAGAGTGCATTTAGGGTGGCAAAGCAATTAACTTATGTCTCGAGTTAAGTCTTGAATATTGAAAAAAAAAATAATATTAAGAGGTTTCAATGCTCGGCAGTAGTTATTCATCCAATTCATTCGAAACCTTACTAGCAGGTAATTAGTAAAAGTTTTCTAGTTAAAAAAAAATCAATGTAACAAATTCTACAAGAAGCAGTTAAAATTGATTTTCTACTCTGAACACCTGCTTTGATACCTCTAATTATAAAAAATAATACTGGTCAATAAAAAGTTACTTAGATAAGTGCTAAACGAAATAAGCATTAGAAGAAATTTTGTAGGTAGTCCTAAAAAACTCTTTTTGAAAATTGATCAAAAACAAAACTGCTGGCAGGTTTCAAATGAAATTTTTAATTTTTGGTTAGTGTAATAATAATAGGTACATAATTATCAAACATACCGTTGATAACATTGGGCAACATCGGGATCTTCAAAGAATCTAAATTTTGTAGATAGTTACCTACACAAACAAGCACTTCCTGTCTTCTACTACTTAGGTATATGCTTCCTGTCATATCCTATATAATGCTAGCATGATCTCAATGAATGAGTTCTAAAGCCCAGTTTCTCATAAGATTCTGTTATCAAAGATATTTATGTACAAGCATAAAATGCCTATGTATACTTGGGCACCTACGATAGGAATTTTTTAATTACTCATCAATCAAATAAGATTATGTTGATTACGAACGATGTTATGAGAAAAAATATTCAGAGTAGGTACCTATCTATTCGTTCACCTCCGCAGTACGTATATACAGCTCGAAAAGAGAACACACTAAATTCAACACAAAATTAATATTAGGTGAAGTAAATTGGCAACCTTATTTATGTACCTACATATATATATGAAATCGAAAGACAATTGAAACAGAGCACTTTCTACATACCTATGTAGGTACATATATTTTTCTAATTGTACATTTATAATTTCGCAAGTGAATTAAGCATTAAATTGCAAAATATTATTTTTCTTACGTTTTCTTTTGTCCTCCTGAGATATGGTGTTACGATAGTTTCCAAGAAGGAATTTGTCCAGCTTATTTAGCCTCAATTGCACTGGGAATTGAGTAAACAAAAACAAAACAAAACTAAACAACAGAGGCAGCCACTTGTATACACAAATCAATCTTATTTTTATGAAAATATTTTAATTTACCTTTTTTTTTACTTTTTTTTTATTTTATTTTTACAATAAACTAGTAACAGGTGTGTTATACTTAGGTGTTGTTTTCCTTTCACATTTGAAACACTTTACGAGGGCATATCACCCGCGAATAAAAACCACTTATAGAATTATTACAAATATTTACGTTTTTCGTTTTCTTTTACTTTTTGTAATTATTTAATTCAATATTTTTACTAGTTCTAAATATGCGCGCGCAGCTTAACAGTTTAAAAAAAAAACAAAAAAAAAACACTTACACAAACACAATAAACGTGTACCTATTTAAAAATTCCGATAAAACATTGCAATTCGTTCTCTCAAGTTATACTTTAAGCATAACATAGCAACTGTGATCTGGGTTTGTTTTTCCTCTTACGGTTACCTCAAGCCAACTGAAGATTTTTTCCAGTGATATTCAGTCAGAAATTCATTCAAGTTGCCGATATTGTTTTTACCTGTTCACACTAATAGGAAAGAAATGCGCGATTCACTACTTCTTAGGTTTAGCTTATATTTCCCAGGTAAATGGTAAGTGGTAGAGGTAAGATGCCGTAAAAGATGCCCTCAAGTCAAGAAGGTGCTGATGCCGAGGCAGTATTATATGATGGTAGCACATCTTACATATGTATGGTCTTTGGTGTTTTCTGAAGCATATATATAAATACATGTGGAAGAATTCTGTTTTATACATGCTTGAGAATAATTTTAAAGTATAAAAGAGCCAGAGATGTATACATGTGTGGATATCGTAAAAGCAGGGATTTAAAACGTAGATTCAAGACAGGTATTATAAAGTTTTTAAGGAAATTAGGTATATCTACCTGGTTTGATTGAAATTTACATGAGATATGATTATTTTAGTTGAATCTCTTCTTCTTTCTCTGCATCTATTATAGACTAAGGACCGTATTCACCAAGCCATTTAATACAAATTTAATTCTAATTTAATTTTTATTGAGGGACCGCAAGTAAATTTTTGTAGCTATTTACCAACGTTAATAAAATAACCAATTTCGAAAATTTCGAACTATCAGCTGCAAGATTTCCGAATTTGGCAAGTGACAGTTCTCGTGAGAATTCACGTAATTTAAATATTATTTAAAAAATTAAAAGAAATTTTTATGTATTATTTAAATAGAGAAGTTTTTATGTATTATTAAAAATATTTTATAATATAAGTACAATTCGTTTTAATTAAAAATAGCCCATATTAAGGAATTGCTTCTTCAAAGTTTTAACTGCGCTATTAAAAATATGGCATTTGACTGTATTACACTTCAATCAGCTGATATCGAAATTAAATTTATTCAAGAGAGGATAAGGCCTCACTTAAAATTAAATTAAAATTAAATTTTTATTAAATCGACTCGGGGAAGTGTGGTTGGTAAATAGCTTTAATTTAATGTTTTTTTTTAAATTTTGCTTAGTGAATATGGCCCTAAGGACCGTATTCACCAAGCCATTTAGTATAAATTTAATTTTAATTAAATTATATTATTGAGGGAACGCAATTAAATTTTTCTAGCTATTCACCAACGTTAATAAAATAAACAATTTTGAAAATTTCGAACTATCAGCTGCGAAATTTCCGAATTTGGCATGTTACAATGCTCGTGTAACAGTTGATGTAATTTAAATATTATTTAAAAAGTTAAAAGAAGTTATTTGATGAATTTTCATTGTTTGTTGGAGTGTCTTTTGAAAACACAATTTTGCACAAATAGTAGTGATATTGATAGATAGAACTTGAGACTATTTATTCAATTCAATTTCAATTCAATTCAATTTATTCTATGATAATCAAGGATAGTATACAAGATTTACAATCTTTTAGAGTATAATTAAAAAATAGATAATATAATTTCAGGTAAACAAAAGAATTAAGCTAGAGCATAATGACTACTAAATATGATTTATACTAAAAGGATAATCAAATACAAAAACAAAAAAACAAAAAGGAAGCAAGGAGAAGAAAAAAAAAACGGAAAGCTAAAAAGTAACTAAGATTACAAAAGAAATTAGAAAAGAGCGGTAGAAAGATATAAAGTAAAATAACATAAAATGAAATAAAATAAATGCCAGTGAATGCATTATATTATATTATATTATGAATTATACAGGGTCCCGTACGTACCGCATTTCCTTTATACCACGATTCCTTACTCAATTTCGAGAAATAAATTCTATGGGAGGAGAGCCGTAAAATACACGGTGTGGGCGGTAGGGGGGGTTTTGTGATTTTTGGTGCTTTTTATCCTAATACCATGTAACTTTCTTCCTATACACCCTATGAAGATGATTTGCATCTCAGGTGATAGTAAACCATCTACGGTTTCCAACAACTGCCCAACCACCTCTCTACTGCCTTTCCGTCGGTAGTTATAGGACGTTAAATTAAAAAAATTGGGGAATTTTGCAATATCTTTTTAAATTTTAACGATTTCCCCGCTAAAAGGCAAGACAAGGATAGGACTTTGTTGCAAGATTTCGAGACCTCTGAATGTTACCTTTCATTTGATCCTACGCATGTACCTACCTAAATGCTACCGTTTTTGAGATATTCCCGCTTTTATGATGCCTAATTTCATGAATTTTGCTAATTTGCGTGGAATTGCATAAAATTAGGCGCGATTTCTATTATTATTAGCAAAATTCATGAAATTATGCACAATAAAAACGGGAACATCTCAATAACGGTAGCATTTAGGTAGGTACATGCGCATAATCAAATTAAAGGTAACATTCCGGGGTATTTAAATCTTGTCATAAAACTGTATAGTTATTATGCATTTTGGCGGGAAAATCGTTGAAATTGAAAAAGAAATTGGAAAATTCCCCAATTTTTTTACTTTGACATCTTATAACTGCCGACAGAAAGGGAGTATAGAGGTGGTTGGGAAACCGTAGAGGGTCTACTATCACCTGAGATGCAAATCACCTTCATAGGATGTATAACAAGAAAGTTACATGGTATTAGGATAAAAAGAACCCAAAATAAAAAAAAAAACCCTACCGTCCACACCGTGCATTTTCCGGCTCTCTTCCCATACAATTTATTTCTCGAAATTGAGTGAGGAATTCAGGGTATAAAGGAAATGCGGTACGTACGTGACACCCTGTATATGAATAAAACAAAGCAACTAATCATTTACACCTAATAATTTATAATTAATATGTTCCTCTATTAACCTCCTAAATATGCCAACCGTACCCGCACACTGAATCTGCCCGGGAAGAGAGTTCCATAATCTAAAAGCTTGGACAAAGTAAGAGTTCTCCAATATGCCGCAATTTACACGAGGCAGCATGATATTTCGATGTCGAGGTGATTGCAGGAATTCAATATAATTAAACAGGTATTCAGGATTTCTGGTATATATTAAATTGAATAGGAAGATTAGGATCCTGCGTTTCAGATAACACTCTAGTGAGCAGCCCAAGAGTAGAGATTTAAATAAGGAGACATGATCATACCGCCTTAATCCAAAAATTAATCATAAACAATCATTAAATACAACGTTCAATTTACGTTTACAAACACTGTCCATTCGCGGTAAAAATTAGGGAACCATAAGTAAAAAAAGGAAGTAGAAGAGTTTTAACTAACTTCAGTCATGTTTGCGATGGCAGAATGCTTGCTGAAAGCCATAGCCTCCTTAGTATGGAGTATATTTTGGACAGCTGGCATTTAGTATAATCACAACACTTCCTGTTGCAGTTTAAAACAACTCCAAGGTTTCGTACAGAATCCGCAAGCCAAGCTTAATCAGGGGTAAACCATCGATATCAAGAGATCTACAAGAACATGCCAAGCATTGGGACTTCCCAGGATTCAAAACCAGCCCGTTTTGCATAGACCAATGAGAGATACTAGCTAGATCACAATTAATTCGTTCTACACAATCTTCAATAGGTCTTTCCAGGTAAAGTTGCACATCATCTGCATAAAAATGCAGTCGAACATCACAAACGGCACCCACAATATCATTAATGAATATACTGAAAAGAAGTGGGCCAAGTATCGAGCTCTGCGGCACACCCAACCCTAATGGTAAACATCTAGAAAGATTATTGCCAATTTTCACCTGTTGATACCTATTCATTAAATAACTTCTGAGAAGACGAGAAGCAGGTAATGAAAACCCAAAAAGAGCTTGAAATTTATGAAGCAATTTGCAGTAATCAACACTATCAAATGCCTTAGGGCAGTCTAGCAGTACTAAAATAAAAATCTTATTATCATCCATAGCCTTGCGAATATCTGTAGTAACCTTTAGTAAGGCAGCTTTACCAACTGTGATGACGCCAGATTGGCAGCACACTAATAACTTATTGCAGGATAGATATTCTTGAATTTGCGCATGCATAATTTTCTCCAGAACCTTTGCTAAGAAGGGAAGAAAACTAATTGGCCTGAAATCAGAAAAATATTCTGGTGAAGCCTTCTTCGCAGTGGGGAACACAAGAGCCATTTTCCATGCAGCAGGAAAAGTAGAAAAAGTTAGGGAACTATTTATAATATGGTAATATATGCTGACTAATTATTGGAAATAGTAGACGTAAGAACCGAGGGGTAATGTTGTCAGACCCAGTTACATTAGATTTTTAATGGAATAAAAAGCAAGTCCAAGCTCTTCAAGAGTTATACAACGTAAGGACAAATTGTTAGCAGTATTGCTCTCAGATTCGTCAGTAGGATGATTTGAGTAGTTTATATTAAGCTGTATGGCGTTACAAAATATTCATTGAGCTTATTTGGATCGAAGGAGCAGCGAAAATTCTCTTTTCCACAGACACGACTACTTTTTAAATTGTTCCACAAGACCTTAGGAGCAAGATTGATATCAAACTTGCTTTTGAAATACTAGTATTTTGATGTTTTTAGGGCAGTTGTCGCTCTATTGCGCAAGGATATATAATATAAGCGAGCCTCAGTAGTTTTTGTCCTTTTATACTTATGATATGCATATTCTCGCTTGGCAATAAGTTGTTTAATTCTAGCAAAATACCAGGGACAGTACCCATACAATTTTCTGGGCTTTGTTCGAACTAGAACATACTTTTCATATAAGTAATTAATATTGTGATCTATGATTTTCGTCATTTCATCAAGAGAACAATAAAGTATACTATCCCATAATAAACCACCACATTCATTATACAA
This sequence comes from Dioctria linearis, assembly GCA_963930735.1. Taxonomy (NCBI): domain Eukaryota; kingdom Metazoa; phylum Arthropoda; class Insecta; order Diptera; family Asilidae; genus Dioctria; species Dioctria linearis. The sequence continues at coordinate 16,252,929 of OZ005741.1, forward strand.
GGAAGTTAGGATCTATGTTATTATAATCACGGTATGTATAAGAAGTAATCATATTATCACATGGACTGACTAAGATATCATAACTAAGGAATAGAATGTCATGGTCAAGGAAACTAGGTAGGTCAATCTGGTTATAAAATAATATACGATCTAAGCTGCTTGCAAGGAATAGGTCAAGCATTGAGGGCGTAGAAGTATTGCAGTAAGTAGATACCGAATTAACCACTTTTAAGTGGGAAGACTGCAATAAAAAACGAAATTCATTAGAAGATCTACCCTCACGAAGAAGTTTAACATTGAAGTCCCCACCCACAACAATATTGTCATATTTTTGAGAGAAAAGTTTAAGAAAATCAATGAAATTATTAGGTGGATTCGCATGAACAAAGCGGGCAGGAGGACAATAAGCCGTCACTAGAATAATTTTTTATATTTGATGTATGGGAACATGGGGAATTGTGAGTCACACTTTTTCCAAGCTCGATAGCTGCCACAAAAATCAAAATTTTTTAAAATTTCAAAATGGTTTATATTATTAGGAAGGAAACCATAACTTTTAGCTTAAGCAGTATCTTGAAATTATTATCTGCTGAAAAAATCTGAGTGTTGGCAAAAAACATGCATTTTTGAGATTTTTAAAAATGTTGGGGAATTGTGAGTCACCGTCTGAATCAAGTGGAAAATCAAAAATATCGCTGTAAAATATTTATTTTATGGTTGGAAATTACATAATAATTAGTTTAAAAAAATATATAAAAAGGAAGGTATTAAAATTATTCGGATTCGCAATTCGGGCATGTGAAATAGGCCCCAGTACTGACGCATTTCAAATGAACAGCTCGATCGCATAAATCGCAGCGAATGGAATTGTTTCGGTTCAATTTCTTCGGCATATCCTCCATACAAAGAAATGCAGAAGTCAACTTCTTCGTCTTCAGAAAAAACACGCGTTAAAAATGCGATATTGGCTTGAAAAATGCCAAAGATGTTGTGGCTCACAATTCCCCAAAAAAAGTGACTCACAATTCCCCAAACGTTTTGATTGACAAGAGGGCCATGTATGATTCGCTCATTGCATGTTTATGCGAAATTCCTTTTAAAAGTTGAAATGTCGATGCCATAAGATAATTATGAATATATTTACCTATCGATTCTCCGAAAATCGTTGTCACATCAATGCAAACAGAAACGCTCGGAATAAATATTTTGAGAAAATTTTCCAAGTGGTTGCCGCACGGAACGAACGAGTACGTGTACACGCATCGATTGCTAATGGAAAATGTGTTTGGTCAAATATAAGACAATGACAGCCATTTACATGAGTCAGACTTTCCAATTATGGTGAAATATTGACGTGACTCACAATTCCCCATGACTCACAATTCCCCAATGTCCCCTACTATTTATTAACTTTTGATTATTTATTGAAGTGCCTTTACCAATAAAAGGGTTTTTCAATAAATATAGCATGTTGTAACAATTCTGGAAAAACCAAAATCTGGAAGAGATTTTCTAACGAATTTAATGCTAATTCGTTCTATAAAAAATGTTCGAGCAGCAAATGCGAACTAAACATACCAAAATTTAAAACAATCGCTGAAGAAAGATATGCCGAGGGATAAGGTGACAATTTTTAAAACTGGTGGTGGATCATTTGCTAGAAGAGTGGATTATACTGATCGCATACTTTCAGTAAATACCTTAAAGATTTTGATGTAAGCTATAATGCAGTTATTAATATTTCTCTTGTTTCTTAGATGCCCGATTCTGAAGATGATTTCGAAAGTGAATACGTCTATAAGACATATCTCCCAGAGATATATTTGGACGACGAGGTCAAACCTCGGTAGAAGTGACCTGGTGGATGCTACAATGACCCAGGATACTTCAGACTCTCACCAGAATGAGTTAGGGGCTGTCAAAGCTGGACAGAAATCTGTAGATGTCGTTAATACAGGAATGACAGCAGAAATGTTAAAAGCACAAACTGTAAATTATAATAAACAACTGTTGCATAATATCTAAGCGCATTAAGTACTTGATTTTTCACAGAAACAGGATTATTTCTTTCAAATGAAACTCTACCCAAGTAACAATTTTTAGTGTTGTAGGCTCTATAATTGAAAAAGTACCTTTATTAAAGGAGATTCTGCATTATAAGCAACAAAGCTCAAAACTTTATAAAAATAGCACTTAGAGCGCTTAAAATGCTGCTTTTATAAAGCCCTAAGCTTTATAATTTTATAAAACTTAGGGCTTTATAAAAATTGCACTATAAGAATTTATCGTGCTATTCTTATAAAACTATAACCTATGTCAATTTATAATGCTTAGTTTGTTGTTTTATAAGGCTTTAAGATCAAAATACGTAAAAGCACGTAGTGTTTAGTTTAGTTCAACCAAACTACTCTTTCAAATATGGATATTGAAAAGTGGAAAAAATTGAAACGCAGTGGAATATATTTTAGATGTTTGTGGAAACATCGTTCAGGACTTGACGCAATATCAAAAGCTGCTCAAAACTGTAGAAAGTTTGCAAATAGTTCGGGTAGCTCTGTGCCAGCTTACTGATGTCCGAAAGTCAATAAAAGCAAACTGTTTACTTGATCATAGATTCTTCTTTAATATTAATGAATCTACAGATATTGAAATAAACATTAATATCGATGGATTACCTGTATTCAGAAGCTCTAAAGTTGAATATTCATAATATGCCCGAATGTAAAGTTACGGTCATTGGTATTTGTAGGGGTATTGGCAAACCCCCGAATGTGGAAGATTTTCTAAGAAGTTTTATAGATGAATTAAAGGATATATTAGCAAACAGAATTTGCATTAATGGACAGAAACTCAGCGTAAATATTCGCTGTTTTATTTGCGACTCACCCGCAAGATCATTTGTAAAATTTAATAAATTCAAGTAAAAAGTATACAATTTTTAGGTATTGCTTACTTCAACAGTTAGCATGGTTGTCAAAAATGTACTACAGTTGGTGAATATAATTGGGATAGTCTGTACTGTTCTTTCCACATTTAGAATGTCCAAAATGTACTGATGATGGATTTCGTTCACGAAATGAAGATTTACATCACAAATGTTATTCACCTGTTGAGGAATTACCAGTGGATATGATTGAACAGATTCCTGTTGTCGATTCATTGCATTTAATTGATCTCGGCATAATGAAAAAAATTCTTACTGGATGGAATAATGCTAATCTGGGTTTTTCAGTAAGATGGTCGCATAAGCAATCGGTATTCATCACAAATAGTTTACGAGTATCTAAAATTAATCCAATAATGAAAAGAAATAAGATATATTTATATTTGAATGTTAGTTATTAAAAATTTGTAAGACTAATTACAGTTTTTGGCTCGACTTCATACTAATTTTAAGTAAATAAAAAAATGTAGGTTGAAGAAAATAAAAAAAATGTTAACCGCATTCTTAATTGTCTTCTTGATCAGCATCTTCGGTTGTTATGAAATTATCTTTTCTTTCATTATCAGCATTACCATTATCGTAGTTACCATCATTTTCAGTGTCATTACTACCGATAATTAAACAACTCTTATCTGAAGTTTTCTATATTTTGCCCGATTTATACGAACCAACTTTTGGTCTTTTTTTAGTTTGTGATTGATGCATATTTTCCGTAATGGCAGCTCTTCTTGTGCTAGTACGCAATTGTATTTGCAGGAACTTATTTAAAGTGCAATAAGTAAAATTCTTGACAGCCTTGTAGACGACAGAATACTTCAAATCGATTATGTTACGGTATGATTTCATTGCACTTTTCCTGTCATTTCCTGTAGTAGCACTATAGTGATTACTGTCGATTACTGTTACAGTTCTATAAAATGATTATAATATGCTTCTATAGGATTATAATAACGCTTAAATGAGATAGCTTATATTAGAATTTTCATCAAGTAGTGTTTAGGATCAGATATCTGAATGGTCAACGTCGTTGTCTATGGAAATGCAGGCCCAGGTTCGTGGTGAGACCAAGGTAAGAATTATTATGTTTCAAATAAAATAAAAATTTAATTAAATAAATATTACCAAATGCATATATAAATGAATTATACGAGTTCGGACGAAAAACACTAAAAGAAGCGAGAGGAATAAATAAAACAAAAAGTATTTTATTTTTTTAAGAAAAATTGCTAAAACTTTAAAACAGCACTATAAAAATCCTATGCAGTTTTATATGAAACTTTATTATAGCATCCCGAATGACTCTACACAGCGTTTATAAAACTAAAATAGGTTTTATAATGATGCACCGAAGGCGCTTTTACAGCAAAAATACAAACATTTTAAAGCTAAATGGCGCATCTACAGTGCTTAAAATTACGCATTATAAGGAACTTTATAGGCATTCTCTCAGCCTTTATAAAGCAGAAATTGTTACTTGGGTAGTTTTCCTTTCAATTTTCCAACCATTTCCATCACAAGACTTATGGGTAGTCTAAATCTCCACTCGAAGGATTCGTTATCGTATTTTAGGAACATGTTATTCTCTTCTTCGGCGAAAACGGTATGCAACTGCGATTCCTTTACATATAACAACAGCATAAACTCTTCATCTGAAGATTCATTATCGTCTCTCGATGTGGATGGTCTTACTTCCTTCATAGCAGTAATTAAGATTAAAATAATTTCTATTCACTTTTTAATCAACTTTAAACTAAAAACCGTGGTTCTATTTAGTGATACCTATCAAAAATATCACATTCGATTGCATGACACTTCAATCAGCTGATATCGAAATTAAATTTATTTAAGAGAGAGTAAGGAGGCCTCACTTAAAATTGATTAAAATTAAATTTTCATTAAATCGACTCGGTAAGTGCGCGGTTGGTGAATAGCTTTGATTGAAGAGTTATTTAATTTTGCTTGGTGATGAATACGGCCTTAAGTATTTTACAATTATTTTTAAATTAAAGCTATAAGATACGAGACCATTACTATGTTTACATGCGGATTGAATCCGAATTAGTGCTCATGGAAACGAGAATTGAGTTGAGTTTCGTTCAATCTATATTAACTCTACGAAATTAGTCGGGATGAGTTAGGTTTTGTGTAAATATTAGTTAGAATACTGCGGATGGGTGTCTTATCCAACAAAAATTCAGCTATTTTGTAGGAAATATAGTATATGTCAACTCATTTCAAGCCGTTCATGGAAACAGCATCGTGTTAACTCAGCCAGTAAAACTTAACGCTAACTCAATCCTAAGTCAATTCTGGCTCATGGAAACATAGTACATATGTAAACCTATAGTAGATAAGGTCCATTTAAGGAAATGTCATCCTTACAATATAGATTTTTAGTAGAATTTACTTGATGTCGATGCTTAAGCTTTTGTAATACAAAAGTAAGCTGTAAATTTATCTTCTAGTTTAAATTAAAAACTCAAAATGTTTATCTTGTCTGCATAATAATTGAACAAATCAGTGTATTCAGAAATTACCAGTTTGCGTCCAGTTTAAGCTAATTTACGTACACCAAGGGGTGAATTTGTGTCCAGGCTAAAAAAAAACGTTATAAAAACTGCTTTTATAAGGGGGTGATAAATAAATATCGTTTTGAAATATACGATTTCATTAATTTTTTCGATATTCCTGATTTGAAAAACTCATTCAAAAATAAAAAGTTGTGATTTTTCAAATTAAAACTAATTCAATTCAAATTGTGGTGTTTTAGACAGCAGCGCATCTTATAAATTTTACTAAATTAAAAGGAACAAATTAGGAAGGAATTATATGGAATTCAACGTTTCATAGATTTAAATAATGAAGGAAATTTTTGTCGTTCAACATACTTTTTAGCCAAACTTAAATCTCTTGATCTCTTTCCTCCTCTTCTATTATGGATTCAAAGTTTTTATCATCAGAATCTCATCCTATAAATACCGGTGTGCCCCAGGGCTCTATTATTCCTCCATCTCTCTTACTTATTTTCATTAATGATCTGCTTTCCCTTACCTGCAAGCCCATCCATAGTTTTAACGATACTGCTACCTTGATTTCGCTTACTCCATTGTCACTCTTAAGGACTCCACAGGGAATGCCACATCTATCAAACGAGATTGCATGGTGAGATCACTAAATAATGACCTTGATAATATCATCCCTTGGGACAAAGTGAATCGCATCGAATTCAATGCGCAATGGATCCAAAGGTGTCTTTTGAAGGAGCTTTAGTTTAAAACATTAACTGTTGGGAGGAAGTGCGTATAAAATTATGCCGTTTGCGCTAAAAAATTCATTTATTTCTAATATTAAGTGGGACGTCAACAAAAACGATCACACAATTTTGAATTAATTCATTAATTAAAAATATATTTATCTCATATTCTCATGCAGCCGACTCAGAACGAACTAAAACCTAGTCTTCTGGCATGGCTATTGACTACATCCGTAGGTGGTCGTATGTGGAGTGGAAACAATTATTTTTTCAAATATGTTTCCTGTATTCAGTTCGTTTGTACAATTTCCGCATCTAAGGATTCAGTTAGACCTTCGGGAATGCGATGTACAAGTTCTGGATTGCATTTTAGGAAAAGGTTATACCATTTTCGCCCTGGTTGCTCATACCATTGTCTTCCTCAGTTTTGCTGAACTGTCTTCAAAAGGCTATCAGGACTTAATGGAAACCCACATTTGGCGGCTAACGACTTACACCACTTAACTAGTTTTCCGCTAAAATGTGATCCAGACTTTCCAACGCTTTCAGGATGTTTTCCAGACAATTTATCCTTCAATGATATTTTTGGAATGTTTTATTTATTTGATGCTAGCTGCTCTAATAGAAAAGTTTCTTTGTCTATGCTTAATTCAGGGTTGTAGCAGTATATTCTTCCATATTTCCTTATATGCAATACATGAAATGAGGACTAATTAATAAAGTGCTGCTTGTGGGCCACAATTTGGGACAAGTTAAAAAATTCAGTTATAATTTGCGGCCACCAACTGGTTTATGATACTGTAATCATTGATCCATTTTGCGCTCACTAAAATTTATGTACTTATTCCGAAAATTAACATAAATTTCAAGCAATACTATATTTATTTGCAATATAACTACTTAAAAGGCTTTCCCATGAAATAAAAACGGAATAAAAAAAGCAGCTCTTACCTTTTAAAACTCATAGCTCTTCAGAAAATATATTTCATTGCACTTGCGCATTACTTACATATACCAACAGCTAGTGAACTGAGCTTTGATGACTGAAATTTAACTCAACGGTCAAGATTAAACTTAAGCAATTACTGTGTCAATTTAAGAAGATAGGAGTGAATTTAGTAGAGGGGTCGGCGTGGGGCCTAGAGCAACAATGTAATCACTACACTCTAAGGAACCAATTGGCATAGTCCAGCCGACTTATTTACCGAACACCCTGTATCCTGCATTATTATATTTGAAATTACAAAAATAAGATTGCAAAATTGTGTTGTGATCCCACTGTCCAACAATTCATTTCTACTTTTCTGTCTTCCCTAGCTAATAAGTTCAAAATTTTAGAATGATCATGTCTTCTTCTTTTTTTAAATTAATATCTAATTACGAAATTATTACGTACTTACGTCTTATCCTAGGATTTCACCTTAATGTACGTAGTCAAAATATAGTATATCAACATACATATGACCAAAACTATAATAAATATTTTAAGCAAATTAAAAACTTAATTAGCTATGAGTTAATATGGTACCCAAATGCATCATGCACCAGTAAAAATTCAGTGCGCTGGTATAGGAAAATCCTGATACATATTATATCGTAACAACAATTCGATAGATTTTTTTTTATTTCATTAATTAGTTGCTAACTTTTAAATTTTAAAGCATTTTAATTTTTACTAAAATTGGTACATAACTAAATGTGCTCCTATAAATTTCCGAGACAAAAGCTTTAGAAAGCTGTACGCACTGTTGAGTGGTGGCATATAGTAAAATCTTTTCTTGCACCACCAAATATTTCCCCCACAAACTTGAAGAACGGTTTTAAGATTGAATGAAAACATTTGAAGAATTATGTAAGCTTTTTCTTCTACATACTTTATAAGTTATTAAGGATGCTTTAAAATTATTTAATTTATATTATAATTTAGATTTATTTAATATTTTATTATCATTATTCAGATTTTATAATAACGGGGAAATAAAATTTGTAAATTACATTAATGAAGACTTTATTATTTGTTATTATTTGTGTGTGTGTGTTTTTTTTATTCAAGATAATATTTATTTAAAGCTTTTACCTTATTTTCTTTGCTATTCCGTCAGTCTGTCCATAGATGGAGGCATAAGTGATAACAGGTGAAATTTTGTAGTTATGCGAAAGCTTTATGGTGGAAAGTATACCCAAAATATATATTTTTTTAATGTATACACAGTTCTATCTATTTGAAATCTTAAAATATATCTTTAGGGAGAATTTTACAAATTTTAATATTATACACGCACTTATACAGTCTATGAGGAAGTTAATGATAAACGAAAAATAACAATTGCGACCATATACAGTGTGGTCCATTTATAATCTCAATTGAAAATTCACATTTCTCAAAGGATCTATATAAAATAAAAAGCATTAGCATAAGCATTTTTAGAACTTTTAGAAAACGGCAGTACATACAAAAATTATTCAGCTCTCTACGCCGATGCATTCCCAGGCAGTGTTTAAATATATAGTGAAAAACGAAATTTTTGCATCAGTACCCCACAAAGGAATTACCTGATTTGTCCCATTTTCGAATTTAAACCTACAATAATTTTAATAAGCGGTCAAGCGCGAGTCGGAATCGCGCGAAGGGTTCCGTAAAATCCAACAAAATTTAACATGTACTTTTTATTTATTTTTTCAAATGAGAGTAGGCGTCATGTGTCATTTGAAAAAATAATGCCTACTTATGATAATAATAATGAATGAGAATAAAACGAGAAAAAAAACGCCGAAAAAATCACGTTTCTTGTATGGGGCCCCCTTTAATTTTTAATTTTATTTAATTTTTATTATTTTTTTTTTTTATATCGCCAATAGAAAAACACAGTCTGTGAAAATTTCAACTGTCTACCTATTACGGTTCATGATATACAACCTGGTGATGGACGGGCGGACAGCGAAGTCTTAGTAATAGGTTGTTACCTTTGGGTACGGAACCCTAAAAATGGCTGTATGCAAAATTAGTAAGTATAAGTAAACGCACTGCCGAGCTATCAAGAGGACGAATGGACAGACAGACAGAAGGACAAACAGACGAACACGCAAAAAAAAATATAACTTTAAATATGAGATTTCATCTATGGTATGAAAAGGTGTTCAAATTTTCTTAATAGTGAATAAAGAAATACAAAAAACATAAGGGGAGTGGGGGCTGGTTCAAAAAAATAAATTTTTTGTATAGAACACTGCTTTTATTTCATGCATATTTTGGAAAATATTTGCAAATGACATTATATAAATGGACCACCCTGTATTTCTTTCAATACATAAAGCTTTTATTTTCTTCCAAGAAAGAAAATTTCTTAAGCTCACTCTGTCGAATGTTCTTCTGCTGTTAAGTTAAACTTGAATGCTTAATTTATATACGTTTATAGGCAAACTACTTTCGATACCAAAAAAAAAACTTAAGGTTTTGCCTTAATTGTTAGATGCCGCTTTCTTATAATGTAACATGCAAACGTAGAGAAAAATAAAAAATTTCTAATCGAAAAATGAAGTTTTGTTTCAAATAGAGACGTAAACAATTTTCTAAAAGCTTTCGACGATTTCTTAATAGCGTTTTACCGTTCTACCAAAACTCTATCGATTTTAGTAAAATGCAAATGCTGGACATCTAAGGTTCTGTGTTGGTCCCGGTACAAATAAGAAATAAGGGATTCTTAACCCTAGAGTGCTCTTCTGAATTGAAAATGCGCATTGATAATCTTTAAATAAATTTTTAGGGTGCAAATGATTTATTGAAGTCAAACTTTATTCATAATAATAATAATAATATAATAAGCGGATGTATTTGTTATACTTTTCAGAGAAGTAAGGGCTTATCCTTTTTTGGTGCAGAAAGCACAATCTCTTCTTGTGTCGTTCTTATCAGTAGGAGCTGACACGTGGGGCCTCTCAGATCCTTAACCATGGGCGCCGGTAGGGGGTGCCAAGGAGTGCACTTGAACCCCCTGGCTAGAAAGACAGTATAAAAAAATTTATTATTAAATATTGTTTTAATTAATTTTTTATTCAGTAATAAAGAAAAGTTACGGAAAGTCACTGTTTGAATAAAAAGTTGAGGCGTCTAAGTTGTTGACCAAAATTGTTCAACACCTTGTCAATGAATTCAATATTACATGCTGGAATAGTTTGTGCAATCAAATCTGCGTACAAAAGGGATACGTTTAAGGTCATTATTGCAAATACGTAAACAGGATATTACAATCTTGTTTAGTATATTATTATTTGGAAAATGGTTCGAATTATTCTACAGAAGTATGAAAATCAAAAACAGAATTTTAATAGTTTAACTAATGAAAGAATGATAAAATAATAATAAAAAAAATTAAAACAAAATACTAACTTAAGAGGAGTCAGTACCAAGATTTGCAAGTTTCATACATTTTTCAATGCGAATTTATGGCAAACTATTTGTAGCAGAATATTGATTTATACCTTAAATCAAAGGTAACGAAAAAATCTAGTAAATAACGTTGGCAAAAATTAAAAACAAATATATGGAAATGGAGATATTAGCTCGGAAACTTCTAAAAAATGGTAGAAATTAAAGTTTTTTAAATCAAATTCCTGTTAGTTAGGCTCATTTCTTTAGATTACAATAGAATAGAATAAACTTTATTTCGGTAAAGTACACAAGATTGAAATCTTATTAAGTACAATTATTGTAGTGGAGCTAGAATCATGTACATCGAAATTCAAAGAGAAAAGAAAAAAGAAACTATCAACTAACTAGTATTCCCTTGCAGAGAGAAAGAGTAGAATGTGAAAAAGGAGATATATTATGTGCGTTTTAACAAGTTTTTTAAATGCATTGATGGGGAGATCATTCCACAGACGGATGCTTTGGACAAGATAAGAGATTTCCATTACAGTCTTATGAAAGCGAGGCAATACCAAATTTCTATTTCGTTGGGAGGTAGTAAAATGGAACAGTTCTCTTAGGTACTCTGGCTTATTAAATTTTAACAAATTGTACAAAGAAACCAAGTTTCTTCGTTTAAGGTAAGAGGCAAAAGAACACCCGTACAAGCAAGACCGGAGATGTGAGACATGATCAAACCTACGCAACCCATAAATGAACCTCACACAGTCATTTAGGGCAACCTCCATCTTGCGATCTTGCGTGTACAGATACAATTCAGTTTAGGAAAGACCAAACATCCAAAAGTGAAATAAGGCAAGATTTGTGTTTTTACTAGCTTTAGACGAGAAGGACTGGATAATATATTCGCTAAAAGCCACAGTCTGCGTAAGCCCCCATAGATTTTTCTGATCGTATTAATAATGTTATCACAGCACTTCATATTGGGGTTTAGTACTATCCCAAGGTTGGTTACCTTATTTGACATAGGCATCAGTGAAACGCCGTTCAACAGTATAGGCTGTATGTCGGTTTCATTGAGTGTGCTATTGTAAAAGATAGCACAGAGTGACTTTCCCGGATTTAGTAGCAGCCGATGATCGTTAGACCAGGTGCAAATTCGGTCCAAATCAGAGTTTATTCGTGCCACGCAATTCTCGAGGATGCCAGTAGGTCTACTTAGATACAGCTGAACATCATCAGCATATAAATGAATTTTCACATCATGAACAACTCTCGGTAAATCGTTGGTAAATAAGCAGAAAAGGACCCAGAATAAAACCTTGGGGAACCCCTCGTTCAAGCGGCCGCGCACTGGACAGTAAATCTTTCACTTATTGGCCTGTAATCAGCCTGAGATTCAGCAGGGGTTTTCTTGGGCACCGGCAGTACAGTTGCTATTTGCCACTCACTAGGGAACGTAGATCACATTAGGCAAGAGTTAATAATATGTAAGATGTACTTACCAATGTACGGGGGAATAACATTTTGATGAACCGCGGTGACAAGCTGTCTGGACCGATTGCATCAGACTTTATACTACTGATAGACAGGGTAAGTTCATTTAAATCACTCCCAAGGAACGAGAATGTGTTAGAAGGATTAGGGGTAGCATATTCTTCTAGAAGGAAAGGCCGGGTTAGCTAGTTATCACAGGTGAGTTTCCAGCGGAAATGAAAAATTCATTTAGTTCGTCAGGGTTTAGACTACAGTCATCACTCCTGTCTTTGCCATGTACACCCGCCAATTCTAAATTTCACCATAGTGTACGGGGAGGAAGGTTGAGGTTGAACTTGCAAGAATAGTACTGACGCTTAGCACGTGAGATAGCCAGATTTGCTTTATTTCGTGCAATTCTGTATAACCTGTGCCCTTCAATTGTTCTGATGCGTCTATAACGATGATACAGATACTCACGTTTAGAGATAAGAAATCGTATTCCTTCAGAGAACCACAGGCAGCCATGCGGAGTTACACATTTCGTTTTGACAGGTACATACTTTTCAAACAGATTAGTAACAAGCAAGTTAAATGTAGACACTTGGTTGTTTACTGAGACAGAGTTAAATATTGTGTCCCAACACAAGGATATACATTCATCTATTAGAGCATTAGCGTCAATGTTATTATACCTACGTATAGTAAATTTTATTGCCTACAGGCTCGCTGGTATCTAAATTGAAACTTTTGCTGCGTACTGACTTCGCTTAAGGTAGAACAAAAAAAACACGAAAACTTAAATGTTAAACTATAATTAAGTAAACAAGTTACGATATACAGGAAAGAAGATAAAAGAAGAAAAGGCGCAATAGAATAAATGCATAGGAAACCAAGACAGTAATTAAGAACAGGATAAAAATAATGACAACGAGAATAATAATACTAAAAAAAATGAATTGACAAGTTTTCAAAGAAATAAAATAAAGAATCAAAGAACCAAACATCGGAATTTTTGGCAGCGTTCGGGGAGTTTAGGTCAATGGGCAGTATCCTAGATAGAAAAATGGCACTTTTGTAACCCCTTTAATATGCCGAGGCAACCGGCGTTTTGAATTTTAGCTGGTAAGTTATTCCATAATCGGAAGATCTGAACATAGCAAGAATCCTCAAAGATGGCGCTGAAAAACAATGGCAGATCTCTAAGAGATAAAATCGGTGAGTCTAAGTATGGAATGAAAATAGATATTCTGAAGAATCTTTCAAGTTTCAGACGAATGATTTGATCTGCTACCACTCAAGAATGCTTAAATTCATCATGCAAATTTTTCGTCGATAGCAGTTAATTGCGTCGAGGCGTCGCGATAATCGCGGTAAAATTGAAGTACGGAGAGCGTCATAATGTATGTTGGTGTTGTTGCAGTCGTGTACAGCTGATATGCTTTGATTTTCGTTTACGAGTTTGGTGCATTATCGGAAAGTTCATTTAAAACTCGCACAATAGTAATAAAGTTCTCAGAAAATTGTCTGATACTCGTCTACTTTGCTGTTCAATGTATTGGAAGAATATGACTGTAGGATACTTATCATTATTAATACTGAACATAACTTACGTAACCAATCATTACAGCACATTCGTCGTACTTGACTAACGAGCTTTCTTAGGCCTAAATTATAATCTTCTAGAAAGTGAATAATAGCTTCCGAAATGGCTTTTGCGTTGAAATCTTGTAATAGTACATACCCAAGAATTTCTCACTTTTCATTGGTTTTTTATTCATTTAATAACAGTGCATATAGCAGACTCCAAACGATAAGTGCTCTGTACCACTAAAATCAGTAGTCTCATTAACACCGAACAAACCATTTGTGAAAACAACCATCATCCACTTTCTTCCGAAGTATAAGATCATGCTTTCCGCTGTTATCGAAGTCTTACAAGGTTTTCTTAACTTCTTTGTGATATGCCGTATTTAATGATTTATGAACAATCAGTCTCCTTCTGTCCATAATCTTATGAACATTTTTGGAAGACTCCCAGCGTGTCAAAATATCACTTGCTGGTCGCATGAGAAGTAAGAATTTTCGTCTTTTTTCCGTCTTCATTTAATTCTGCTTCTATTTCATCCCATATTAAAGCTGAAACATCGACGAGGTAGAGGTAGATTCTAAAAAATTCTTATCATCTTAATTTCGTTGTTTTGAAATTTTGATAATCTAATCCCCAATATTTTTTTAATATACTCGCTCCCACAAATGTTTCAAACTAGATGCGCAGCTGAGCAAAGGTCACGGAGCCTTATTGCGTAAACGGGTGATATGCCCCTCCCCCTTCCATGAAATTTTTTGTTTGGCAAGGTGAGTCCTATCACCTCCCGATCTATGAACCACCATGGACCATCTTTAAAGGTTGAATTGAGGTAGCTGCAAAAGTCTTCCCTTATTGCACTACTATGGTGCCCTCTATAAAGGTGCCTATTTTGCGATTCAGCAGTAGGAAATAGGCTTACATTGAATTGTGTTATTGGGATCCTCCCAATCGACGTAATTAGATGAAGTATTCTCCTTGGTGCTTTCAGCGTTTAAGCGCAAGTAATTGTGTAACGCCAGGAAACATTATCTTGTGTTGCCTGGAAACCACTCCATCGACCCAGAATAATTCCAAATGAAATCTCTCTTACTCCTCTAGCGCGAGATATTCTTTTATTATAAAATGCTGTCATCATTGGCAAATTATATCCTAGAAAGGGTTTCATGATGTTTTTGTCCAGTGGGAAAGCTGCATCTGCAACAAGAAAATGTAGTAACACCATCTGTTTGTTCGAAGGTTTTTCGGGTTCTGGTATTTATGCAACTCCCTCTTTAATATCGTCAACCAAAGGCGCTTGCTTGAAATATACCTGAGGCAAATTTTTGACTTTTTATACATCTTATACAGGTGCTGTACGTACATCACTTTGAGATCCGTATGCACGAGCGTCCACCTAAGTACATGCAGTTAATAGGACAATACTATAAAGCTTTTTGTAGTTGGAGAACTCTGCTCCTATATTTGGTGGTCGTTTTGCCATCAATTGCGCCAATGCAATTTGGTATATTCCACATTTGCCAAAAATGTTTGCTAAAATTCTGCAGTTCGTCAATGTTCGGCTCTGTCATATAAAGTTTTGATAAAATATTCCATATACCTAGCATCGCTTGTTTCAGAGATGACTGTTCTGTTTCCGTGTCGATCCCAACTTTCCAGCTCAATGCCAAGGATTACATTGAACAACTTGCGACAGAAATCTGTACAATAAATTACACATAATACATACTTTGCAATATAGTTTACAACTCTAATTAACTTACAATAAAGTTAATACCAGGTGACATTCCGGATAGAACGGTTTTCTTATTGCACCAATTCCATACCAAAACGATCAAAATTCTCAATTTTTAGACCCGATCCCCTCCGACTTCAATTAACCTTTCAGAATTAATTAAGTACCAAAAAATATTGGACCCGTATGTTTTTGTTTACCTTGCCGACCTCAGGTCTTCGATACAGGGTGACTGAAAATTTAAAGTTTTCACTGTGAACATGTTTTTTAATTTTCTGATTTATTGGGATCGGGTTACTCGATTTTTTTTTGTTGTGATATTTGAAATAAATGGTAATAAATGGGATTTTTCTCTGTTATTTTGGATTATTTGCAGATACCTTATATACGGTACTCGGTATTCTGATGGATGGATTCATATTTTGTCCTCTCTGATTGTTATTGTTTTCATTTGACAATTCAAAAAGTTGATCTGTTTTACGTTCCAAGTACCGCAACCATACTGTAATGTAATATTACTGACTTTGATGACATAATATTCCGTACTGTCCGAAGTATAGATTGATAAGTTTTTGCAGAAGAATTAAAGTACCCATAAAAGATAAATTACTGCAAAAGTATAGAGCTAAATTTTGACAAAATTTTATATAATTGCTCCCTGATTTGTTATTTGTAAGTAGCTATTAACTCAGCAACTAAAACGAAAATCTACTCAATAAAAGTCTTTTGTTTGCATGAGCGGATGATTAAAACTGAAATATCAAAGTTGAAACGAGGTGTGGGTAAACGATTTTTAATAAATAATAAATGGAAAGCATGGATGACGTACTGTCATCTTCCTTTTTAAATTTGCATAACAAGATTGTAATAAAGATATTGTATACAATTAAATTTGATGTCACTATGGCTATAGGTGAGGAGCATTTTTTTTTATGTATAATTTTACGTACACATAAATAAAAATGTTTTTCCAAGTCATTTATCTGCAAATTCAATCAGTTGAAGCCTGTAGAAGAAACGCAATTTTATCTAAAATCTTGACCATCCTTTACTATGTAGATTCGGTAATTATATTGAATGCATATAGGAAACATAAGATTTTATTAATGGAGTTCTTTTTCAATTTAAGTTGATTTCATATTAGACGAGGCTAAATTGAAGAGTATTGCTAAAACATCGGAGAATGTCTTTTAAACTATTTTAAATATCAAAGACCTAGAAAATGTGTTTCTCGGAACACAATGCCAACCATCAACCACTTCAAGACCATCTAGCAAAATTTATTGGTACTTTACTTTTACTGACTTTAACTTAATTAACTGTTTAACTAACTAATTAAGTACTTAAGTATCTCGAGCTAAACGGAGATGCTCTATATAACTTTTTTTCCTAAATAGAAATAGTCATTTATAGTAATTAATAATAATTAATAATTAATAGTAATTCCCCTAGTCCTCATTCCATATAGTTCTCGACTCAGAACAAATAATTGGTCATCATAAATATTCAGCAGGAGCAATTAGTCCTATGAAAAATACAGTAGCACCAAAATGGGCATATGTAATCATTGTCAAATTGCGGTCATGACTTTTAGAAAACAAATCTTACAATATCTGTGCATATGTATAACGACTTTGTACTAGATGCGGTTATATGAAGCAATCTGCTAATTGAATCAACAAATAGTTTTGATTTAATAAAACTGACGAACCATTTTCGAAAATACAACCAGTATCAATAGTTAACCTTCTTCTAGAATTTAGGTTATCTATGGAGTGTGACTGGATTTAATCACGCTATTCTGGGTGACCGGGAAAACTTTCTTTCAACTTATACCAATCAATTCTTTAGGGTGTTCCTACTGATCAACTTTTTAATGTTGAGACTGGTTTAGGGGTTAGGAAAGATTAAAGATTTTGCGTACATATGTTATAAATCACTTTAATAGTTAACGATATACCCTATATGATTGACAATAGACGGCTTGATTGTAAGCTAATGGGATAGACAAAAGAGGGTAGGGTGGACAGTGGAACCCACTTGCAGAAGCTCAACTAACATACAAGGTGCTTCGAAATAAATGGGAAATATTTTTCCGGGTAAAATTGGTTGAAATTTGAAAAAAAAAAACAATTATATGGCAGATTGGATGCGTTACTTGGCAAGTGGATTCTTTATTCCAATGAAACACACGACTATACAAAATCAATTTTAATTACTAATTTCAGGTAAAATTAACAAATAGACAAACGCGTATTTAGAAAAAGGAAAAGTAACAAATTATATTACAACGCGCGGATGGCTTTACTTTATTGCTTAACGAATTTCAACGTCATCTCTCGATTAGATCACCGAAAAAACTGCTCTTAATTCCAAATGGACTGGAATTCTTGCTATCGAGCAAATTGTGTAGCGGTTGTTTTGTGAACGCTAAAGTGCTGTCGTTCCTACATTCGGCCGTCCTGAAAATCGTCCACCTCGGACGTTGCTTTACCATCAGATTCGCTTGATTCTGGATTGTCCACCCAAGATTTCATGAAGTCTACTGCTGATGACGTAACATTCGGACCAAAATAATCTGGGTACAGCTTTAGTCCTGGATCATACAGCGTTCTGCGAATGGCAACTAGGTCGCGAAGGTTGTACTGGTGTGCTGACTTTCTTCTTTTATCGTATCCTTTTTAGTTTTCTTGCTGGACCTTGATGATTTACTCCGTGGCTTCTTTTCGCATTATGCTTCTATTCTCGCTGAATTCATTTACCAGTTCCTCTTCCAGTATTTGCAGAAGCTCTATATCTTCACTCTTCCTCATGGAGACACCTGTTAATAGTTCAAAAGGCGTCCGGCCTGTACTTCGCGATATTGTCGAGTTTAAAATACGCTTCAGGATTTCTATTATCGTTCTATTCATGAGCTCTACTTGACCATTTCCTCTTGGAACGGCTGTTGTGATCAAGGAATGCGCTATACCCCGCTGTTCGCAGTACTGTTTGAAAGCTTCGGCCGTAAAGGCCGTACCTCTATCCGTAATTATGCGCCGAGGGCTGCCGAAAACTTCGCTCTGCACTTCTAGCTTTCTAACTACTTCATCAGCTGTTGTAGGTACTTCTCACAGGATGTAACCAGGTAAATTTCGTAAAAGCATCTACAACTACGAAAACGTAGTTATATGACTTGGCAGTTGATATAAGTTTTCCTAGATGATCTAGGTGGTATGTGTCTAGCGGAGTCTCTGACTTTTCGATTGGTCGTAACAGTCCTTCTTGCCTTCTTTGTTTCTTTACGGCTAGTATACAGGCTATACAATTTGATATGACCTTGTTTACCACTTTACTTAAGCTGCGGATGAAAAAATCTTGTTGTATAGTAGCAATTATTTTGCGACCGTTTATATGTCCTTGATCATGAACTGCGTGAGCAACTTCCCTTTGCATGGTTTTAGGAACTACTAAAACATGTTTTCCTTCGACAAATTTGTATAATACT
This sequence comes from Dioctria linearis, assembly GCA_963930735.1. Lineage (NCBI taxonomy): Eukaryota > Metazoa > Arthropoda > Insecta > Diptera > Asilidae > Dioctria > Dioctria linearis. The sequence goes on from OZ005741.1 coordinate 16,271,778, forward strand.
CCACTCCTTATTGAGAAATTTTGATACTCCTGACTTTCTAGTATTTTTACAATTAACCGACACCTTTCATCTTTACGTTGCGCCTTCTGTATTCGCCGTAGTATACCATCTTCAATTAGGAACACTGCAGGGTACCTGCTGATAGCATCCACATGACGCATAGTCCTTCCGAGTCGGTGATGCACAGTGCAATCATACTCTTCTAACACGCGCCCAATTTGCTACCCAAGAACTAAGCTGTGATCTTTTCACGGTGTATTGAAATACTTGTAAGTCGGTGAAGATTTTAAATTTTTATCCAAAAAGATACGGTCTTAGTCTTTGCAAAGTTTTTATAATGGCTAGGACCTCAAGATCGTAGCTACAGTAATTCCTTTCAGCACCTGTGCTTTTAAATCTCAGGAAAAACACCGGATGGAAATTATTGTCTTCATTCTTCTGGAGTAACACAGCACCGTAACCCTCCTTGCTAGCATCAGTATGGAGCTCAGTTTCGAAATTGGGGTTGAATAGCTTCAGAACTGGATCTTTGCATAGTAATTCCTTCAACGTCGTGAATGCCTCAAACTGGCATTTGCCGAAAACAAACCTTTGGCATTTCTTCATCAAATCGTTTAGTGGTTTTGATATGATAGCGTATCCTGCGATAAACTTCCGGAAAAAACCAGTTAATCCTTAAAAATACATGACTCCTTTGACACCTTTAGGGACTGGAAACTCTTTGACTGCTTTGACTTTGTGTGTGTGTTTGGGATTATAAGATCGTCCATGTATGCCCAGACGATTCTACGTTGAATCAAGTCCTGGAATGCCGAGTTCACAAATCGTTGAAAATGGATGGCGTACTTTCAGGAATTCATACTGTCCATCTGGTACAATAAATGAAGTGTATTTCCTGCTTTCTTCCTCTATGTCCATATGGAAAAATCCATTTTTTAAATCAAGAGTTTTACTTTGATATCGCCTGCGGCCCAAATTGAACAATCGAAAGGTGCGAATATACCAGGCCCCCCTCCACCCAACCGCATAAGCGGAATTCTTGTACCCCATCGTAAAGCTCACCTTTCACTCATTCTAAATTTTAAAAAAACATATAAATCCATCCTCGTTCACTACCTCAGAACTCTTCCGTCACGAACGTTGCCTTTACGGACAAAGTTTTTTAGTCAGAGGTTAGTGAGTAGGTAAAAGATATTGAAACAAAGTAGGAAATTTTTTCCAATTTTGTGAGTTTGTCATCCTGGTACCAGAACGAGTACAAACACAACACTGCCCCCCCCCGTTCCCCTATCAAACAACACTCAACCAATTTGCGCCACCATCTTCATACAATTTTTTGTTCATTTTTACCAGCACTGCCAACCCCAAAATATTTCCATTATGCCGAAACACTCTGTATATTGAATAAGAGGCGGCTATCCAAACTATCTCCAAATCAAGGTGGAACAGCATGTGTCTAAGAAGGAGCTTAGGTATTATGTAGTAGCTGCTTTATTACAGGCTTTCCCTAGCTACTTGTGGGAACAACACAGATCCAATTATTAACAATAAGGAGAGACCGCCTTTGGAATGGGTTGTATTCAAATGCTGATACTCGAGACTACAAATTCCGTCGAACTACTGCGCCGGCGATAGCTACTATCGGAACGTGTGCAAATAGCCTAAGTGTTCAGACTAGCAAGACCAACCGAACAAGGCTATTATGAACATTGTTTCGGAGCAATTAACGCTCATTTGGAACTAAGAACAGAAAACTGTTGAGCGTAGGCATAGAGTCCAGTAGAGCGCTATAGGGGTGCAAAAAACGGGTGCCAAATTAAACCGATCTAAGAAAGAGTTTGCAATAAAGCCCTTTTAAAGATAAACGTCTGCATTCAATAGGTGTCTCATAGAAAGAAACTCTAGAGAGGACTAATATGATAATCACGGGTAAACTGCCCATACACAAGAAACAGTTCAAAAGGATGCAGAACGTCGCTGATACACCAGAAGAAGACGTCACTAAGCCAAAACATTTGGGTGGTTCAATTAAGTCCAGTAGGAAAACTACTATACATGATCTAATACCGAAAGCTGAAAAAGATTAGAAAACACATCAATATATAACATCAAACCTCTCTGCACCAGAGAGTGTAACGTTCAGTTGATAAAGGATGATTCATCAAAAATTAAGAAAAATATCTTGAATCCTTTTTACATCCCAAAGGACATATTTTAGTTTTGATCTCCTCACAAACGTTTTTCTGCGCACTCTATACAATCTATTCATACATATTTACTATAGTATAATGTTGGAACACTTATTTTCAGATCACCCTACATATATGTATCGCTTTTCTCCTATAGATACGAATTTATGGCACAATCAATTTTCGTTTTAAGAGCATAATTTACATTTGAAACTGTGTAATAAAAAAAAATACAAGAACGTTCGCACATCTAAACTGCGGATATTAACTTGTTTTGACCATGGCAGAATTGAAAGCCCTTCTAAAAATTAATAATAATTTAACAAAGGCGCCTGTCTCTCAACATGGAATTTGTGATGGAATTTTCGAGGACTTAAGATTGGCTTTTTGCTTTTAATTAACACGAATTTAACTTTTAATTAATCTAATTTCGATCAATCTATAGGTCAGTTCGCACATTCAATTCCTTCCGTTTTATCTTTGTTTTTTTATATTTCCGCCACATAAGAGTTTTCGTTTACGTGGAACGAGGTTAAATAGAGTCTCTTTAAAATGAGCATTCTTTATAAAAATTTATAGAAATAAATTCACACTTTTGCGATGTCTTTTCTATTTTCAGTTTCACCAGATATGTAAGTCTACTGAAATTCTTTCTATAGATTGCGAGCCAAATTACCTTAACCGGTTGAGAAATCAAATGTATGTCGGACTCCATCAGATGCTTTTATTGACATTAGCCCAAAGAAAAGTCCATTCAGACTCGGCAATCTCTCATCAAATCGAGTAGATATATGCATGAAGGATTCAGAAAAAAGCTTCTACTTGCTCTAATTACAGGTGCACGACACCGACACGCATAATAGGTATTAAAAGTTATTTTGATTTTTCAATGACCTCCTGTCTGCGTACGTCTATCTGTCTGGCTGTGTCTGACCACTCGATAATTCAACAGCACGTTTGCTTAGAGAGCAGAAATTTTGCGTACGGCCTTTTTAAAAAAAATGTTAATTTAAGTTCGAAAATGTCCTTTGTAGGGTTGCCATGCAAAATTTTCGATTTTCACTATTATTTGCACACTAGTTGAGAACGGGTTGACATAAAGAGCTGATATTTTATGTACGGCATTTTCATGCAAATAGTGAATACAATTACAAAAACCGATCGAGAGTAGGTGCCAAAAGGGCTGTGTCTAGATTGCGCTAACGAAGATGTTGGCACAACGGCGAGACTGGGTCTCCCTCGTTGGCGTGTGTGCTAAAACGGGAAAGCCCTCTGGCCCACATGCTACTTGATTCGATAGTTCCACAGCTTCGTTTTTGGCGTTGCTTTTTTGTAGGTTTCCCTAAAATGAAAGCGCGGCTGAGGGAAGTCGAGCCTTCCCCGGTCCGTTCTAAAATTTGTTTAACGACAGCTCTCTCACCAATGACAGAGCTGGTGCTGGTGTTTACTTTCTTGAACCGGACATTGAGTTGGAGTACCCATTTGGAAGGCATACCACTCTCTTCCAGGCTGAATTCTTTATCGTGGCAATGCCAGTGAAGATATCCCTTGATCTGGAAATATTAAATGAAGGAACATAGCTGTCCTTTCAGATAGCAGGTAGCTTGGATGGCTCTGAGTGGCCGTCAGATAAGATAAATTACTGAGGGCCTGTAGGTCGTGTGTGGATAAGCTGTATATCCACAACAAGGAGCTTTTCAGTCAATTACTGAGGTCATTGGGATCATGAAGAATGAACCGACTTACCTTCTAAAGGCTAAAACACAATGTGGGCGACACGACAAAAACGCCGTAAAAAACGCTGTCAAATGGATTCTAATAACATGGCGGTGTATGGTATAAAATACAATGCTGACGACGTCGTTCGATGTTGTCGTCGAACTTAAATTAAAATTGAAATTTGTCGCACGTTTAGGGTGCGTTTAGCAAAATTAAGATTTTGGGCTGCGTTCATGTGTATTGGGCTGCGTTTATATGTATTGTTTGACGTTTAACGTATCGCGGAAAGTAAAGCGTTATAATTTGTTGGTGATAAATTTATTTAAACAGTAATTACTGTTAATTAATTAGAAAAAAAAACATTTATTAAAGAATCTCTGCTCGAATGGAAGAAAAACTAATTGAGGCGGTAAAATGCCACCGTATTTTATATGATAAGGCTCATCCGCAATATAGGAGGGTCGACAAGAAGGACACAATCTGGAAAGAAATTAGTAATTCCATCGAAATTGAAGGTAAATCATATTGAAAAAGTTTTCATTCAAAATAATGTAGTTTTTATATTTTTTAGAATCCAAGTGTCGTTTGAGGTGGTAGTCTCTAAGAGACCAGTTCATTCGCGGACTTCGAATGGCTAAACAACCGTCTGGTTGTGTTACCATAGATCGCAAAAAAATGGAAATATTTCGAATTATTATTGTTTTTAAAGGACTCTTCCCTTCCGAGAGTGTAGGTTTGGCTTTGTTGACATTGAAAAATATTCTCAAATATTATATTTCTTAGAACAAGCTGTAATTTAGACATCGAAGACAGCGTGACCTCTGAGCTGGAAGACATTTTTGATATGAATACATCACCACCGCCCACATCCCTACAGCCCTTAACTGATACAAATTCAATGTCAGCAGTAATTTTAAATTTAGGGAATAGCAGCAATCCGTTTTCTTCGCAAAACATGTTGCAGTCAAGAAGCTCAGCTACACCACAAGTCTCGACCTCTAGGTTTGAGTACCGACGAGGCACTTCGACACCATCCAGTAAAGGAACAGTTAAAGCTGATAATTTTAAGGATTTCTTGAAAGACCTCCTGGAAGAAGTAAGAAGGCCAGAAGAGGACAATTCCTTAGACTTCTTCTTCCTTTTTTTCGTCCAAGTTTTTTCCTGTAATGATTACTTTTATTAAAGCAAATAAATAATAATATTTTTTAAACATGGCAGTTTACCTGGAAAAGGGCGCATCAGATTGCTCCTAAGAGGAAATGCAGCATCACCTATGAAATAGAGCGGAAAATTCATTGATGAATTATGCAACTTGGCATATTTTGGAGTACGAATATGCCCTCTTAGTATTTTCTTTCCCCAAAAGCTTTCCTGCAGAATTCCTACATCGCTCTGACTCCCATAGGCTCCAATATCAACCATTGTCAAACAATGATTAGCATCACATGCAGCTAATAAAACTATCCTATGACGCCCTTTATAATTATTGTATGATGAACCTGCTCGCGGTGGACAAACAATATTGATGTGTTTGCCATCAATAGCTCCAACGCAATTAGGAAGTCCCCAACGATTTAAATACTGTTCCGAAATGTTTGACCAATCGCTTTCATTAGGAGGTGACAAGTAAATACATGAGAGCTCATCCCATATTGCCTCGCATGTTTCCAAGATTATTTTAGCAACCGTAGACACACCGATTTTAAATTTCCAGGCATAAATATTTCTTGGACCTCCATGCGCTAGGTACCTAAAAAGATATAGTAATTTTAGTCAATTTATAAAACAAATGTACTCCTTCTTACATAAGCCTTAATGCCAAACGACATTCCTGTGAAATTGGTGTTCGGATTGAACGCCTTTCCAAACGATTGCTTAACAAAGTTAAAAGAATATCAAATTGAGAAGCAGTCATCCTCGTAGCTTTAAAAAATATCTCCGGATCGCGGTCTTTCATCAAGAGGTTACACATAAAAACCCAACTTCGGCCGAGTTTTATATGACTCCTGGACCCACCATCTTCTTCTATGTTGGCTATGTTTTTTAAACTCTTCGTATGCCAAAAACGCTGCACAAGCAACTTTAATTATCTTTTTTAATTTATTTCTTGAAACTTTTCCCATTGTTATATGACACAAATGACAGAATAAAATTTAATTTCGGATGAAAGCCCTTGTCGCTCACATTGTATTTTCACGGACGTTTTCTACGGCGTTTTTTTACGGCGTTTTTGTCGTGTCGCCCACATTGTGTTTTAGCTTTAAACCAGGTCTAGCCCTGGTTCTGCCTTCCTTTGACGAGAACTGGCAGGTCTCGCATCAAAGCGGATGTTTGCCTGAAACATCAGCACCAATGGCCAAACCTGAGTACTTACAGGTATACAAAAATTTTTTTTATGGGTCTAATATGAAATTCTCTGACTTTCTTTTTGGGCTTGGAAGTCAACAATGCAAAACTGTGGTTAGCATCATCACCGACCACAACTCGCTTCTCGCGCATCTAACAAGGATGGGAGATATTGACAGCTCTGAGTATCTGTCCTGCCTGGAAGGAGATCCTGAGACAACCGAACAGTTTTTGTCTGCTTGTCCGGCTTTTGCTCAGAGCAGGCTGGATACGCCTGGCTCTACTCTATTATCTATGGTTGAGCTGAAATAATTATCTCACCTGGACCTGATACACTTCATTAAGAGAACAGGATCGATTTGGTGAGAAGGTTTTTAATAGGATCTCTCTTCCCCTTCGGATAAAAAAACCTGAAGCCTGCACAATCGGAGTTGCACACCAGAAGTTTAACAAATTCATACAATACGTCATTTTCGAGAGAAAAAAACGTCTATGACAAACAGACGGACACACGGAAGTGTGATCTTATAAGGTACGGAGCAATTACAAATGGGCTAAATTGGGCAACCCCCTATTGATGTTACTATACTGAACTTAGGTTTTTTCACTTACTTTTTACTTTTATTTTTGTCTAGGGTATAATATTATTGGTCTAATGGCCAGTTTCACAGTCTGAGTTTAAACCAAATATTTAGTTTAAACTCGACGAATGGGTTTCACAGTTTGGCTTAAACTCCGGTTTAACCTAGAGTTTAAACCGTGCCCTCCCTCGGTTTAAACTCAAGATAATTTTCTTTTGCAGTAGCATTGCTTTTTTTGTATCAAGAAAATAATTTCATCATGGATTTAGATTTAGACATTTCTAGCGATGAAGAAGATTTTTTTGAGTTAAATATACAACTCTGTCGACGACTGAGAGTAATTAGAAATCTGCCAAATCATTTTAATTAGTGGGACGACGTTGATTTTTATGCTAGGTTCCGTTTAAGTAAAGAACTTTGTCACTTTGTCTTCGAATCTATTCTTGTCCGTCTTCTTGTGCTCTATTATATGTATATCTCTTTTTTATGCATTAGTGAAGGCAATAGCTCAACTTCAATTATGCTAAAATTTTCATCCTTTTCTTTTTTAATGTTGGCATATTTAAAATTAGAAAATATAACTACATATTTTTTATTTTTTATTTCTGATCTGTTTACTTTTTCCGATTGACAGATTGATTCAAATGCAAAATTGCTTCACAATGGTGGCGATAACTAATTTAATTCACAATTTAATCAGTACTACCAACGTTACTAAAAGAATGCACTGTAAAACCCGATTTGGTTTAAACTATGTTTAAACTTGGAGGCTGGTTTAAACTAAACCTTGGTTTAAACTCGACTGTGAAACTGGCCATTAGACATATCGTATATGACTTTTTCTCTGGTCTTTTTAAAGTTTCGAGAAATTTGTTTGTTCCGAACCACCTTGAATAGATTGTTTTGCAAAACAATTGTCTTAAAGACCTTTCATTTGATATCAAACAACCTTTATGGGAGCCATCTAGGATGAAATTTGGGTCTTGTAGTTCAACGAACCGCCAGAGATCTCAATTAATTTTCCATCCTTCCATCCATGGCCGCCATTTCTGCAAGAGATTGCAACTCCGACTCCGAGACTACACCCAATAAAAAAATCTGTCTCCTATCCTATGAATCATACCAGCTAATTGCCTAAGTCAAGAACAAAAAATTATTTTTGAGTGGACGTTTCCCCACCGAATTATAGCCTCGCCCAGAAATGCATCCTGGGGTATCCTCTGATAGCCAAATTCTTCTGTTCCTTGGCCTGTCATTCACCAGTTAAAAAGTAATTAATATAATAGATAATTTGGTCCGCGTCGGAATCTTCAGAAATATATGAAACTGATCTCCGCTTTTGCGAAGCTTTTCTGTAGTCGCTGTCGCCAACGAGGGTATAGTTTCATGAAGGATGCAAGCTCTGAGGTAAAGCCAGAGTCGATAAACTTATATTATGACAAACGAGAGGAGGCTGTTGGGGCTCATAGTTGATATATATTCTACGGGTTAAGGTGATCACATGCAATCCATTTCACTTTTAGCCTACTTAATAGTACGCCGAATGTCTTCCCTGATAGGTGATCGCTGAACCATAGTATTAATATTACGTTTAAAGTGCGCGCATCACTTACTATTACCACAGAGTGATGCCTATATAATTTCAAGGGAAATTTTTGATGAATTGTCAAAATACCTTTCTATGTAAGACAACAGAATTACAATTCACATCATGTCAGTACAGTTGAGAGGATTATACATTTTACAGTTTTCTATATGAAAATCACCCAAAAATTATTGGAAACGTCTAGTTTTATTGAGCATCTAAAAGTTTTCGAAAACCAGGGGATAGAGTTCTATCGATAAAATAGCTAAGCTCTTATTTCTCGAAAACCTACGACCTATACACGGCTCTTTTTATAGGTGATAATCAATTGAATTTTGACCGGACGTTCACCTATTTCATTGTTTCATTTAATTGATGAAAGGTTAAGTAATTATCAGAAAAGATCTTTAAAGCATATCTAAAAAATTATAAACCTTTTGGATCCCAATTATATCTGTAGGCACTTTTAAAAGTGGAATTCAGAGATTTCAAGGTTTAAAAGATAAAAATATAAAACAAGTTTTTGGAGGAAGAAAAATAATTAAAATTAATAGTAAAAATATCTTTTATCCTTGAATATCTCATAATAAGCCCGCTTAATTTTTCATATTTTTTAAATGGTAGTGCATCGATTGTTAGGTGTTATATTTTCACTTTGGAATTGCAATCGATTTAGAGAAGAGAGTTGTTTTTTCATAATTACATGTTTGGTCCTCTAAAAAAGCTTTTTTTTTCTTGTACTTTAAAAAATCGAACGTAAAATGAAATTTTTCTATCTGACTGATACAACAAATAATACAATAAGGTTTGGTAGTAATATCGGTAAAGGTTTATTTGTGCCTAGACAGTTTTCCAAAATCAATTTCCCTAAAAAGCGCCAATTTTTTCAATTGATTGAAAAATAGTTTCCCCACAATAAAATTCCCCTAATAACCAATTTAATCAAAATCATTAATTCCAAATTGCTATTGATTTGTATTACCTGTCGGATTTGAACAGAAAAAAACGTGTTGTAAACCGTAGGAGCCACTCATGCTCCATTATGTAGTTATACAAGTATGGGGTACCTAGTGTTTGGTTGTCTGTTCGCCAAATCATTTCAAGTTGATGCACTTTTGATGCACTCTTAATTCTGCATTTGCCTAGCCAATTATAATTCTCTTAAATAAAATCTTAAATCTTAAATAAAAAAATTTCAAAAAAATGTATAATAAATACAAAATGAAATCAGTCAAAATGCAGCCTCGTTCATCCTTAAGTTATATACAAAGTTCAACTCTTAATTTTTTCGTAATACTAATTCATGCTCCATTTCGAACAGTAACAATGGCTTACACAAATAAATGCATTTTTGTAACTTATAAATGCAATTTAGAAGAAATTATTTATTGCTGTTTCTGCCAATATTTGTGCAAAAATAAAGTTGAAAACTCTAATTTAACCGAAACTTTAATTAAAAGATAATTTTAGAATAACGCGTATCTTCGAAAATTCTATTTTAGATTTCGAACTTTTGACATATGTATGTATACCCAGCAAACAATCTCTCGCAGTTTTGCTTTTACGAAGAATTCTCGATAAAGTAAAGAAATAGTTTCGAAAGTAAATGAAATCCATCATTTGAGAATACTTCGCTTTTCCACGAAGAACCCGAAGTTTTGACTTAAAACAATTTGCCTGATCTGATTTTTCGATAATTTTTCATTTTAACTAAATACACTCGAAGTTTTACCTACTCTGAAAAGAGTCAAGTAGAAACTGTAAGCTCTGAGAATTTATTTCATTGCGAAATTCATGCACATTTCAGAAAATTCTTTCATTTCTGACTGAAACTCGTTGATAGTGACGCTTTTTGTCAGAGGATTAATGATATTATTTCGAAATCATTATGAAGAATTCTATCTATGTGTAACAGGTAATAACTCGTTGAAAACTCTAGTATATACGGGTATTATATGCAACAAAAAACGACTCCGAATCGAATTGTTTTAACGATTCCATATAGTTTATTTTTTCTTTTTTTTCAGATCGATATCGAATCGAAAACGACTTCGAGATCGAAGTCTTAGATCACCTTAACGAATCGTGTTCCATTCGATATCGTATATTAATGTTTGCTGGGTATTGCTAAAAGAAAATATGTTTTACTACAAACATATTTGATATTTCTTCCTAGGTATCTTGCAAGTGCCCTGCAAACATCATGACTCCAAAGCGATTTGCTAGCAACTCTCTGGCTTGAACTTCGAGATTGAACTCGATATCGAACGGAAAACAGACTACCAGCGTAGTAAAATGAACATGATTCTCGACTTATCCACCCGAGATTCTCTTCGAAAACGCATTGCTTTAAATCCTAAGACGAACTGAAATTGATAATTGTTATAATAGAAGTGAGCTTTCTCGTGTCGCAAGCGATTCGCGCAGAACGAGTTTTCATGGACACTTAATTAGAGCCGTGGAAATTGACATTTATTCATTTTAAGTGAAAAATAACATTATTGTCTTGGTCACTCAATCACAACTTTAATTATATCACTTATCAGATAAACACTGGACATCTTAGCCCATGCCACTAAACAGATCAATTATTTTTGTGTTGAACATTATCAGTAAGTGATGAGTCATTTGAATCTTACTCAGAGAAAAAAATTCGAACTATAGATGCACGTATTCTCATTTTATTGTGATTCCGAAATCAGAAAAATTGAGAAATCTCGGGCAAAAAGCGGAATTGTCATGTCCTTTCATTCGTAACAGAATCAGAGAATCGAAGGAATCTCGGGAGATGCTCGAAATTCTCATTTCTTGCTCAAACTCGAGATTACTTCGAGAAAGCGAGCTCGTCGCTAAAATGCTTGCAGGGTGGAGACAGCTATAGCAGCCTTAGTTACGCTTTCCGTATTGGTAAATCCACAGTTTGCAATATTGTTCAAGAGACTACTGGTGTAATATGGCTGCCTTTAAAAAATGAATATCTCCAAATTCCTCACGGATAAGTTTGGAAACATAGAGAGTATGATTTTAGTTCGATCCCAGCAAACATTGTGATTCGAAATCGAATCGAAAGTGATTCGTTTCAACGGAGTTGGACTCCGATCTCGATGTAATTAACGATCCGGCCACGACTAAAAGGAATATTCTATATCGAATCGTAATAATGATTCGTTAACGATTCGTAATTACGATTCGATAACGATTCGTAATAACGCTTTGAAAATAATTCGTAATAACGATTCGATAACGATTCGTAATAACGTTCGATATCGATTCGCAATAATGATTCGAGACTGATTTGTAGCCTCAAATTAAAATCGACGGATATTCGTAGGGGGCTTAAAAGATATCAGTAAACTCACAATTAAATGAAATCATGTTGGTCAAATAAGGAATAAGGCTCATATGTTGCAGAAAAAAGAATCTACACTTTCGGCCTATAATTCGTTTTTTTTTTGTCAGCCTGTCCTTCGCTTTGCAGTTTTCTCGAAGAAGTCTTCGGGATGGCCATGATATTTTTCGTTAATTGTATCTATAGAAAATGAGTAATTATAAATGCAATCTATTAATGCATTTTACACTTACATTTCACAGCCATAACAATCCTCAGCTACTCAGCTACCTCGCTGACTTGACCCTTGACAATGGCTTCAGCTTCTCGTCGAATTTTTTTAGATCGATTCAAAGTCCCAATTTATTAAACCTCTTTTTAATTTAGTTTATTTTAAAAAAACTTTTGAGAACTTACCGAAATTATAAATATTGAGTACACCGACTGTTAATCACTTTCATTTAATTACCACTTTAGTGCACTTCTAGAACACAAATGACATTTTACAATTAATCCCTAATAAGTTTACGTCTATACTTTAATTGCTTTTCAGAATTAAGCAACGGTTAGGAATGAGCTTACGGACGACATCTACACATCATTAAACGAAGAATTCTTGAAGAAATCTCGAATTTCGGAATTCGGGAATATTTCCGACAGATACACGGCGCTAAACGAAGAATTTTCGAAGAAATCTCGAATTTCGGAATTCGAGAATATTTCGCTTAAAACGAAATTCGCTAAAATAATTGCTGGGATATGGAATTTACCAAATTGCTGTGACAATATTGATGGAAAACACACCACCATCAAGTGTCCGGCAAAAAGTGGATCGTTATTTTCAACTATAAGAAGAACTTTAGTATTATTCTATTAGCTCTTTTCGATGCGCGTTATTATTTTGTCTACGTAGATGTTGGAGCCTACGGCATTCGATCCAATTGTAACCGTGAAACTTTCATATTTCTTATATTCAAATTTTGTAATGTAAATTGTTGACTTAGGTGATGTGCTTTCCAGAAGTACTTTGGGAAATGCATTGGACAAAATCTTTCCTAAATGCAACACTTCATTTCCTCATTATATTATTGGAGACGAAGCATTTTCTTTAAGGAGATATTTAATTCGATCCTTTGGCGAAAGGAATCTTTCCGACCGTCCGTTAATCTTGAACAAACGATTATCAAGAGCTCGGCGCATAATAGAGAAGGTATTTGGTATATTAGCAGGCCGTTTTCAAATATTCCATAGAGTTATAAATACTGAAATTCAAACGGCTAATAGTTTTATTAAAACTACTCGTGAGCATTTCACAATCACAAAAGTAAATAGGGAAGAGAATACTCTCCAACAAGGTGGTTTGATTTTGAGCAAGGCTTTTAACGCATGTCATTGTTCCACTGAATTGCTAGAAATTGACTCATAAATAGGTGAAGGCACATCCTCATCCAGCAAGTTGTAGGCGAATGAAGAATCGGTACTGGTTTCCTTGGACGGCATTTGGCGCGTTTGCAAGGTCGAGAATGTCCTACAATGGGAAAAAGTTACAGCTCGTCTCGCAAATATATACAAAACTAACTTTCTTTTCTTATAGACGGAATCAAAAAATCGCATTTTTTCAAAGTGTTCCCATTTGAAAGTAATTCCACTTCTGTTCCACTTTTACAACTTTTCTCTCATTTCTCTTTTTCCCGCACATATTTTTACACGTAACCGCTTTCATTCTGCTTGAAGGTCTACAAGAACATATTTTTATTAAATTCTGTTCTCTAAATAAATTACTGAATTTGCTTTGGTTGCTCATCAGTACTGAAAGTCCCATCCATCGCTCATTGCGGAATATGTTTGGGTAATGCAGGATTCCATAATTCTTCTTCATTCCTTACAGCAATTATGAGTCTGCTGTAATCAATGTTTTTTTGAATTTTTCATTGCAATGGCTTTGAAAAATAAGTTTTGCAGACATATGTCGACCGAGCAGTACAGTCAAATTGCGGGATTCTTTTTCATCCCAAACTATGCATATGTTGAACAGTCTACCACAAGGGCGGATCCAGAACAAAGGTCGCTGGCATTTCGTTCAAACACCATAATTTCTTGGGCTGGACCGCAATTTCTTGCAAATTAAATGGTTAAAGAAATTTTTGGGGAATGCTAATTAGGTAAGGTTAATATATGTATAAAAATAAATTAAATATTTGCAGGAAAACTGAAGCTGAGATTAATTACCCCGGCTATGATAATTTTCCCAACATACCTACTACTTTTCATCAAAATACCCGGCTTTTGTTAGCTTTCGATCACAAAAAAGTGCAAAAATTTTGCTTGTACTGAAAATTCCTTAATGGTATAATTTTAACTTTTTTGAGAATAACTCATGACTAAAAAAGAAAAAATCAAAAAATCATATATATAACAAATAACTTTGAAAAACTATATAGAGTTTTTCATTTAATTAAATATTAAAATTTTATTACATTTGTGTATAAACAAAGTAATTTAATTAAGTATTTTGATAAACATTAGGAGTTCCAAATTTCATTGTTATTCACTGTAGTCAGAGCTGGGCAATGCTTAAGTAAAAAAAGACTTAAGTACTACTTAACGTACATATTCGTAACTTCAGACTTATAAAATGCCCCTATTTATTACTTGAACATAAGTACTTGCTTCTATTTACTTGTACTTAAGACTTAGTTTTGTACTTAAGTATCAAGATTTTTACTTAAGTATTTCTGAGTCAATTAAGTACCTACAAATATCTAACTTTTCGCAGAAAAGCAAACACAATCTCCAGCGTTACTCCCCTTTTGTTGAGTTTTAAGGCACGCAAAGAACTGTGAAAGCATGTGTCTCACTCACGCTTAAGGCAGAACCTTAGACAAACTAAAAACATACAAACGAGACTGGGAAAGTAGAATAAAAACCAGTAACGTCTCGTTCGAATATAAAATCGACGATGCCTCGACTTGATGACATAACCACTGACATGTATAATATGGACTGACTACGTTCATAGAAATGCACTGCAGAAAGTGGGCTCACTTCTATATTGCTGACTCTTTCGGTCTTAGCACCAAGTATCAACTGTGAGAGAACTGAAAACAACAAATAAATTAGTGGATTCGTCGAAATACATGATTTTAAATTAATTATTTAGGGTTAGTACTGATAAAACTGTTTTACCAAAGACAATATATTCATTACATATACGCAGAAGTAATTCTAAACGTTTTATTAAAATCACTTTCCGAGCTGCGTGCTCACTTTTTCAATTTCCCGCCAATGATTTTTTCAATTGTGAAACCGACGTAAGAACGCATTTTGACAAAAGCAATTGTGCCCACGTGAAATAGAAAAGTAAGCAGTCCATATTATATACGTCAGTGGACGTAACCAAAAGTAAGCAAGCAATACCTCGCTCCAATATAAAATCAACGATGCGTCGACCTGATGTAGGGAGGCCTCAAGTTTTTCTTAGAAATTTACTGGACATTTTTTCCTTAGAATTGTTATGCATTATTGGAGGTGATAATGGGTGCTTGGGCGGACCTCTAATAGTTCAGTGTAGCACTGAGAGATGAAAGTTTTACTCTACCTGCAGCGCCGAAAACAATAAAAATCTATAAATAGTAGCCACAGAGTTACTATACATATTTTTCAAAAGGTATATATTTATTAATGTCTATTAAATGAACTCGATAAACTTCATTATATTACTGCCAACGTACAAAGATTCTAAAAAAGTACTTTAAAAAATACTTCAAAAAGTACTCCTGCACTTTTTATAGACTTAGTATTTAGTTACAAGTACTTTTCATACATGCGGTACTTGTACTTACGCTGAAGTACTCAGGCCTTCGGTACTTGTACTTGAACTTAGGTACTTTTTCTTTGGTACTTGCCCAGCTCTAACTGTAGTGTTAAAACTAAAACTGTCCAGCGGCTATATTCCGCAACTGTGAAAAATTTGCAAGTACACACGATTTGAAAAACTCACCCTGACGGAAAGTGTACACTGAAATGCTGATTTTCATTCATTTTTCTGTGCTGAATGTTGTTTGAGTGAAAAAATAGTCTTTTTGAAAAAGTTAAGTTCAGTTATAAGAAATGAGTTACATGAATTCACTAGTATCAAGGCGACTACGGCTTAGAAAAAGGTAAAATAAATAATATAAGAAATAATTTTGAAAATAACGCTTGACAAAAACTCACAGGTACCTGCCTCCTCAAAATTCACGACCAAAATGGCGGGGAGAAAATATCAGTTAAAGTGTACAAAAAATGTTGACATAAAAACTCATTTCCATTTTTGTGTGCACGCGTAAATTAACACTTTCTATGTCACTGCCCGGCACTCGCAGGAATATGTGAAAAAAATTATGAAAAAATTTGTGAAAAAATGAAAAAAACTGAAAAAATGAAAAAAATGAAAAGATTGAAAAAATGAAAAAATTGAAAAAATGAAAAATTGAAAAAAAGAAAAAATGAAAAAATTGAAAAAAGAAAAAATTGAAAAAATGAAAAAATTAACAAATTAAAAAAATGAAAAAATGAAAAAATAAAAAAAATGAAAAAATTAAAAAATGGAAAAATTGAAAAAAATTAAAAAATTTAAAAAATTGAAAAAATTATTAGTGCTTGATGTCTTGCCAGTTACCCCTCACCACATATATTCATAGATGTATCTACGACCCTGCATATGGCAGGTGCCGTTGGTTGGCGAAGCGCTGTGTGATAAGGTGGTGCACTATTTTCCACCATCACCTGTTGGAGTTTATCTACCAGTGAACCCCAGCACGTTACTAAAGGGTTTCTTTACCGTGAGCTTTGTGCAGGAACTGAATCTACTTTATAGTTTGGTATGGTATGGTAATGTTATACCCGAACAGAGCTCTGCTAACCTCAATCATTTGTTTTATAGATATATTTTGGAGGTCTTTAATAATTTAGGTGTGTTCTGCTATTTTCTGTGTTGTATGTTGCTTCTATTTTCTGTGTGTTATGTTGTTTTTAATTTCTGTGTGTTATGTTGTATTATTGACTAAGTGTTTGTGGATTAGTGTGTTGTATTGTGTTCTTCTTTTATTAAGTTTTATTGTGTTACTAATAAAGTGTTTTCATGCAGTATACTGTGTTATGTTGTGTACTATTGTGTTATTAGCTAAGTGTTCTCAGGTATGTATTTATTTGCGTATATTTTTCTTTTCAATTTTATACGTAGATTCCTGTAATTTATTTGAATAAATTACTTTTTCATTTATTTATTTATACGAATGCTCTTTATTGGATATACAATTATTTTAAACTAGTGAACAGCTGCAAATCTATGTAAACCAGAAATGGTCAATTCTATGTGTGTATTTTTATTGACCGTTATTAATACTTTAATTAGGTTGTCATGGCTAATTTGGGTGGTTGTCTTATCATGCTAAATTGTTGCAAATACAAGATGTGTTTCACTTATATATGCGTGCGTGCGTGACTGCTCCTTAATAACACCGAATAACCTATTTTCATTTATTTGTGACGTTGGTGTCACCCTCGTTACGTCCCGATAAATGTAACATATTCTGCCATGTAGGCGCTTTATTGGCAATACCATAACGTTTTCTGCTCCTGCCACAGAGCGTCATTAGTGTTTTTTAACTAATTTTTTGAGTGAATGGTCACCCCCTAGTTTGTGTTTTACGCGCGAAATTTTTTTTTATATATGTGTAGAATATGTATTATTCTTACATATATGTGTATTATTCTAGTCATTATTCCACTTCTTATGCCTGGCTGATATTAAATATTAAATTGATAGTGAGGATGTTATATGAACCTGTTTAATTATTCATATTGCGTGCTAAGGTCCGTAAATCCCTTGAATGCATTATCTGATATCTGCAGATCCTACATCTAAGTCATTTTTGCTTGTGATCATTCTATTTTTTCTTTTATTCGGTTGCCCTAATCTTAATCTTTTTTACTTACTTTTGTTTTATCTATATCTTTTTTCAATTTTTTCAATTTTTTCATGTTTTCATTTTTTCACAAATTTTTTCAATTTTTTCATTTTTTCATAATTTTTTCATCAATTCTTTCATTTTTTCAAAAAAATTTCACTCTCAGGAATACGTTACAGAATTCTTGGCTCACACCTCCTGGACGAGTTACACGATGCCGGCAAGGAAGGGTGGGAGCCAATACGGAAATTTATAAGAGCATCCGGTTGGGACCTATGAGCGATTGCTCATGGGTCTAGAGGGTGAACAACGGGCCTTGACTTGGCCTTCGTTCGGGGGAGCCTGAAAAAGGTCCCAAACCTTTGCTTCAATCAATCAATCAATCAATCAAACTAATAGTTGCAAAATCCGGCCCCAGATCTTGCTTTCTTTGTATACCCTGGATATAGTAGATTTGAAAAGATTTGTTTTTGTATTTTCCATTTCATTTGATTAGAGTATAAATTTTGATTTATTAGAGCTCTAGGGGGGGGGGGGGGGGAGGCGATCGCCCCGATTGGCTTAATAATATAAAAAAAAATAATATGAAGAAAATTCTCAAAGAGATTTCATTCATGGATCAACTGATGGCTGACTGCTGACTTTATTGGAAAAATTTTCCACTTTCTTATAAATTCAGTTCATTTTACTCACGGTAAATGTAAAATTTGCTCCATTTCAAATTGAACCGAAATGTTGTTAAACGGACCTTCATGCATCTCATTTATATAACACACTACACATTTACTTCCATTGAATTTAAATTTAAGTCATTATGAAGACAGTCTGTCTAGGGTATGATGTGTGCCTAACAAGGACTAATTAGTTGATGTCAAGTTTAATCTCTTCAAGCACCATTTGGAATGGAGTTTTTTGTATTGACACCTAAATTAACAATGTTTTTGGAAGACTACAACTTCGGTAAAATCATTCAATTTGGGCTGTTGGAACAATAAAAACGGATATCCATTCCAAAAATTACCAACAGATATTAGCGCAACCAGCAGGTAATCAATTGATAAAGTTTTTCAATTTTATTCTTAATGTTGAATTTTGCGAAACGTAATTAAGGAGAAAAGTAATAAGTATGCGGTTGAAATTCCTTATCAGTCTAATACTACCGAATATAATAGAACTTGGCATGATCTCAATATGAAAAAATTCAGAGTTTTAGTCCTTTACCAAACATAACCAGAATAGGTACACTTCCGCGCAAGGATTGTAGATTATTAGAAGATCGAAAGATTTGGTAAATATTTTCTTTTTGTGGGTTCAAATAATGTCAGAAAAAAGATGTACATCTAATTATTGTGGGGAAACTCAAAAAATCGGACTGGATAAATTTGCACCGATTGTAGACCGTTTCAATACCAGGATGACTGAAATTTATTGTCACCCACATACATTATGTACCACTTATCTTTAGACGAGATAAGCTTCTATTTAAAGAATACATAAAAATGTCTCACAATTTTGGTATAAAATTTAACATAATTACGAAGTCTGAGATTTTTCTACTAGGACTTTTTTCGGACATGGCTAGTATAGGATATACTGAAACAGTTGTGATTAAATTACTCCAAGGAAAACTAGATCATGGACATTTATTTACTTTTCATGGACAACTTTCAGAATAATTTTGAATTATCTAAAAAGTCATTAGAAACTGAACTGACACTGCTCATGAGAAGAGTGCTAGAGATACAAATCAAATCCAATTTCTGTTGAAAATAAAAAGTTGAGAAAAATCGAAAACATTTTTCCATATCCATGGAGAAAGTCCACTTTAGGAAATTGAACGACAAAAAAATTCTAGTCCTGGTACATTACTAATTAATTTTTGTAAATACCATGGAAAGTGTAGTTAGTAATTATAAAAGCCAAAATTTATTATTCGCTATACATAAAACAAGTAGACACACCTGGTATCGATAGATGAGACCAGTTATCAGAGTACTATTACCATTTGGAAAGGAAAACTTTACGCTAATTGGTATAGAAAATTTTTATGCATCTGTCCAAACTTTGTCTCTGCTCAAAGTCTTTTCAATCGGTACTCGATCCGACGAACCTTGAGATAATATGATTTTCATCTACCTGTCATCAAAAAAAAAATAATAATAATAATAACAAATCAGGAAAAAGTGTTTCAATGCAGGAAAAGAAGAAGTTCATCACCAAATCATAAGCTGCAAAAATTGTCCGTTTGGTTCATAGATCAATTGTTTTCCCCCTTTTTCGTTTTTTTTTTGTTCTTGTTCCAGTGAATATATGTAATTATGTATATGTTACGCAAAGTTTGACTGATTTTATCTGTTCCATTGCTTTTTTTTTTATTTTTATACCCATCAGATACCTACATCAGAATTTGTGTCCTCCTAATTAGTGATTGGTCGTATATATGCAGAGATTGAATGCATGAAAAGTTATGAGAGATGAATCCAGGGCACCATATTCCGTCTCAATTCAGCAATAGTAAATATCGCAGCAGCATAAAAAAAGTTTACGGAATTTATTTATGAGAAGAGATAATTAGAGAGTACTTAACTAAAGAAAAATAAAATTGATGATGGTCAGGTAGAAATCCAATCGATTTCCTATGGAATGATTCGTATATGCGCCTATGATGGATTCCAAGGTTGACTACACAGGTAGGCAAAGAATTAATTCTCAGGTTTCAACAGTCTTAAAGCTAATCAAACAGGTTTTCTATGTAGTTTACGCAGAAAGTCAGAATAATGTATGTAGGTACAATGGCTGGACTGGATAATATGGAATGGAATCGTCTTCAGATGTTGGCCGATTGATGTTAACGATAAAATCCATAATCAGTTCAGTAGGAAGAGATGATGTGATCGGAGTTGTCATAGACGGACTGTTCCTGATTGGCTTTTCACAATGCAAATGATACTACACTTGAGCTAAATGGACGGACTATAAGGAAAGGTGCTCAAGGAAATTTTCACGTGTGATATATATAGTAATACAAAATTTTTATTGTAGGTAGTATCAAATGGTATGTTTTTCACCAGGAAAATAATATGAAATGACACCACCAAATATGATAAATCTCTAAACAGTTCCCATCTTGAAGAAGGTAACATGCACCCATCTTAGTCATAAGCAGATATTTCAAAATTTCCGTAAATCTAGAAGGTCTTTTGATCAGGCTATGGATTATCATCATCAAGGTGAGGTAGATAATATCCCTAGTAAGTCACATTGCGATCTGTCAGAGTCAACAAACGTCTTTTTTTTCTGTTACTTAATTTTTTTTTTTAATTCTTTTGATTTTAGGGTCAATTGCTTTTATACATATCCACATATATATGGTATATATGTGTACCTGCTTTAGTGACTAGAAAGGTTGTCATAGCGTGACGTTTATTACATCTATCAGCGGCTTGAAATCACGAATTTTTTTTTTTTTTTTAAGTATGTTGAACCCTAAGCGCATGCTCAGTCGCGGTCAGGTTGACTTTATCTTGTTGTTGTTATTATTGTTGTTGACTCTGTCATATGTACAAAAGTATGTCCGCGGCCTTGTATTTTCATTTCATATGATCTTAGATATATACACGAGCTCTTATCAATTGTTCAGAGATCTAACGTTTGCAGATTTTAGATGCATAACTATAAAACTTTGAAGAATAGAAAGATATGAGTATAATGGACGAAGCAGAAAAAAAAGTAATAGAAAATAACAAAGGTATAAACACTTGAATAAATGACACTTGAAATAAACAAAAAAAATCTCAGCAAATATTTTGATATATTTTAAAAACAATTTTCGTTAATGTTTTTTTTTTCTTTATTTTTTATTGCTCAATTATCTGAAGTATAGGTAAAAAGATTTGGTAGTATAGGCTACATAATAACTTCGTGTTAATGGTTTTCTTTATGATGGAATACTTGAATTTTATGCTTGTTTATAAATTCTTTAACAAAACCAGAGGAATTAAGTACTACGCCTACTACTCAGTTTTTATTCATATCATAACCATCGGTTGGATATATTTAGGGAGTCGCGATTTATAATATATTTTTTAGCCGGAGATGCCGGACTTGCCTCCGCAATTTTCAACCAACTAATAAAAAATGATTCTTTGTTGGGTTAAGGTTGAATACTTATGATGTGCCTTGCTAAATATATGTATCCGAAAGTTGCAATTTCATATATATAAAAAAAAAAACAATATTTTTAAGAGAGAAATTAATTCCTGCCAAGGATAACATGAATATTTTACAGTATTTTATGTAAAAAATTAAAATCAGGAATGCTTGTAAGATACCTTTGCACATTTTTCTGAAAATCTCAGAAAATTTGACCTATGAAAGTAGTCCAGCTTTCAAAGTGAAGGATTTCTGGTAAAATTCTTATATAATAAGTAAGCAATCAAGATAGACCGGAAAATCTACTCAAGATGAGACTGCGTGCAGTGTTTAAGTATAGATTTGAATAGATGCTATAAAACTAATCGCATAGAATCTTTGTATATATGTATGTGTATATGAACATACACATGTAGATTAGTTCGTTTTTTTTTTATGGCCCACCGAAATTCAATGATTTACGCAGTCTTTGTATTAAAAAACACACAAACATATACATCACACATCAGGTGTCCACATTTGCATTTATTTTAGTTTCTTTTACCTTTTTTTTTTTTCTTCCATTAATAATTATTACATAAGAACAAAAAAAAAAGTCATCGATTCCGTTAATATAGGCAGACTTCTTCTCACAACAAGCAAGCCCCAAAAAATATAGATAATCGAAAATAGAAATAGAATTTATCAAAAATAACAAGATTTTAACGATTGATTTAGGTGTCTAAATTTCAGTGATTAAAACCATTAATAATAGTAAATGATTATATCTTTTGTTCGCTTTGTCGCGCCGATTATTAATTTGTTAAGGAACTAAGAAAGCATCAGGAAGTTATATTTGCCAATGAACGTGACATATGTAAGTAATCTCTATTCTTTTATACATTTACTTATAAATGGACAAGGAGCAAGAAGCTTTTAAGTCATGGACGCAGCTAATATAATGTTGAAATTGTCTTTCAATTTTAATGACTTTCTAATTTGGTTTTCGTTTAGTATTATGAATATAAACACAATTAATCAAAAATAATAACAGGTTTTATGCAAAAATGTATTTAGATATGAAAAAAAAAATAAGTAAATTCAAATATCTATATTTCTGCTGAAGGTCAGAGAAGAAAGAATAATATCATAGCGAACATCTAAATAAATTTTATATTGAATCCCGAAGATCTTTATCCGGGTCGCCAGAGAAATTAGTCACAGTTTTATTAAGCTGGACACAATGGCATTATAATGATTAACCCTGGGAAAAATGTTAACGGGGAGGAAAATACTAGCTATTTTCTAAAATAAAATTATTCACATTTTGATAAATATTACTTAAGCTAATTGGGAGTGTCTTGCTGTTTGTTATACCTGGAGTTTTTTTTTTTAGTAAAGAACAATTAGGGGCAACATTTTGCTGGAATTAAATTAATTTATACATATTTCATGACGATAACACGGTTATGGCCCTTCAACAATTATTATAGGTTCGTTTAAGCCAAGCTTAAAAACGATGACTGTAATAAAATCTGACCCTTCACCAATCCTTATCAATATCAATATCAAAGAGGCAGCAATTATTCCTAAGTCTATTCCTAAGGCTACTCATGTAGTTTCGATCCGGATGAATTGAATGTTTACTTTATAAATAGTGCACAACATAATACTTCCTTTGAACCAGATTCTCATGAGCAATCGTATGATGCCAGTAATGGTCGATTTGCGTTTCTTAATGTGACCCTTGAGGCCTTGACGAAGTGGTATTGGCATTTAAATCTATTAAATCTAATGCTATTGGTCTTAATAACATAGACATTCGCTTCCTTAGGTTTATTTTCCCATACATATTTAGGCCTATCTTGCATATATTTAATACAGCAATTACCACATCCTCATTCCCAGCTCAATGGAAGGTAGCAAAAGTATACCCAACGAAGAAAAAAAGTCAAGCATCTAGGCTTTAAGATTTTAGACCCATAGGTATTCTTCCTGTGCTGTCGAAAGTATTGGAACGCTTGTTATATAGTCAAATCCGGGAATTTATTGATAATAATAATCTAATCTCCGATCAACAGTCTAGTTTTAGAGCTAAACACAGTACTATTACTACCCTGCTCTATCTTATTGAGAAGGTGCAACAAAACATTGAACTACGACAACCCACAATTCTGTGTTTACTCGACATTTCGAAGGTCTTTGACTCGTTGGATCATCGTATCTTATGTTATAAACTACTTAGTCAGTTTGAATTTTGTATTTCAGCAGCAAACTTTATGTGGTCCTATCTCACAGGTAGACAACAAACTAGTGTAGCTCACAATCGAACTTCAGGTTTATTACCTCTTTGCTCAGGTGTACCGCAGGGTTCAATCTTGGGACCGTTATTATTCACCATATACATTAATGATTTGATACTTGTACCGGAATCTTGTTCAATACTTTTGTATGCTGATGACGTTCAACTATTTCTTCCAGCCAATGTTGATAATTTATCCGTCAGTGTTGATGACTTCAATAATGATTTATCTCGAATTAGTGCGTGGGCTGTGGATAATAAACTGTTGCTGAATCCAATTAAATCGCAAAGCATAATACTTTTTCATAGACCATTTACCACCGTGAGTATCCCGGCATTGTATCAAAACGGTACCCGTATAGAATATACTGAAATGGTAACTAATCTGGGCATGACTGTGGATGCAACGTTGACATGGCTTAAGAAACTTATGGCGTGATGCAAAGTATACACCTTCTAAGCTCCGCGAGCGCCTTGTCAAAGCACTTTTAATTCCCATTATATCTTATGGCGCCTGCATATATTACAATGTTGACAGCATTAATCGTAGGGCACTTAATGTGGCGTATAATGCTTGCGTACGATATATTTTTGGTCTCCGGAGATATGATCATATATCTGAATTTTCTAGGCAGATTTTTGGCTGCTGACTGGATAATTATTTAATATTCCGACTTAGTGTCATGATTTATATGATAATAAACAATCATTGTCCTAATTATTTAAAAAAAATTCTAGGGCTCCTCCGATCACGTCGTAGGTACCAAACAAATTAATCTTCCACGGTTTCAGACTTCTTTTCGTTCACGCACCTTTTTCATTCACGGTGTCAGAGTCTGAAATAATCTTCTTCTGGATATTCGTATGAGTTCCAGTCATGGGGATTTCAGATTGAAAGCCATACAACACCTTAGGAGTTCATAATCTTATGTCTGTTACATATTACTGCTATCTGTTATACAGTTGCATGTATGATGTTCCAATTGTCTTATTATTACTCTTTTTTAATCCTATAGCTATATATCTTTTCACGTTCCGATTTTTCTAATACTATTGTTACTATTATAGGTCTTATCACATTTTTATTAAGAATGATCTTAACTCTTAGCTTGCTTATTTGATTAACTTTCATTGCTTTCGTTTGATTGGTTTAAATTGTAGATTAAGTACATACATATATGAAATTATAACAGTTGAATTTTTTTAACTTAGAGTTTGCGCAAAATAATGAGAATTGTATCTAAATTGTGCTCTTAATAAAAAATTATTATTATTATTATTATGGGATCGTTCAAGCCAAGTTTAAAAACGATGACTGACCTTTCACCACTCCTTCCTTACAAGTTTGTTCAAGCCAAGCATTAAGGCGACGACTGATAAATTCCGATCCTTCACCAATCTTTACAGAATTGTTCAAGTCAAGCTTCAAAGCGACGACAGTAATAAACTCTTACCCTGCACCAGTCCTTTACAGGTGCGCTCAAGCTAAGATACCAAACGACGACTGTGATTCACCAATTCTTATCGGTTCGTTCGAGCCAACCATCAAAGCGAAAACTATGATAAACGTTGCCCCTTCCCTAATCCTTACAGGTTCGCTCAAGCCAAGCTTAAAAACGACGACCGACCCTTTACCAATCCTTCCTTACGTGTTTGTTCAAGCCAAGCATTAAGGCGACGACTGATAAATTCCGATCATTCACCAATCCTTACAGAATAGTTCAAGTCAAGCTTCAAAGCGACGACAGTAATAAACTCTTACCCTGCACCAGTCCTTTACAGATGCGCTCAAGCTAAGCTACCAAACGACGACTGTAATAAAACTCTGACCCTTCACCAATTCTTATCGGTTCGTTTGAGCCAACCATCAAAGCGAAAACTATGATAAACGTTGACCCTTCCTTAATCCTTACAGGTTCGTTCAAGCCAAGCTTAAAAACGATGACCGACCCTTTACCAATCCTTCCTTACGTGTTTGTTCAAGCCAAGCATTAAGGCGACGACTGATAAATTCCGATCCTTCACCAATCCTTACAGAATTGTTCAAGTCAAGCTTCAAAGCGACGACAGTAATAAACTCTTACCCTGCACCAGTCCTTTACAGGTGTGCTTAAGCCAAGCTACCAAACGACGACTGTGATAAACTCTGACCTTACACCAATTCTTATGTGTTCGTTTTGAGCCAACCATCAAAGCGAAAACTATGATAAACGTTAACCCTTCCCTAATCCTTACAGGCGATTGTGATAAACTCTGATCATTCACAAATCAGTTTCAGTTTAGTTTTAGAGAACAACTGCACAATTAAATTCTTCACATTAATAATGTGCAGGACCTATGAGAATTCGAAAAACAAAACTTAGTTCTTTTTCAAAAAATCACAAAAAGTCACAGTTTTCCGATCAAAACGGCACATGTCTACGAAAATCTATTAATTTGTTCAAGCCAATAACCGAACAAAAGGGAAAATGTCCTTCAATGCGTGCATTTTGTGAAGTCAAAAGGGCATATGGTCAATTTTGTATTTAATTTTTTTCTCCTAGTATATTTCACATTTTTCTATGTTCTTAGAAATCGAGAAGGGCACCAAATGTATCACAAAAATCATAGTGGAATAATTTCGAAAGTTCATTGATTTGTAGAGTTTTCTGTGTTTTCTGTAAATGTTTAGGAATGGGACATGTGCCCATTTGTTCGCCCAGTCTTCAATTAATTTGTAGGCTAATTAGTAAATAAAGAAATTATATTATTGACTAAAGAAATAAGTTATATAACAAGGATCGGAAACTATGTACGTCCATCATTGCTTTTCAATATGTTATTTGGGAGAACGTTCCATAGTGTCACAGATTGTTCTTGATGATAGTACAAAATATTAATTTTATAAAAATATGACATTTTTCAAAAACCAATTATTCTCGACTGCTTAGGTTGGTATAACCCCTTACATAAGTAAACGGGCTTCTCGATATTCTGCAGAAACAGTAGTATTCTTACTTTTAGATACTACTTAAGTGTACATCCAAAGATCAACTTTACATATGGAGAGACAGCTGGGGAAAAAACATATCAAGCTCAACTAATATGACCATTGAGGCTAACCTTGAAACGGTAAGACTTAGCTTATTCTGCAGCGCCTTAGACTGCATATACATAAAATTCGTATTGGCTCAGTGTGCTGCATTATCAACTGATTCCATTGGCTTGGAAATATAGAGTTGAATGTCATCAGCATACACATGTTATACATAGAATGTTCGACTACCAAGGTTAAGTCATTAATGAACATAGTAATAGTAAATACTATTGAGCCTAAAATTGATCAAGTGATCCTTGAAGATCAGAGGCTCTATTTCCACTACCAACTCCCTGCTGGTGGCCGCTAAGGTAAGACATTATAAGATTACAGCCAGAAGAGGAAAATTTGAACTGAGCTACAAGTTTATTAAACAAAAGTATACGATCTACATTTTCACAAGGCTTAGAGAAGTCTAGCAATACAAGTATTGTCGCCATATTAAAATAAATTGAACCGCGAATGTCATCGGCTATTTTAATCAAAGCAATTGTGCAGGTATGCGCTTAGCTCTGAAACTAAACTAATATTCGGATATGAAGTTCTTATGTTCAATTTAACATGAGATTTGATTATCCAGGACTTTCTCGAACACCTTAGAGAAAAATAGAGATAGGATGGTATCCTGATGAAGATTTCTTGGCATCATCTCATCCTTACAGGTTCGATCAATCCAAACTTTCAAAGTGACGACAGTAATAAACTCTAATCCTGCACCAATAACTAACACGTGAGTTTAAGCCAAGCTTTAAAATGACAACTGAACCTTCACCGATTCTTATATGTTTGTGCACTTAAGCGATACTAAACGGATCTTCAATCCACTTGCTCTGTTTTTAATGCAGATGTCTTCATGAGATGATAATTATATATTCTGTCCACTTACCCTGTTTTCGGTGCACCAGCTTTAAAGAACGGAGGACTCGATCTGAGAGAACAGTCTTGGAGGATTGGCTTCTCGTCAAAAGGTTCCGGAGCTTCCAGAACTTTTTTCAGTAAAAGGCAGTATGACACTTTTAAATGGGCTTTTCTACAGAGCCTGGAGCCTGTGATCAAAAAGACTGTAACGGCCGGCTGACATCGGACAGTCAATTGTTGGGCACCCATAAATTGCTTAAGAAGGATACGATCGAGATGATTCGCTTTCCGATGATTTGTCTGGGAGCTGATCTCCTCGACTTGGCAATACAGACTAGACTGACCAGGCGCATATCCAGACCTACTGGCTAGGGAGGGTCACAACTAAAACGTTCGAGGGGGAGGAAAAAGTCGGAAGAAGTCGCTTTTTAATATTGTTTTAATCATATTTACGTTATATCACAAAACCTAATTTTCAATTTGATTTTTAAAGCCTATCGATAATATTATCCTAATCAATGTCGATCTCAGGGTGGACATTAAGGTGATATGTTACTGACAATTTCTTCTGATGGGAACTTAACTGCTCTTACCTTCTTCTGAAAGAAATTGTAAACGCTCTTATCAGCCTTCCGCTATACACTTTCGCTACTATTTCTACTTCCATCGCTAACTGATATAGCAAGTTTATCCTTCTCCTAGAAATTAAAAGTAAACGTGAAGTTAAATTAATCAATACTACTTGAATTAATACGAAAGTACACGCAAAGCAACGCCAACTACCGCAGAGAAAAGCGAATGGATTTTATTTTTAAATTTTTGCCGTAAAAATTCTCGATAAAAATTCTAAAGAAAAATTTTCAAGTAAATTTCCAACAACAAAATGTATGATAGTCAACGCTCATAAATAGCTTTCGCGACCAAGACCAGCCAAAACACCAGAATCAATATAACTCCTTGGAACCATGGTCGGCTACCAGGGCCCGGATTCACTAACACGGAGAGTTGTGGAGTTGTGAAGATGAGAGTTCTCTTGACACTTAAATCTCCACTCGGAATACTGAAAGTCGGGGAATTTGTAAGTACCAAACTCTTTTTTCCACACGACAAAACTCTCGGCGGTGTTAGTTGTAGAGAAGAAAGAAGAAGAATATTTCTCAACTGACAGTATTCGCTGTTTCTGTTGTGTTTTGTTAAGGTACCTAGGTACCTAGGATTTTTTAATTAAATTATGGACTTTGGTGTCTCAACGTTAAAAATTTTAAATCAATGGTTAATTTGATCGTCTTCCAGGACAGAAGAGATGCTATACAAAATTTAGATATGGACATTAAAGCCTGTATGTAGAATTAAAACGCATATACATTTTGTCCCCTAATTCGATATGTAATTAGCTTTCGAGTCCGGTAAACGGTTTTGGAGATAAATGCAAAAGAAGTGAATCAGTCCTTCTTAAGATGAAAAAATGTGCCCGTTTTTTGAGACAAAAATGGACATATTTTCTACTCATCATTATGAAGAAGTGGTAAGTCGTGGAAATTCACTTTCCATGAGAAAAATGTTCACAACAGAGTATCTACTAATGAATGTGAAACAAAGAACGGAAGAAATATATGCAAAATATAAGAACTGGGGTGTATATGAACCAAGTGCAAAAAATTCGTCTTTCGGCGGTAAAAAGTTAGATATGAAATGATCAAAAACACCACACCACTATATTACTCGCTTCTCCATCTTTAATTTGATACCAAATATGATGCATTTTGGACAACCCACAATCAGGGGTTATACGACCCCCCCCCCCCCCCACCCATCCCAAAAAACCCCTCTCCCAAAAAATTGTTATCCAATACCAATACTCTACTACCCTCCCACACAGAGTTAGCCGTCCTTCAATATTGCGATACTTCCCACGTTTTGCCTAACTATCCAAGTATGTTAGAGAATCGCGAATGGAGAGTTAAGGAGTTTTAATCGGGCAAAACGAAAATTCCCATCCTCCAAACTCTCAGAGTTGCACAAATAGGTAAAAAAAAATTTATGATCGCTGACCAATTTCTTAGAAACGATAAGACTTTCAAATCTCGAAATTGTGTAATCGGTGCAACAAAATAATAAAAGCATCAATTAACCGGGCTACTAAGCATTGCGTGCATTTTTCTAAAAAATCTTATACTAAAATAAATATGTAGTATTCCAAAATTAGTTACCATCCTGTGATAGGTGTGATAAATGACTGTTAAATTTTTAAAACTCACTCTCCAGCTCAGCACCACATTCAATTCATGGCGAAGGTGAGGTGGCGCTTTGGGGGAGGTCATGACCCCCGTGACCCTCCTCCTGTATACGCGCCTGAGACTGACTTAATAACTAACAGTATTTTACTTTACAATTTAATACGTCTACTCTCTAATTCTGATCAAAATACTCTTACACCGCGTAGAGTAGACTTTTTGATTTGGAAACAGCCTAACTATTAAGGTCAATACAGCGGTTCATTTAAATTGGATAGGTACGTGCTGCGATAGAAGTGTGGCCGTGTCGCCACAGGTTCATTCAAGATTCAAACCAAGCTGATAAGGCAGCACAAGAATACCGATAAAGTTACTGCATCTTTATAGGAACAACCAGATTATGATTTCTAACTATAACACATCGACATGATCCTTAGAAGTATCGCCTTCTATGCCTGTTTAGGAATCCCTGCTCATAGTTGCAGCACACTAGTTCGTCACTGTTGATCTCAATATCAACTAAGACAGGATTGCCCTGGTATTTTTTACCAAGAAAAACCATAGACGGTTAGAGCACAATCTCTTAGGAACTTTCAGATTTTCGATAGCTAAGCGGAATATTGAATTTATTTAATAATTTAGAAATGCGAAATCAAGGCAGTAAACCTACCTTTATGAGCATTATTAGATAGATATTATGGCTGATATAGACACATCAAATTCTACATATAACATGCATCATAAACTAAACAACTGTGAACTTTATCCAGAACTCCCCAATGAAAACAGATAAATAGATTTGCGCATTTGGATATATAGCAATCAAAAAATTATTATTATAACTAGAAACAGAAAGAGTAATTTCATGAAGAGATGTACCAAAATAATAACTAACAAATTCAGTTACAGTTCAGTTCAGTTACGGCCACTACAGCCAAGGGCTGCTCACAACGAGGAGTCCTCTCACCCATCCTGTCGTTTATCGTAATCAGTTGACTTCATATAGTGAAACTGGCCAGCTCTAAATTAAATGTATAAGGTTACAGGGATGCCTTGCTATTTAAAATAAGGGAAAAGCATTACCAGGTAATATCTGACCTAATGTAAAAGGTTTTCTTCTACTATATTCCACATTTGGTGTCTAAGTAAGGCTTGAGTATAAATTTCATCAAAACGCCATTTACAAGAAATTGCCAAAACTGACGGATTCATCTACCGATGAACTCTGAAAAACCGGTTGTTAGACACAATCCAATCTATCGAATGGTGAAGCCTTTAAGGGATTTAAAGTCCTTTATTATATTAAGTCAAGAATAATCGAGAAGTTTTCTAAATTATATTATTAGGGCGATAGGGTCAAAGAAACTGCCGATGACTTGGGTTAAAGAGAAACGGAATGTCCTTTTATTGGATAAGTTCCCATTTGTGACACCTCTAAATGTTATCTGTGGGTGGATGCCGACAGAGTTTCGGTCTCTCATCTAGTCACCACGACCTTTTATGACATTACCCCTAGATGCCCTAGGGCGCTCATTCGCACTTAAGGTTATTTATAAAGCTTATAACATTTTTGGGGGCCATATTTGCGACATCTACAGGCAGTGGGAATGCCTTTCCTAGATGTCTTAGCCTTATGCGGTAGATAGCTTCACAGTCACACAGGACGTGTTCAGCAGTTTCATCATCTTCTATACAGAAGCAGCAGATCACACCATTGGCCTTATCCATCTTTTTAAGATGATATCTAAGTGGACAGTGTCCAGTAAAGAGGCCCGTTATGAGCCTGCATTCCTTCCTGAGAGTGAGGAATGCGTTTGTCCTCTGTGGTGAATGTTTTACAAATTTCTTTGCTTGTCTCAGACCCGGAGTATTTTCCCAGTATGCCTGTTTAGTTATATCCTCCCTCCAAAAGCCTGATCTGAGCAGAGAGTAGACTTTACGGGTATCAAAAAACAATATCAGCTTAGAACAATTCTTAATAGCTGGAAGGAAAAACAAAAATTCCTATATTAATTAGGACGTTCTAAACAGACTAGGTATGCCAGGAAATTAGTTAACCTAATTCACGACTTCCTCCTTCACATAGATTACAATAGATCATTAAATATGTAGTGAATATAAAGCTTAATTTCTACACGATACAGATAATACTTATGTGGGCATTTCTGAAATTCACAGTTCACCCAGAGGAGCATACATGTGTTCCGAAGAATATGAGTACTGCAGGAAAGGGCCTACCGAAAAACTTGGCTGATATGAAAGGCTCAGAATCTTCATTAATTAATTAGATCTGCAATATTCTATCGAACATCCAAAAACTTAATTAAGGATGCAGGCGACAAGACAATGAAAACAAGTTCATCGATTCCATAATCAGAACAGAGGGCCTTAATGAGACTTGGCCGTGGTCACTAAGTTCATTGAACTATCATCTTATAAGAAGATTGAAGGACCTGAAACTGCAGAGTACTTGCTCTATAAACGTACGGAAGCCCCCGCCAAAGAGATTGACTCCATTTAATTGATGACAATTTATTCTTGCATTTCACTGACTACTGGCACGTGTGTATCTTTGTACTCTGAATAATTAATCATAGTCGAAAATGGTGAGTTTATGGTAACTCTATTATTGTAGTACTCCTCGAAAATTGTGATTATTTCAAATCAACTCTGCAAGAAAAATACGATAGAAAACGTTATAAGATTCGTAATATCCTAAAAATAAGATTATTCAAAATTTTCTCATTTAATTGCGATTTTGAAGAGTTGTTTCTACAGTTTACAAGTCCCTTTTATAATTTAATCTAATTTAAAACAAAAGAACGTAATAGCTTCATCTTAACTTATTTTGTATTCTAAATATTCAAAAATATTACTGTATGTACTTACATATGTCACCTATATTATGCACGTCAGCACTAACAACCTCCATTTAAATCCGCAATCTGGTTTCAAGCTATTTCAATTGACCAGCACTGCGCCCTACTTGAAGTCACGGCCGCCATTCAAAACACGCGATATAAGGAATTGTGAGTGTCCTTCTTGACTTCAGCAAGTCGTTTAACTTAGTTTCTTATGTACTCAGTGCTAATCTTAAAAGTTCGAATGCACTATAGTTTCTCCTCCACTGTTTGCGAGATGAAAAGCTGTTACTTGGCTCGTAGATAATTCATATGCTAATCCGGGGGTATCTATTTCACAATAAAATTTTCTTTTTCCGGTATTCCACAGGGCTCGATTATGGCACCGCTCCTTTTCTCGTTTTTCATATGTACGATGTCAGATTTAAGTGGGGAATCACAATGAGACAGTCATCGGGGCTCATTGTCTCAAATTTTACTTTAGTCAATTATCAGATATAGGAATAGATTGAAATCTGTGCTTATCAACACTAATGACTGTCGCATTATCACTGGAATCAATGTGGCTGCGGGGTATCCCTGATTCAAGGGAGCCCTAACAAGGCACAAACGATCCCATTAGTTCGGTTCTGCTGTATGTTAAAACACTTCGGGCGGAAATTGAGAAGATATTCACGAGCTGGAGTTTCTACGAAGTCTACTCTTTAATGGCTTTTTTTTACGATTCTTGTCACTGCTACATCTGCAAAACGTTCGTTCTCAAAACACAAAATCATAAAAAACTATCTTCGAAATTCTATGGACCAAGAACATCTATCGCAATTAGTACTATTGAGCATAGAGGCAGGAAAAGTGGAAAGGATGGATGTCTTCGAGCGCTAAGTCTCGAAAGAAGACCTTCTTAAAGTGCC
Organism: Dioctria linearis; assembly: GCA_963930735.1. NCBI lineage: Eukaryota > Metazoa > Arthropoda > Insecta > Diptera > Asilidae > Dioctria > Dioctria linearis. Next base: position 16,305,850 of record OZ005741.1, read on the forward strand.
ACGCAATTGTATGCTATATAGTAAGCTATGTTACTATTTAAAATTATCTTAATGATTTTCTATCATAGGCCGTATATATTTTTCTATATAAACTGTGACTTGAGATTAAAAAAGAATTGCAATTTCGGTTTTATGTAATTTATATTTTTTTCATGTGTATACTCCCAACTAGCCGACTTCTCGTCCAACGCTCCTCGCCGATCTACGTTCGTTTTCATAGGCATTCCACTTTTTTTTTGCACTGGGGCCCGCAAAGGTTAGTTACGTTACTGCACATTATTATTTCGCTTATGCTCTGCTGAACATGCGGACAGCCTTCAGGACACCGCGACAATCATCAACGAGACTCTCAAGGAAATTGGCAATTTAGTCATCTAGCAATCCTTCCAAATTCTCACCAATTGCAGACCTACTATATACGTCCAGAGAGAGCCCCTAATCTTTATTCACATTTATCTCCAATATCTTTCATAGCGCACACCTATATTGCTAGCTATCGACGAAGCATATCAGAAATGTAAGTTTGCTCATACATAGATGCTGATGTTATCTGGAGGTTTTATTTAAACGTGTTTACTATGGACTTCATTTGCTCTCATGCCATCTTCCCTCAGCTTCATTAAATTAGTCGTTTAAGCTTATTCTCCGCCCTAAATTCACTGCATTTTTTAAATAACTTTTATCAACTCATTAACCCCTGGCTAAATAACTTTGTGCCCGAACACATGATGACCTTAGAGTGCCGTTCGTGACGAAAGTGTTTTAGGGTAGTAAACCTGGATGGATTAACATGGTTTTTTTTTTTTTGAATGAGTGAATTGGAAGCTTTCCGATCAGGTAACATTTTCTTACGTTTTGGGGGGTCTCGGGTGGGGTGATAACTACAACCCTTCGGGTTGTCCAATTTGGGCCGTGTGTGATATGAGTGAAGATTCGATATTCGAGAGTCAAGATTCGAGAGTCGCGTCGCGATACGAGAGCCGATATTCTAGAGTCGAAATTCGAGGTTCGAGAGTTGGGAGTCGAGATTCGAGAGTCGGGAGGCGAGATTCGAGAGTCGAGAGTGGAGAAAATAAAATTTATTTAAAAAGCTTTAAAAATAAATAACTTTCGTAAATAAATTGCACTAAAAAGTAAAAAATACTTTTTTTCTTTCTCAGTGATATACACAAGGAAAGCTTCAGTGGAAAATAAGAAATGTTAGAACTCAAATTAAATCCGCAACTATAATCACAATTGTCTAACTGCAACTCATGCCCAAACTTTTAAGATTTAATCTAAGTTGTAGCATTTCATATTTTACAACGAAACCGATATTCTAGAGTCGGGAGTCGAGATTCGAGAGTCAGGAGTCGAGATTCGAGAGTCGGGAGTCGAGATTCGAGAGTCAGGAGTCGAGATTCGAGAGTCGGGAGTCGAGATTCGAGAGTCGGGAGTCGAGATTCGAGAGTCGGGAGTCGAGATTCAAGCGTCGGGAGTCGAAATTCGAGAGTCGGGAGTCGATATTCGAGAGTCGGGAGTCGAGATTCAAGAGTCGGAAGTCGAGATTCGAGAGTCAGGATTTGATATTCGAGAGTCGGGAGTCGAGATTCGAGAGTCGGGAGTCGAGATTCGAGCGTCGAGAGTGGAGAAAATAAAATTTATTAAAAAAACTTTTAAAATAAATAACGTAAAAGTAAAAAAATACTTTTTTTCTCTACAAGAAAAGTTTCAGTGGAAAATAAGAAATGTTAGAACTCAAATTAAATCCGTAACTACGAGTATAATCACAATTGTCTAACTGCAACTCATGCCCAAACTTTTAAGATTTTAATCTAAGTTGTAGCATTTCATATTTTACAACGAAACCGATATTCTAGAGTCGAAATTCGAGAGTCGGGAGTCGAGATTCGAGAGTCGAGAGTCGAGAATCTAGAGTCGGGAGTCGAGATTTAAGCGTCGGGAGTCGAGATTCAAGAGTCGGGAGTCGAGATTCGAGAGTCGAGAGTCGAGAATCGAGAGTCGGGAGTCGAGATTCAAGCGTCGGGAGTCGAGATTCAAGAGTCGGGAGTCGAGATTCGAGAGTCGGGAGTCGATATTCGAGAGTCGGGAGTCGAGATTCAAGAGTCGGAAGTCGAGATTCGAGAGTCGGGAGTTGATATTCGAGAGTCGGGAGTCGAGATTCGAGCGTCGAGAGTGGAGAAAATAAAATTTATTAAAAAAACTTTTAAAATAAATAACTTTTGTAAATAAATTGCACTAAAAAGGAAAAAAAAATTTTTTCTCTACAAGAAAAGTTTCAGTGGAAAATAAGAAATGTTAGAACTCAAATTAAATCCGTAACTACGAGTATAATCACAATTGTCTAACTGCAACTCATGCCCAAACTTTTAAGATTTTAATCTAAGTTGTAGCATTTCATATTTTACAACGAAACTTTTCTTGCATATATCACTGAGAAAGAAAAAATTATTTTTTGCTTTTTAATGCAATTTATTTACGGAAGTTATTTATTTTAAAAAATTGTTTAATACCAGGGTATTACTTGATCCTATATTTTAATTCTTGCTTTCTCTTCTAGTTCATACACTTTTTAACAAACAAAATGAAACTCATATTGATATCTCCTTCTTCCCCCTCCCATCAAGTACTAGTATCTAGTTTGATAATAGAAAGACTTATGTAAACTCTTATATATACTACAATTATCTTGTTAGTACAAATCCAAAACTATCTTAGCAATTTTATAATTTTATTCAAATGAAGAGGACAACAACTCCGCGAAGAAAATTTTCTTGAAAAAAAATTTCCAAAGTTCAAATTTCATCTAAATTTAAAAAGAAAAAAATCATCAAATCGATAAACGTTAATGGCTGTCACTCCAACTACATGCCATAAATCACACGACACCGTTGAAAATCTTAGTAATAAAGATGAAACACATTAACATTTTAAATTTTTTTCTTAAAAACACAAAAACAAAAACAACAACAAAATAATTAAAAAGTAGACAAAAAAGCTGCGGGCCACCGGCTACTTTTTTTCTCATACATATTTGATCTGAAATGAACCCTTCATCACTTTCGTTTTCTTCGAATCTCGGTAGCTTTTGTGTGACTGAAAAGCGAATGTGATGTCTTGTCTTGTACGCCATATGACACACTGTCTCGACTCAGTTGAGCATTTCACAGCTCTGACAGTGAACAAAAACCTGACCTGAAGAAGACCCCCGAAGATGAAGTATCATCTCATCATCAATGGTCCATCCCACCTTGGATTGGGGCCTTCTTCTCTATTAACATGTTTTTGAGAGAAAAACCAAAGACACTGGAAACCTTGCGACTTAACTCGATAATAGTAGTGCGGATTTTAGAGGATCAAATCACGGATTATTCTATGGTTTCTCCATGAGCTGTGCTGGATGAATAGTGGGGTGGGTGGGTATTACTTCATCTTACATCACGATTTAGCATTTGATGCAGCATCCATATAGGTATATATATATAAATATATATTTGATTATACCGGCCACGATGCGACCACTGAATTCAAGAAGAGGACGGACACATGCTGATGGCGGATGACCGGATGAAGACGAAAAGATAAGGTACAGAAAGGGGGTAACAAGCAATTCTCAATTTACTTATGTTATGAGCGCATCTTTAAGGCTCCAATAATGGAAGCGCGTAGAGCTTATGGATATACATATAAGTAAAAAAAACCGGAAAATCTGTGCAGCATCTCCCTGCCAAGGGGTATTATAAAGCAGTGGTAAAGAAGTTTTGATGTTTGTAAAGAGTGTGTGCCTTACTACAGGGTGGGAGGCAGATAAATTTACTGTGAATAACATTTTTAAGCAAGTGGGGTAGAATTTTCTACTACCGAGCCACCACCATTGGGTCTACTATGTCGCATATATCTAGATATCATGGGTATGCTATAATACGGCAAGTGATATATTCACAAGATGACGACAAATATAAGAATAATATTAAGAGGTGAGGTGAACATAAATAATATAAAAAAAAAACAAAAACAAAAACGAAGAAGAAGAAAACTTAACAATAAGAAATTCCATTTTTACTGGACTTCGAGTATTTAAGCCTAGATTTAAAGATATTTCCATTTAGTTAGTGTGATAGTCCACTCGTGGTAGATACCTCGGGCAGACAATATATAACTAACAAAATTTATTTCTCTGCGCCTACATCTATAGTGTACCACCAAGTACTCTACTTCTTAATGTAAACTTATCCTTTACGATTTTGTATTGTGCGTAACAAAAAAAAAAAAAAACATTAAAAAAAAAGTGCCTCTTTCTACAAGAATATTTCGGTTTAGAAAGGATACAAAAATTAGTGACATCTTTGAGTGAATGAAAAAGTGAAAAAGGAACAATTCTAAGATTTTGTTAAAAAAAAAAAAAAAAAAAAAATTTGATCATGACATTTTTAAGTGATTTTTATTGACAAAATTTGCAGAAAAATTTCAAAAAACAGGTAAAGTGATTATATTTTTTTTTTTATTCTAAATACTGTCCGTAACTCAAACGAGTATAAGGACATGCGTTCATAACTGGGAATAAATTATTTTACTGGATCTCAGTTAATTTAGCGCGAATTATAATATTATTGACTTTTTTTTTAATTCATTTTTTATTTAGAGCGTTGAAGAATGAAAACAAATTTAATGTGACAAAAATAGTTATTTCCGATAGTTTGAATTCAAAAAGTAACAATTTATCAAAGCCAGTTAGTTATGTTTTAATTTCATTACATAGTTAGTGAGGTGAATTGATTATGTTAAATGGTTTTTTCGTTTGCCGGTTCCAAAAGAACGATTCGTTTTTGGCACTATGGCAATGACTTTGTTTAGAATATCGAAAAATTGGTGTTGCCTGATAAATTTTGAACAGTATTCACACACTAATATTTTTTTGATAGATAAAAAAATTATTGATGCTTTCTGTAATAACATATTAATGTTTTTCTACTACTCCGACTCCACCTCCGTTTCGAAGTTAGTGCTAAATGATATCAAAATTTTCGAACTCAATTTCTTTTTTCTCTGTTATCTTTTTTTTTTTTGCAAAATATGCCATTGACAGCAATGTTTCATACCGAATTTGAAAAGGCTTCAATTTAAAATAATTTTTTCTACTCTGTACCGAAGATGTAGCTCTACTTACATTTCTTGAGTTCAGCAAAAAATGACAATCAATCTCTTAGCGATAAACTTATAGATAAGGAAAGATACAAAAAAGTGCATAAAGGATTGCATTCTGTGTAATAACTTTAAGTTGAAGACTTTTTTCGATTACTAAATTCGATATGAATTGAAAAAATAAAAATGAATTTCATATTGGTGAGTCCGAATTTCGAAATGATGGGAAGGACATTGAAAATCTTCAACAAATTCGAAGACATGATCGTTTATAGAATTTATAGGGTGATTCATACAAAAATGCATATAAAATCTTCTTAAACTGTTAGAGTTAGAGTAGAGTTAGAGTACCATCCTACCATATAATTAGGGCACTTTTTTCTTTTTTTCTTTTTCACAAAAGCTACACTCCATTTGGATCAGCAAACACAAGATAATTTTGAACAATACTATGATTATAAATCTATGATCGGTGATACATCTTCAGTCTGTGGAACAGCACTGAAATTTGTACAGAGTTTCTTTCCTGTATAACAATAAGAATAGGATTTGTTGTGTCTTTCGAATACATCCTGAACCTGAGAGAAATTTTGTGGTTGTTGAACGACAGTTTCACATAGATACAGGTATACAGGTGTACATGAAATCATAAGATATACTGAGTTTATCATTGCATTTTGTAACACAAAAATAATGATGGTACAGAAAAAATAAATTGAAGTCCTTCGTAGGGTTGCCATACGTATTTGATTCCATTTGAACACTGCTTGAGAAGGCATTGAGCTACAGGACTAAAATTATATACATATAAATTACATTCTTGTAATAATTGTAGAATACATTTTAAACTTGATGAAATCGCGGATAGCTTCTGGATCACCATACAGTCTCAAACGTTTATAATGAACTGAACAGTGCCTTGGAATATACATAAAAATCTATAAAATCGATTATAACCAATTTCACTGCCATTTACAAACCGTTCGAGAAAGATATTCGAAAAATCAATTTAACAATCTAGTTTGGCAATTTTCAAAGGCATAGGACTGACCATATTTACGAACATTCATCTATGGTATCACTGAAATTGGTCTAATTGTAAGACTAATTATACAACTTATTTCTGTAGTTGTTTTGAAAGGTGCTAGCTGATATATATGAAAGATTCCATTTCTGGATACCTCAGTGTTTGGCGGACTAGTGCCTTTATATACTAGAATTTGCTCTGTAGATTCATTGTCTGCCATACTGGCATTAATTAACGAAAATCTTCATTTTCGGTCATAATATTTTTATTTAAAAAAACACTTTTGAAATTTAGTTGTTGGAGATGGAGATTTCAAGCGTATGCCAGTATAAAATTAAGAAAAGCACAGACTCTGTCTGTAATGCGTTCGAGTTCTAGCATGAAAATATATTTTAAAAAAATTAAAAAAAAAATTTAATTAAATTAAGAAAAAAGATAAAAATTTAAAAAAACTTAAAAAAAAAAAAAGTAAAAATAAAAAATAATAATAAAAAAATATATAAATATAAGTGGGGATCCCGTTCTAAGAACGAGCAGCAACTTTAGTTAGTATTTGTTATTTTTCCAAAGTCTGATTGTCTCTCTAGCGTATCTTTTTGGTTTCATTATTTCCCCCTTCCACTGCCAAAACTATTGGCAATGAACAACGGTTGTAACCCGAGTCTAAGGAAAAAATTTTCCCGCAAGAGAACGATACATACATTTATCTATAGAAGAGAGAAGTAGTCATTGTACATTCCATATTCAAAGTACATTCTTATAATTGGCCATTAGTGCTTAGAATGATTTAGGCTAATTAATCCATCAAAAGTCATTCGGTGACACCAATCAAAATTCTTCCAGTTGGGTGGAAGCAATCAGAATGTCTTTATTAAGTTTTGCAAAAAGGGTAATTTCGCTCAAAGCTAAGGGCAGTTACTGTTTATTTTTTCTCTATTTTTTTTTTCTGAACAGGGATTGAAAGTACGGAAGCCAAGGTGTCCCATTGTGCCTCCCACAAAAAAAGTTGTAAAACTCGAAAAGAAACTTAATATTAAGCGGAAAAAGTGCTACTCCGTGTCGAGATAGGACTCGAATCCACGACTCCTGGGACAAAAGTCAGTGCGATTACCAACTGAGCTACTGAGGTCACTCCATTTCACTCCTACTTATTGAGTTTAAGTGCCTTTGTTTAGCATAATTCGAGCATTCCAACTCTTTGTCCCATCCCTTTTTTACACATTAATTCCTGATAATGTTTTTCTTTTTTTTTTTTTATTTGGGACAATGAGCTGATTTCTTGGTCATTGGGGATTTTTTATTGGATAACATGAAGCTTTGCTCTACTTGTTAAGAATCCTTGTTCGTTGTTATTGGACTATGGAAATAGTTCTAGTTATATAGTATTTTTTTTTTATATTATTAAGCCAAGCTCAGGGGATACCCTATGATGCAAAGCACAGCATGGCAGAAAGGAGATAGGGAAAGGATTAGGGGATATGAGGAAAGGCATCCAACATTGCGGCGGTGCTCGAGTGAGTCGATATGACAAGTTATTGCCAAATCGCCAATGAGCTTGTCCTACTTAGTTGAATAGATTGGTAGCTGTATAAGTTTATTGCGCTACCTTAATGCCCTTCAATGCCGGACAGTTTTCGTGATATTCTGGAAAGAAGATTGGTGGCTTACTCAAGAACTTTGAGAGCCAATACCTTGATCCATAGGTATCATCTACATATATTCTGCTATGCATCTGGATACTTGATTTCTTTGTATATACAAAACGAGTAATATTTGCGTTCGCTTTAATGCAAAGTTTGATAATTTACTCATTTAATTTTTAAATATGGAGAACATCCTTACTAGCTGAAACGGCAATAACTCAAAGAATTTAACGTGAAATGATGAATACCAAAATATGGGTTAATTAAAACTGCCATGTTTTGTATCTTAGAGGATAAGATGCGACCTTAACGAGTTACAGGGTAATCAATTTTTTGTTAGATTTTTCTATAAAATATCCCGGAAGCCACAGTGTATATGGCTATCACTAGTACCCTCATCGAGAGAATCAAAAACAATTATTCGTGAAGGAGGATGGGGCAAATCGCACCTTACAAACTTACAGCGTGATTAAGAATTTTTGTAACATTTCTTTTATACAACACCCTGTATTCTTCTAGTAGAGGATAAGTTAAAAAATATTGCAGTGAGTGCAGTACATGCACTTAAATAATGCTCCCGTGCTTCCCGTGGTAAATAATTATTACGAACAGATGAGTCATAATACTCATTTTGTATATGTATATGTTTGTAGATAGATTTAGATTTAGATGTGTCCGCCTGGCTAATATGTCGGCACTACATAGTAAGTGATCTGATGTTTCATGAGTATCTTGGCAAAAGCGGCAGGATGATATCTCAACCAAGCTCATCTTGTTTAGGTGTTCTCTTGAGGAGTAGGAATTTTTTTGTTTATTCCGCCAGAGGTGTTGATTAACTTTTTTGCCTGACGAAGTCCTTGTAGGTTTTCACAATATAGGGACTTTTGTTTATTCTCCCACCTATTTAGTGCAGCTCTAAGGTAACAATTAGAAGTGTCACAAAATGGCTCTGGTCGGATAAAACAGGAGTTTCGCTCCTCTTTCGGCTAGACTGTGAGCAATTTCATTGCCTTTATGACCACCATGATACGTAATAGGGAAGGATCTTAAAGCCTTGACTATCCGAGAGGATATTGATAATTGAGCCATTTATGGCTCATTCTTCTATGAGTAATACCTCAACTTGAAATATGGTATGGGTAGAGATATGACATCTGAGGCCGAATATGTTCATGCATGTAGATAAGGTTTCGAAGATTCTGCCATCAAAGTTAACAGAGTTTAAGTAAGTAGATCACACTTCAATTACTTAAATTACATTATTATGTAGAATAATGACGTTTTTCATACCGAATCATCAAAATTTCAAAACAATTCTTATTGAGTTGATATTAATTGCGTGAAGTGAGTTTGAATTCGAACGGAAAATTTGATGAAAATATTGTGAAGAACCTAATCGGGATATAAAACAATTTTAGAGGTACTATTTAAGGAAACTCATAATTTACCCAGATAAGTACCCCCAAATGATTATCATACCTGCGTACATATACATATGCAAGTATGAATTATAATGGTGATTAGTTTGAAGACGTCTTAAGATTTATGAAGCATTCAAAGACCTTCGAAGAAATCGAAGTGTTTGAAAGCAAACATTGCACTCTTCCCAATTTAATGCTTCTTTGCTTTTATTAAAGCAAATTTTAATTTACATACACACACACATATAAACATGTATAAAATCTTACTATTGGTATACTTATCATAAATTTACAACTATAACAAATTAATGTAATTTCGGAATAAGTAGTTCGGTAAACCAAAAATTAACAGTCAACATAAATAACAATAAATAATAAAAATCGAAAGGAGGAAATTATTTCATTGTTGAAGCAAAAAAACATAACATGGAAAGGTTCAGCTAAATAGAAAAGAAAATTATCATAGACAAGATCAACAAGATCGTAATTAGCATCTAAGCCATTATTAAAAGTTTTTTTTTTCTTCGGTATTTTATTGAAATAGCGGTGAAACCGTGGCGGGGCTGTAGCGTAGCGGCAACGGACCGGCGGCGTGAGATAAACGGCCAAATTTTGTATTTATTTTTAATTGAATCTACGTAAAACATTGTGTATAAGAAAGGTATCACTAGAAATACAAAAAAAAAATAAACATACAAACATTTCCCGTCTAAAGGAAATAATTTATTTGATTGGTAAAGATATGTCTGTATGCCCATTTTTCAAGGATTTCGCCTTGAAGAACTTGCTGGTTGCTGCCAAGAACTCCCGAAAACAAACGGTTTTTCTTATTGTTTCCTTAATTGCTATTTTATTTCCCATAATACATATATATCTACGAGATTACAAACAAATCAAAATAAAAGTTTTTAGCCGCCACTAATCGAGTTTTATATTCAAATTAAGTGTGAATTGACGATTTACGTTATTCTCCCAGTTAACCTTTCTTGTGATATCTAGTTACATATAAAGAGAACCCAATAATACTGACCTAATCATTATGCATTAACCGGTTACTATCATTTATACATACACACCTATGTGCAAAGGTACACCTATAAAAGGTATGCATTTTCCCATCTCATTAATTATCTTGCATATTTTCGGCTATTGTTGTGTAAATGTTTTTTTTTTTAGTTTCTTAAAAAAAATATATATATAAAGGCGGAAAAGAGGGACAAATCAACAAGAAACAAATATTCTCTTAATTGATCATTAAAAGTGTGTTGCAATATTCTTTGAGCATCTTCCTTTTATGTATTTATCTATTAATGATGAATCTTTTATTAACCCAATTGAAAAAAAAAATAACATTTTTTTTCACCGCCAAATAGATTGCAAATGACATGTCCAGTTAGACTTCCGATTTTAATGTTGTAATTTTAATGAACATTTTAAGCATTTAGCGGTGAAGATTTTTGGCATTTCTTTATTACATACATACATTGGAAACATTAACGCGTAATGTCATGACTTTCTCCTTATTGATGAGCATATAGAAAAATAAATTACAAATTATGACCACTAATTATACACAGGTTTGTCTCCCTTTTGTTCGTATAAATATCGAAATCGAATTGAAAATAAATTCGATTACAAATCGAGAGCTACATGAGGAGAGGATTCCGAAATTAGAAAATTAGATTAAAAGTTCATAATGAAGCGGCATTGGTGATTTACTAATTCCACCTTAACTACAACAATGGTTATATGGGTGGATCATGAATTTGGAATTCCAATTATTTGATCATCTGGCACGACTTTAGTTGATCTATGGGCACTACAAGCACTATAAAACTATTCGTAAGTAACCAGAAGTAACCTGTCAGTAGCGGGCGTATATAAAACAAAAATTACAGGGGGTATTTCAGATTTAAATTGTAATACTGAAACAATCTCTTCTTAGTAATTATGACATAAGGAAGGGGGGCAACTGTAATTGCTTCGCAGATGCAAGGTGATACAGATATTTTGAAAATGTTACCTCGTATCTTGTATCTTCCAAAGTAGACTACATACGAGTATCTTATCAAAATATGTAGAACGCTTTTGTTTACGGAACGCAATTTTTTTTTCGAAATTTAAACCATTTTTTCGAAATTTAAACCAAAAATATTGATGGAGTAACTGAGGTATATCAGTAAAACCTGTTAAGGTCCGTAAACACCAACCAGAATAATTATATTCACGTGTATTGCCCAAACACTAACCAAGATTACTCGAGATGTAATCCATCGAATTGCACCGGTATAATATTTTATCCGAGATTAGCCGGGGATATAATTTTTTCTATTGGAGGATTATTTCGAATAGGTGACAGTTGTATATGACAGTTCATATTTCACAGATGAGCCAAATTTGAATTTAAGCGACAATGACAACAGACAACAAAGAATAACACCTTTTGTGGCAACAATACTTATGTTAGAGATGCACTGGTTTTGAATTTTCGCTCTACTTAAATAATTCTTTTAATATTTTGTAACAAAAAAAAAAAAAATTTAATAATCCTTTATTTCGTCAAACATTTTTTTTTACATGTGTTAGCTTGAATTTCTGACTCAATTTATTTTAATTTGGAGTCTTCAAGTTTGGCCCTGTTGAAGTATGTAAAGATAAACGTTTATTTATTTACCGCGATGAGAAGGCAGCTTTCTCTGGAATGGTATCCTCTCGAATTGTGTGCTAAATTTTGTTTAACCAATCTTTTCATAGTTTTGTATGAATGTTTGGGAATTAAAATCACAACAAATTATTTTCCAACAATCATTTTTTCTTTGCTTATGGCATCAGTTTTTTTATTTTCCACTATACTTTTGTATTTTATCACCAGTTCAATGAACAGAGCTTTACTCTGCATGGATATATCTGCCGATTTTTTACAATCCATAATCTTATATTTTAATAATTTAAAAATTTCACGATTAAAAAAACCGAAAACAGAAACTTAAATTTTCCACGTTGCATCTCTGTCATTTGACATACAGAAAATGTCCAAATGTAATGCCACATTAGCAAAAAACACATCCTAGTGACGGTGTTACCAAAGACTGACAAAAAGTTTTGAAGACTTAGTAATAAAAACGAATTTCCCACGCTCAAAAGACAATTGCATATTGCATGTCCGGTTCTGTCTCTTAAACATGTCTTAAATCTATATTGTGTTATTTTTGTTGTCAAAACTAGATGGCGCTGACTAAGTTTTCACTTAACATTTGTCTTCTAAATTAAGACAAGTCTTCATAAGAGCTTTTAAGAAAAGCTTCAGGATGTTTTTTTAAAATTAGATTTACAGTGAACTCAGCACATAGCTTCGTTCCCATGATTTTGCTTCTGTTTTCCACTAATAACAACAGAAACGTACAGTGATAATATGCAATGTTAATTCTACAAAATGACCTCACTCTTTCATCGAATAAAACTTAAACATGACTCTGTAGTGGTTTCACTTAAAATACACTGAATATTCACGCAAACAAGACACAACTAAAAAATGTGTCTTCAATATTTTACATATTGGACGATTTTTACATAGTTCACTAATAGATGTCGCCAAACCAAAAATTATTTTCTCGTTCTTGCTTATGTGCATTTTATTTAATTGTCTGATTTAAGACACCCTCTAGACATATTACAGCTGATAAGTCCTTCACTGTTATGGCTTTACACACACTAGTTGGAGTTTACGTCCAATGTGGGTTTATTTTCGCATAGGAATAATTTTTACAGAGGAAACATGCTGATCCTGTTGGTATTTACAGGTCTATGCAATTATGTAATAATCTGAACCCTAATTTACATATTTCTCTCAGGAATAGAAATTTCACAATGTCCTCGCTAGCTTTTTTAGAAGACTGTAAGAAAAGCTTAACACCATTAAATTAGAGCTTGTTTGAATTCTTTTTATTGGTTTCCGTTAGGGCCTACTAAACCCAGACAAACTTAGACTTAGGAGACCTGCTACCTGCCTGATAGTACTTATTACTACAAACTACTGTACCAGGCTTATATTTTATCTGTAAATCTCAAATAGGCAGAGCTCTGTAGCGTGAATTTCAACACGGAAAAGTTTAAGGTTATCCATTGCCAATAGCTTAAGATGTCGACAGTTCGTTGCATATACAGCTATACTTAGCCAAAATTCTATTTTGTAGATCTATCGTCTACTAAATCATAAGAGATCCTTTTTAAAATTATTGATTAACAGAGAGTTTCCGAACTGTAATGGCGTTTAATAATTTTGAGTGAGAGCGATTTTAAGTCTTGCCAGACTTTAGTATATAATGTCCATCCATCCTTTATCTAAATTTAATCATATTTCAATACTATGATCGCACTTTATATCATTCCGACTATCTATTAGTACTGGGAGAAATTCCAATTACATCTGCAGCCCGCTTAAAAAGCAGAAATAAAGACAGATCAATATTAACCCTTTGCAGTCGAAGGTAATTTTTTTATTGTATTACCAGCAAGTTGAAGCAATTTTAATAGGAAAAACATATTATTCAAATATAATAAATGATATGCGCATAAACAGAAAAAACAAAAAAGTCATAGTTGTATTTTAGTTTAGTGAAGAACGTTTGGAAGGGGTGCTTATTTTTTTGTGATGTTTTTGGCATATTTTGTAAATTGGATAATATTTAGCCTGGATATATGGTGGGGATGGATCTGAGGTACACACATCTAAAGTAAAAAAAACGTCTCGAGAAAGTTTTCTGAATCGGTAAAAAAAATGTACCTGTGGATAGTACCCAGCGAGACCTTTAATTTGATATGTAACATGCCGCCATTTTGGAACCACCTCCCGCCGAGGGCTCCTGCCACCCACCATAAAGTACCCCTAGTAAAAAATATTTCTTCCGCGAATTTTAACAAACAATTAGCTAATGAAAAAGTGAAACCAGTTTTCCGATCGGACTTAGCCCTAGTGAGATAGTGAAGTATTAAAAAGGTGGGAATCGAAACATCTCCAAAAATGAAGAATGCTATTAGTTTTTTGAAAAAATTAGAAAATATACTGTGCCCTGCGGGCATTAAAAAATTACTGATCTAGTACATTTTTAATAATCTAGTACCTACTAAGAAGAGGTTTGAGTAAGAGGTACTCGGAACCTTAAAAAGCAGGAGATCTCAAAAAACATTTCCTTCCTTAACTCCCCCTCACCCACAAATCTGAAATACCTAGTACTACACTTGTCTTTTCAGGCCATTTCCGAGAAAGTGTTTTGAAACCAACACAATTGGACTGGTACCTTCTTCCGAGCAAGGTATATAGAAGACAAGGTATTCTCATTATAAACAACGTTCCGCCATTTGTGTCCGAATGTATAGAAAAGTACGATACAGAGAATACAATATTCTCTCTCATCTCTCTGTCTTTTCAATAGAAATGTATATATGTAATAGGACGAAACACGTCACAGTTCTAGTACAGAATTTTTAATGAGAATACCTTGTCTTCTATATACCTTGCCTTCCGAGCTTACCCTTGCATATGTACATATATGGGAGGACATTTGCAAACTTTCATCCCCCTATTCCCCTTCCATTTTTACATTTACATAACTCAAACTTTCTTGAAGATGAGAGAGCGCAGATTTAATTAGTAATTTTTAAAAGAATAACTGAACTTAGACTTTGTCTTTATATGTTTTGAATTGAAAATTATTTGCATTGGGTGGGTTCCGGAACCCTCGAGTGCAAAGTGTTAATTTAGTTGTACTAGGCACTATGGAAACTCAGATAATTAAGCTAAATCGCTTATTAATCTCATTGCGCATGTACAGTACAAATTTGTTACAAATAAAAAGAACACACCATTATTACACCGAGACTGTGACAAACTACGATTCTTTCGGTTTACTGTGCAATAAAGTTTTCCTGATGCGAGAAGCTGCAACAGCATTTATAAAATATACATATAAATGTATGTATATATGTACATATAAATACATGCATTCATTAATAGTTTATGCAATGTAAACAAATAATATTTACTTACATATATCAAATGGTGGTGAAGAGAAACTAACCAGAATCCATCATTATGATCATACCCGTACCATAGTCGTAACAGTAGAATTTTTTTTTGATGATCACCATCAGTTCCACTTTCCCCCAGTATTGGCACGACTGACGGCAGTTAATTTTAGTGTTAAATTGGATATTATATGAGCCTTGATTGCAGCCCATCCACATTACACCTGGGCAGCCTTTGTGATCCATTATATACCATTGTGGCCTTTGTAGCAGACATAATAGAGTGCTGTGACCTTTTTTCTTTCAGCTGACGTTAAGTGTTGGTTTTATGTATGGACTTCTAAAAATGGGACTAAAGCAAGTTAGTAAAAAGAGTACAATAAGAGGTAGGAAGACAACGGTAGGTGTCCACACCACCAGTTATAAAGTCTATCTACGAATACCTCAATATTATATCTAAATAAATAAAGATGCACGACAGACAACCATGGTTTGGATAGTATCAGAGTAAAATATTGGCCCTAACAAAAAGATAGTTGAAAAGTTCAAATAGAAAATAAAACGACAACGATTGCATGCTAAATAAAATTCAAGTAAAAATTTTGCTTACATAAGAAACTCTACTGTCTTTGCTGCTGCCAGTATTGCGAAAACATTTAACTGCAGCTTTAAGATTTTATTAAAAAAAAAACAAAAACAGAGAAAAAAACATTTTTTGTTTTTTTTTGTCTTTAGTAAGAAGAAATTTCACCTAAGGCTACTGATAAATTTTGGATCTTACACTGGCCAGGCCAGGCCAATGATGGCGATCATCAGTAGAGTTAGTCGGTCAGGATGGAAGCTCGAAATTGGTCATGAGAATCGATGGCCATCATGTCGCACCCAACGATTTACCCCCGCGTAATATACTTAGTATATGCGCGGTTGGTTTTACTTTATTTATGGTAGGTACCTACATTGAAGTATAGTACAATCTTATGATGATTGCTCACCTGCATTTTTTCTGTCGTCTGCCTTCAATGTTGTACGTAGGTATATATGTACCTGCTGCTGGACAGATCATTTCTTACATAATTTAACTCCAACGGAATTGTAGATTTTCCGCGCAAAATATACATATACCTAATATCACATATATATACCTACATATGTATGTACGTACACACCTACCCTACCACCTTCATCAGCTTGACATTTAGCTTAAAATCCGTCTTGGTTTATGCTATGCTTTTCACCTGTAATGTGCAAGCTCTGCTGGTGCAACAATGTGAGAACTATTAACGCAGGCGTACTATAAAATTCGCACAAATCATGGCTGACCGGATCTGTTCTGTATTGCAATGCGCGGCGTTCTTTTTGTTGTGCGCAAAATGATCGGAACTTATCGATGACTTAAGCCTTGTGTTTATGATTTTTGCGAACACCTCCCACGGTCTAAAATTACAAGTCATGTGTTATGTATATATGTATGTATATAGACGAAGTATATATGTACATACTTTAAAATTAACCAAACCCAAGATTGATTTACCCTTTCGCTTTTAAGTGCGCTTTTGAACTCTGCGTTTTTGTGCGTATTGCAACTTAAGTGAGTGACTAATAGCGGCTTACTTAACTGTGTGAAAATGATATTGTTAAAAAAGTCACGTTATTACGGCATTTGCAACTCCGAATCGGATTTGATATTTTATTATTATTTTAAATAAATCCCCCCCCCCCACCCCCTCCCCCACTCCCTTGGTATAAGGTACAGACAATATCTTCAAGATTCCCTGATGAATTTTAATATGCGCATGCTTACTTATCTTAAAAATATTCGGGATATTGTGTAAATCAACTTAATTCTGCTATTATTGTCACGATTTACAAAAAAAAAAAAAAATAAATAAAAATTAATTATTGCAACTAATTGGAAAAAAATTAATTATTGCTTTCTCTAAATACCGTCAGAGACCATCGAACGCTCTGGGCGGTCAGTGTCGCAAAATATCAGATGTTGTAGATAAATTAATTTCGCGTATTTTTTCGATTTTTTTTTTTTGTCTATTACATATTACGTATGTATGTATGCATAAACATTTGTTGTCAAGCGAATTGTTTTTATGACAGTATTCTTAAAAACGTGTTTAAAAATTTCTACACCGATTCATCATGTGTTTGCGTCGTGTCCGTATCTCATATATGTATATGTGTACGTCACTCATGAAAATATTACAATAATTACAAATAAACCGCTCTGGGAGTATTAAAATAGAAAAATTGCCGAAATAGAAAGAGTTGAAGATTTTACAAATTTATAAATTAATGCAAATCTATGGCCGAATGTCCGGATGATGATGATTGATGATGACGATCAATAGGTGAAACAAGAAGTGAGTGTACTTCCGCCATAGGTATCCTGCAATCGCAAAGATCTATGTGAACTTGGGAAATGTCAATGTATCTTCAGTTCACTTGCGCTGGTTTGGAGGTAGCTATCTATAGACCATCAGTTCCTGCAAACTGAGGACTCAATGTGACAGTACAGTCCAGAAGGACTGGCTTCTTGTTGGACAGTTCCGTGGCTTCAGAAGCTATCTTCGGCAAAAGGCATTCCGGGACGTATGACTTCTAAACGGGCTTTCCTGGGGGAATCTAGAACTTGCATTAGAAAGGACAGTATGTGTCGGCTGGCACCACATATATCCATTCCTTGGAGAGCCCAGGAATGGCTTGATAAAGGACAATCCTTGAGGTCCAGCATCTGCAAAGACAGTCCTTGGGAATCCAGAAAATGATTGATGAAAGTCGACCATTGAGGAGGGACGTCTTCACAGACAGTCCTCGAGGAAGGATGATCCTTCAGGATGGGCGTCTGGACAAACAATTCTTGCTAACTGGTCTCATCTTCTGGGGTGGTTTCTAAACCTAATGAAGGAATCAAGATTAAACCCACTTCTATGGAATAAAAAGCCAACGATGGGAATCTTCAACATATGTAACATTTATTAAGGTTTCTAGCTTCTGGTGAAGCTTGTGGAAATTTACAATCTGGACCTTCTGTTTGTTCATCTGAAATCTGGTCTGTTCGACTTGGCAATCTAGACTAGACTGACATACAAGCCAGCAATATTATACCTTACAATTTAATACGCCTATACTCTCTAATTCTGATCAAAATACTCTTACGTCGCACAAAGTAGTTTTTTGATTTGAAACCACCTGACTACTGAGATAAGTACAGCATATCATTTGAATCGGCTATATACTGTGAGAAAGGTGTTGTCGTGTCGCAACAACTTGATCCAATATTTGTGGATTGTCTCTACGATCAAAACTTAGTCAACTCTACATGGTTAGTTCAAAAGCTGTTCAATGACGTCTATTGGCATTTTGAGAGCGCAAAACCAACGGTGGTGATAATTTTAGTAGATTTAAATGATTTTATTTAGTCTTCACTTTACTTGTTCTTAACCGATTCTCATAGAACTTTGCACATGGATATCATCCCCATGCCCAGACAACATTATGTGAACTCCGGGCTCCAACTGCTCAAGGCGAATTTCGTGTATCCATGACAAGACAACATTATGTAAACACCGGGTTCCAACTCCTCATCTCAATCCTGATACTCTACAGAGGTGCTGCCTGCCTAAACTGTGAGGATCGATGATCTGCCCATTTTGAATTGATATTATGGGTACCAAGTATAGACGTTTTCATTAAACTGCTGGTTCTAGCAATTCAATTCTAATGTTGCGCAGGGGTACTGCCTGCCTAAAACCGAGAAACTTAATACTGTGCTGCTTTTAAAATAATTTCGAATGACTCATTGAACTCCAAAATCTAATTCAAACATGAGATATCTTTAAGTCCTCCCAAAGTTAGGGTTTCTGCATAGTGCCGAGAAGTGTTTGGCATTAGAGTGACTATCTAGCAACTCAAACTATACTTTTTTTTTAACTGAAGCCTAAAGCCTCTTCGAATATTGGGTGGAAGAATATGGCTTAGTATTGTAGTAGATCTGATAGTGTTTAGTAAAAATAATTCAAAATGGGACTATTAAACTGGACAAAAGGTTTTCAACATGGAGGTTTAAAAATTCGCTACTGAGTAGACAGAACTCAGTTTTGCATCATGTAAACACTTCCGGATGAAATCAGCAGCTGTTAAGGCCCAGAAATGTTACAGGAAATCCTAAAGCGATTTTAGTAGCCAGCCTCTATTAAACTTAGTCACACAGTAAATTGTCAAGCAAAGCAAAAAGTTTTAACATTTCTGCGATGGAAAACCATGCTCCGAAATTTAGCTACATTATAATTAAAACTGTTACTTTTATTCCCTAGTACAGAATCACTGTTGAGTTCGATTTTAACTTAAATGTCGCGTCTTCTATATCAAGCGTTAATAAATGTTTATCTGAATATCACCCGAATACATAATATATCTTGATTGATTTATACTTACAACAATGTTATTAATGTGCAATGAGAAGAGCAAAGGGCCAAGAATAGAGCCCTGAGGTACATCGCGGATGCACGTTAGGAAATATTGCTGTATTGTTTCTGTACTAATAACTATGTATTTAATAGTTTTTAAGCTATGACACTTTTTTAACACGCTCTGCACTCTCCTCATATTCCTTTAACTTTTAACAGCTCATAAATTGTGGTCCCTGTATTTAACATTTCCTAGGAAATAGCTAATCCTCTGGATCTATTTCTATAACGTCTCGTATAGGAAAGTATATCATCAGAATCACCTCTTCCTGGGCAATTCGGACCATTGCGTACTTTGGATTCAATTCTCTTCATCTCATCCTTAGCGACAATTTTATCTGCCCATAAACCATAAATGCTTAAGATGCAGAGTGGATTTAATCCATCATCCATTTTTTCGTTTTTTGATGTCTACTTGTCATAGACTGACGGTAAAAAGTTTATTGAAAATTTATGTTGTGCATGTTTTCGACACTTTAATTAATTTAATTAGATAAATATTTTTCGCACTAAGCTTTAAAAATAAATAAAATAATTTTAATTATATAAAAATCTGTTTCAGGGTTTTGTAACAAAAGGAAACTTATTGACGAGAAGGAGGAGTACAGTACTAGAATTAATCAGTTTTAGACCACCGTCACACAAAAAAAGCCCCAACCTTGAAGACGAGTGAGAATAAGACGAGAAATAAATTCTTAGCGCCATATTAAGTCATTTTGGTGACTTATGCTAATCATGGCACGAACATACCTAGGACCACTTTATCTGCTGCTACTACTACAGGTAAGTTAAAATTATTACTTTTGCGAACTTTTTATTTTTACTCCTTTCTTCTTTTTTTCTGCTTATACCCTTCCAAAAATTACCCACATTTACCTGCAACGTATGGTTGGCTGCTAAATACCTGCACAGGAATAAAAAAATTATATTTATAAACAAAAAAATGTAAATTAGACATATAGGTATGTAGTAGTCAAGGGATTTTATGTGATCACCTACCAAGGATGCCTTGGCATTCTTCACACCCAGATTAATCTATGGCGTCAATCAGCGTCCTATTCAAAAATATGTCTATCTCTAGAGTTAGATTATAACCACCAAATGCATGCTTGGCGTTCTTACTGGTATGAATGCGAAACCTTTCTAGGTTATGTTAGGTAAGAGGAGTACTTCTAGAAGACTAGCCTGTCCTAGTGGGTCCATTGTGCTCCTTGACGTCATGGGATAATCTTTAAGCCCGCCCAAGTTCCATCCTGCTTCCCTGAGCAATCTTAGGATACATCTAAAGTCTTTGCTTTGCAGCTTCCCCTGCCTTGGAAAGAAGCAGCTACCAAAAGGCCTAGCTTTTTTTATTCATCAGAGCTAGAGACCTATCTAAATTTCTGCCATTCTATGAATTCCGGCACCCGGTTCTTTTAGCGTAACTCCACTCCAAGCTCATATACCCTAGCCGTACGGCCAGACGTCAACGTCATTCCCCTTCAATCACCCAGGAATGATCGTTGAATCATCCCACTTGACTAGACTATTACGCCATTACCCGCATTTCTGTGTTAAATTAAAGCCACAACAGTTCTCCCCGAGGTGGCGCACCAACGTTGAGATAAAACAAGTTATATTGGTACCCAACTCCTGTGATACCAGAAAAAACACTCTGGTCGGGATTCGTTATTGCCGATTTTACTACATGTCCAGTTTGATTTCATGCAATCTGCGACTAGGTATCTTTGCTTGGATTGAATCATCTTTTGGTCCATTGATCGGGGTCAAACCCACCTCATACTACGTGAAAGTAGCTGTATCTATGGCTAATATCATCACTACTTCACCCACTTCTAGACTGTTCAGAATAATGGATTGGATCCTACTATTCTTCCAGAGAAGATAGCTCTGTTTGATGTCAGCCTTAAGCGAGGCACACTACCACATATACAAACTATGTATATGCAATAGTGGGTTCTGCGAGTATATTTTTTGATGGATGCTGCATGACTACTATATTATGTAAAATCAGACAGATATCACTGATATATTTAAATTGCACGCTACTGTCTTTTTCCATAATGATCAAATATTATGACAACAATCAGAAGGTCAAAACACCTGCGGCTACATACATTGTTTTTGTTGTTTTCTTTACTTTTGTTTTAGTCTTTAAGACAAGACTATAAAATATTTATTTTATTCAGATTTTTTGGAAGTCTTATTAATTTTGTAACACAAGCTTCTGCCATTCGTGTTTGTTGTTGTTGCTGTTAATAATGATAATTATGTTAAATTTATGGCTCGATTTGCAAAAATTTTTATGCTATAGAATGAATAACCTGAAGGTGCTATAAAATTTTTTGTAAAGACTTTTGTTTCTGTTTATTATAATTAGAAAAAAAACTTAATTTTCATAAAACAGCATGGAATTTTATTTTAAAGCTGACAATCTTAAATTTTACAATTTTTTTACTTACTCAGTGACACTGGGGATATTTTTATTTTTTAAGATTTCTACTTTAGTTTTGTTTATCTTGCACACAGATTTCATTATTTAATAAATGTTGTGCTTACAT
Organism: Dioctria linearis; assembly: GCA_963930735.1. Classification (NCBI taxonomy): domain Eukaryota; kingdom Metazoa; phylum Arthropoda; class Insecta; order Diptera; family Asilidae; genus Dioctria; species Dioctria linearis. The sequence goes on from OZ005741.1 coordinate 16,328,146, forward strand.
CCTGGTAGGGATCGTGGATCAAATTATTACTCATGATTAGGTTGTGTATATAAACCTCCTTCTGTAAATTCTCTTGGCAGTCTCTAAAATGCTATAATTCTATTCAATATAATTTCAGGTGACTTTAATATTAATATGTTGTCAGATGGTTATTCAAGGCGCAACTTTGTTACTTTTCTAGAAACTTTTAATCTCAGTTTAGTAAATTCTTGCCAATTCGTGCTTTTCTGGATCTTGATAGGGGGCGATCATGTGCATGATCAACAAACTTTCGACGTCCCCGGAATTTCGGATCATTCTGGAGTCATTGTTTGTTTTAATATCGATGTTATTAGATATAAGAGAATTTTTTTTTAACGTGCATATAATGCAATTGACTTAGATGCCTTAACGTCTGCTGTGCCACACTGATTGATTGGTCATGTCTCTAGGGTACATGTCATATCGACATCAAAGTTTCTTTCTTTAGTAGGACAGTTATGAGACTGTTCAATGGGTGTGTTCCGATGAAAACGTTGAAATACCGTTCTGAGTCCGATTTGATCAATGATGAAATAAAACCGTCGATTCGTGAATAGAATTTCACCTATAAACAATGGAAAATATTCCATAGTGAATTTCTTTGGAATAATTTTTGTACGCTTAGAAATAAGAATTTTGCTTTTATTAGGAACACTAATATTAATTTCGATTCTAAAAATCCTGACCAAAGTATACCATCTCGCGAACTTTGGAATAACATTCGTAAGCTTAACATCATAGAGGTAACGAGAAATCTATAGCTGATCCTGACTTGCTTAATGAATATTTTACCTCACGCTCAGCTTCAGTGTCATTAAATAATTTCGATCTCCCTATTCCTAATTCTGAGCTTGGCAAATCGAACTGGTTTTTCTTATTAAAAGAACACCCAATGCATTCTCCCCGGGAAGATTATAGTTATAGACCTATTACCATTCATCCTATATTCATCCCAATCTTATACAAGCAAATTATAGACTATGCTAATATTAATAACTTGATTAGTTCTATCCAGTCTTTTTTCAGAGCAAACATAGCACAACTTTATCATTCCCTCTTCTCACGGATATGATAAGATATAATATGGAAAACAAAGAAGAAACTCTTCTTAGAATACTTGATTTTCAATTATTATATAATAAGCTGGTTATAGAATTTGATTTTACTGGACCTGCGACACTAAACTTATCTATGATTAGGAAGTAATTCGTTGTTTGTAACTTGATATCTTCCAAACTCTGTTCTCTCAATTAAGGGGTACCACAAGGATCTATCTTAGGTCCTATCCTATTCAGTCCATACTTGAATGATCTTCAAAATTACATAAAACATTTGCACTGCAGTTATATGCTGATGATGTTCAACTAACTTGCGCTAAACAAAGATCTGTAATGCCTAAAAGTAGGTGGACTGAGCGTAACAACTAAGGCTCAATCCATCCAAATTTTGGGCTATGCTCATTTATCATCTTAACTTAACCTGTGCTGACTTTCCATCAGTTATTATAAATCGTACGAATATACCATTTTCGACCATGGCTCAGAATCTTGGCTTGATTTTTAATAATCGTCTATCTTGGGGAGACCACATCGGCAGATCTATAAAAGCATTATGGCATCACTCAGCTTATACGCCACAAACTATACGTCTGCGACTTGTGAAAAGCTTACTACTACCATTATCAACTATGCTGATGTAGTATACTATCACTTAGATTACTTGAGCATTGGAATATATGAACTCGAGGAAGATTCTCGGCTGCACTTTGGATAACTATTTGAAACTCCACACATTTGCTTTGTCATACATATTTAAGATCCTAAACTTGGATTACCCGGATTTTTTATTTCTCTCTGTTTTCATTACCTCTTAATGGAAAGTTGTATTTTCTTCCTTTTTGGAATTTAATTTTCTCATTTTTTTTCTTTAGTGTCGTCCCTGGTTTCAATCTACGGCTTGCACTGCGATGTTGAAGCTATCTTTCAAATTTTATACGTGTCGATCATATCTTGATCTTGGCCATATCTAAAGTCTTCGTTTTAAAAATTTAGATTGTAACGAAAATACCGTCTCCGTAATAGTACCTACATGCAGTTTTTTTTTTATTACAAACACAATTTTGTGATTTCATCATATTTGGGGATATATTTGCATTTAGAGCTACCCTGCATTCCAATTTTTCATTGCTCGAAGTATTGCTGGCGCTATAAACTCCTTCAGTGTATTTTCTATTTTGATTTTGACTTGTCTACGCTCAGGATACCAGTTCTTCTTAATTATATAATTGGTTAGGAGCTCGGCAATGAAACTCGGCATAGTAGTACTATTGGTTGACTATTTATATTACAAGGAACTCACATTTCCCTCAGCATTGATCTCGGGAATCAATCGAGAATCTTCTAATATTTTATTGTTTGTACTCTTATTGTCGGTTAACTCTATGATAATTTGTAAGATGGATATTGAGGCTTTGCAATGGTCTATAGATTTTCGTCCTCTTCTTTCTCCGTTTCGGAGTTAGACAAAAAATTCTAAATTTTGGAAATTTAACTTTGGTTTTTTTTAACTACAATTTGCTTTTTTTTTTTTTTAAACATCAGTTTTTCATATCGATATGAAGCCTAAAGCGTTGAATTTAAAATTTACCTATCGTATTCTGTACCCAAAATGAGACCCTTTTTGTGTTTCTTAAACTTTTGCTTCACTAAATACCACCAAAGTACTAAAAGATCTTATTCACTTTAAGTTAATTTCGAATCACGGTTAAAACCCGATTTTCAAGGCGGTTTGTTTAATTTTAGACAATTCGATTAAAGTTTGGTGACAACGGTTTTCTAACCGGTTATTTTATCCTCGGTTTTTCCGTGAAAATTAATTAAACTGGCCTCGATCAATAGGCCGGTTGAAAGTAAATTTTAATCGGTTCTTAACCGGTTAGCGATTATTTGGTCATCACTATTCTAAATTTTGCTTTAACTGCTTGAAATCCTTATTAAATTTGATTCATTTCTTCTATTTTCTTATAAGTCATAAGCGCAAGCGCCATCTATAACTTGGACTAGAAGTTGATGAAGTTAATAGAAATTCATCCTATTAATGGTCAGTTTCACAGTATGAGTTTAAACCAAATGTTTAGTTTAAACTCGACGAATGGGTTTCAGAGTTTGGCTTAAACCCTGGCTTAAACTAGACTTTAAACCGTGCCATCCCTCAATTTAAACTCATGATAAAAGTATTTGAAATGTATGACAATTTATTTTGACAGTAGCAGACTTTGTTTGTATCAAGAAAATAATTTTATCATGGACTCAAATTTAGATATTTTTAACGATGAAGAAGACTTTTTGAATAAAATTCAAAACTCTGTCGACGACTGAGAGTAATTAAAAATCGGCCAATTCATTTTAATGAGTGAGACGACGTTGATTTTTATGCTAGATTTCGTTTAAATAACGAACGTTGTCACTTTGTCTTCGAATCTATACTTTTCCGTTTTTTTTGCACTTTACTATATGCCATGTTTTATGCACTAGGAAAAGCAATAGTTCATCTTCACTTCTACTAAAATTTGTAGCCCTTTTGGATGGTGGCATATTTAAAATTAGTCAATATAACTTCATATTTTTTATTTTTTATTTTCTGGTCTGTTTACTTTTTCGAATTGACAGATTTATTGATAGAAAAATTGCTTCACAATGGAGGCGATAACTAATTTGGTTCACATTTTAATCAGTACTACCAACGTTACTAAAAGAATGCACTGTAAAACCCGATTTGGTTTAAACTGTGTTTAAACTTAGAGGATGGTTTAAACTAAACCGTGGTTTAAGATCGACTGTGAAACTGGCCATTAGTGTCATTATGATTATGTGATATGCATCACATCATGAGTAAAAGGAACGGCAGTGGCATGGCATAAATTGACCTAAAAACAATACCTTAATTTTCTTAGATCGATGAATTGTTTCAATTGATCCATTATTTGGTCAATAACTATATTTGCAAATAAGTAGAATACTCTATGTAATAATAATTCATAGTTCATTGCTCTCTGACAGTAAATAATTGTAAACATTGCTTAGTATTTATTTTCAAATTTTATATAATTCGACATAGTGTAGAAAAAGATACAGTATTCATAAAATTTCCTAAGGAACAGTAATCCTATCCAAACTTATTATATCGCTCCCCCAAAAGTGGTAAGCGCTACCCAAAACAAATTCATTCATCTATGTACCATTGAACTATTCATGGTCCTTCGAGCCGGTTTTGAACCAGCGAAATATGGATGATATGTTTTTTGACAGAACTTCTTAAATCAATAGTACGGCTGCCGAGTGTACAATTATATACAGGGTATAAAGATTAAAAGATCTTAAAAATACTACTTATTTAAAATGTTCAAAGAGTTGTTTTTTTCCTTATGTAAAGAAAGCATTTCGATCTGTCATGATAAAAGTGAGAGGACGACTTTCTTCATTACGAATCTCGATGAAATCAAATGAAGAAGCTTCCATATACATATAGGTGATGACAATTTAATACCGATAAAAGCTCTTTGAATAAATACAAAAGATAGAAACCGGCTGATATAGACATGTTCCGCATAAATAAATAGTTACGACAATATTGTCTTGGCTATTGCTGATGATGATGATGATAATGCTGCTGCTGCTGCTGCTGCTGTAGTACTCATTCGTCTCGGGAAATCATCACACCTCTTATTTCTATAAAGATGCCGTAGTTGACCAAAGAGCTCAAATCGAAATTCAACTATGCGACGTTAGATAATAAAGATCCGCATGAAGAGGCTATTGAAGGCGCTAAAGATGAAGTCATGAAATTGCACTTTCGATTTCATCTGTAGGCTGGGTCTAGATGGCACTTTGTTTTGTTTGCTGAAATTTCTTTTTATTAGAGTGTCCAGTTGAATTCTATTTTGTTTGTTAATTTCCAAATTGGTATGAAGGTATGTATTTATAAAAAAAACACACACACTACATTTTAGCACATATAAATTAGACGCCGGCATGAAGTTGCTGTTAACATTATGAAAGAAATAATTCGAGAGCTAATACGAGTAAATCTCTAAGATCTTATATACGATTTCAGCCATGAAATTTAATCACACAAATATTTTAGATGTGGTAAGCCTAGTTATAAAACTTTAACTAGGCAAATATAATGTACATAGGTAGGTAGATAGGTAGGTTTCTCGCTATGTAATTAACTGCTATACAAGAATTCTTTTGAAACTTAAAGTAATTTTGAGTTAATTCGAATCAAGCTGGATACTTCTCACCTTATATAAAAACTGATTCCAATTCAATTCAATTCATTTATTTATTAACTCCACACTAGTAAGGTCATGTCTTATAAGTAAATAGATTGAAACTAAAACTAAAACTAGATTAAATATTAAATATGAATAAATAAATATAATAAGTGCTAAAATAAAAACATCAAGGATCTAAGATTCTTATCTTAAGTAAGATAGATTGTAGAAATTTCATAGTTTAGTTAACTGAAGGATGAACTGTTTTTGCTCAGTTATATGGTAGTAAAAAAAAAGAAGTCAATTCAAATAGAAGCTTCTACCGACAGAACTAAAAACGGCATTAATATTCCGTAAAAATCGAAGCCTACATAAAGATGCTGTTGAGATTATCATCATTCGACAAATTGCGTCTTCTATATACTAATCCTATGGATATCGATATATATATATGTATATAACTGGTTTGGTTATCATTGTTGAAAACCGAAAAAAGTATAGACTCCAATATTGAACCCTGAGGGATACTATTCAGGATACGTAAAAATTCAGAAAATTCTAGCATTTTTATAGTTGAGTTTGTGAAAAATGAATTACAAATGATGATAAAATTGTTCGCATTTAAATACTGAAAAAACTGAATTTTTGAACAGAAAACTTTCCAGGATATCGAGGGATAACGCATACTTTAATTATCCTCAATATCAAAATTTCCTCAGATGTTTTTTGTATGATTTTTTTTCAATAATATATATATACACTCTGATGTTCTGACATTACTTTCGCTATTTTCAAGCAGCCCTTATTCCTAAAGTAAGCCTTTTCTCGGAAAATGGAAAAATTGATTTTCATTTCTCATGTAGGTAAAATCTCCTGCTAAGTTTCCTGGAAATTACAAGGGGTCCAATTAAGATTTGTAAAAATGTTGGTCAATTTTTGATATGTAAAAATGCTTTGGGTCAATAAAACATCAAAATCATAGGTTCGAACTTTGACTAAGATTTCTTAGCTTTAGACTTACTGATGAACGCTATTAAATAATAATTTCACCCAATGATATCCTTGAGTCCACTTTATTGTTCGTGGTGGCAAATGGCTTATAATTATAGTATCCGGGATTGTGACCACTTTTCAGCCACAGATTCTTTTAAGACTTCCATAAATTGGCCTACTGGCAGTTGCTATCCAAAAATGTGTTCCATTTTTATTGTGGCATTCGTTGCCTCTGAACCAGTTGTTCGTACTTAGGAGCTGCTCACCTGCACTTTCAGACCAAAACTGATGATCATTAAGTCAGGAATTTTTCAAATAGTTTATAAAACTTTTTATTTTTGCTTCAGGTTTACCCACAGTACATTTCACATTTTTGTAAAAAGAGATTTGCTACAATTGTAAAATAATCTACACAAAGTTGAATATCTTGACGAATTCCTTTTTTTTTTTTTTTAATTACGGAAACTACGATAAGCTAAGTCAATATTTTTTAAAACATTTGCCTTGAAAAGTCTCCTCCATATTGTTATTAAATCCAGCAGTTAGTCAAAGCGATAGCGATCAAAAGAAGCGGTCTAATCGTTAGCCACTTGTTAGCCACTTGTTTTCAGAGCTGAGAAAGTTGCAAGGTACAGAGATTAGAGATATCCTGAAATTCCTAAGCGAAACTGGCTGGATCTAGAGTTGTTTTTATAGAAGGCTAGATTCCTATGGGGTGCATTTATGTGGTCTAAGTGAAGCAGGCTAAAACTAATATTAGCGGCACCCCTACAACCTAACTTAACCTGACTTAACCTAGCTATATCTTGCCATTTAACCTCATTGTCATGGTTCAAGTTACTATGTTAAATCAGTAAGGCATAGAGTGCATAGAAGAGTTAGTGACTTTGCTGGAAAATGTATCGATAAAATTCTAAATCTTCTTTTCGAATGCTGTGGATCCTACCGCGAATTTCTACCTGAGAGAGTATCTTTTTGTTTGAATTTCAAGTTTTTCCTTTAATTTAATTTATTTTTATTTTTTATTTTTTCCTGATTAAATCCACAGGACTAAGTATCTAATACAAAATTTTGAATTGGAGTGTAAGTATGCGTAAAAAGGATATAACAATTAGAAATAAAATGGAAAAATGTATACAGAGCCTTGAGCCTTCATTGATATTACTGTAGTAGTAACATCCATTTATAAAGCATTATGGTTCGATCATGACAAAATATAATTCTGTTATAAGGCTTAGCAGAACATCTATTGCACAATATCAGAGATCTGTTTAAACCCTCCTATCCATTCAATACCAAACGAGTTTTGGATCTGGCTAGTATTAAATTAAATGAAGAAGTCAAATTAAACATAGAAGCACCATGATTACGAAACATTTCTCTGAAATATTTCTTGGTAAAAAGATGCGTCGAGATAGAAGAAAGTTTAATTGGCAGCTAGTCACTAGCGTCTATAGATATCCCCATAGAGATAAGATAAGTTTACGCTATACTATCTCTTACACGACGTACACGACAGTAGTGACGCTATGAAGCATTATACCTACCACAACGTCGCTAGTCTTTAGTTCTAGCCGCAGATAAAATCTAGAAACGATTCGTTGAAGATATCACGACATTTATTGATTCTAAAAAAATAATAATAATTTCATTTAAAATCATCTCCTGGAGTCGGGTCTGAATTTATATTTTGTATATTAGGGATTTGCCCGCTCGCTTTGCCATGCGATACGTGTGATTCCATGAATTACATATGATTCATTCACGTCCGTGTTGTCTGGAATAATAAACAAAAAAATTAAGATAATTGGATAAGAGCTAGCGTCTTGCTATATTGAAATAATCTTAAAATTTCTGACTAAATTCTATGGATAGCGTTTTGATTGGTGTAGTGGATGTGATTAAATAAGACAGGTAGTAGCTACACAGTATTACTATATTGTAGTTAGTTGGTCTATCTAAAGAGAAAGTTAAGTTTATCGTGGTAATCTAGAAAGTTATGAGCTCAATTGGATCCGTTGCCAACACCAATCTGAATTTATCATTCAAAATTTCTTTCAGACGATCAATAATGAGGACTCTTTCATTGAGGCGTTGACTGATCATCTGAAACAATCTCTGAATGATGAGCGCGAGTCGAATATTGAATTCGCAGAGCGAGTCACTACCTATTGCTATGACATGCTCTGGTTTAGTAAAGCATTAGCTTAAATGAAAGAGAAACATCTCAATATAATTGAGTTATATCTGTGGATGAATATAGAGTGATACTCAAATGAATTTAAAAATTGGTTGGGACATCTTAGCTTTCATAAGTCAACCTTCGACGACGTGGACATCCTGTGGACAATTGAATCCAGAATCCACTTGGGTATTGATCTTCTACGATGATCTTACCATCTTACCTTACTTACTCTTCTTGTTTTGAAAATCTTTCGACATATTTAAAATTTTAGGGGAAAATTTGTCCAAGCTCCAACACCTTGTCACTATATATATTTTCAAACTCACAAGCTAAGAAACAAAAGCGGATTTTTCAGTGTTTAAAACGGAGGTAGTCAAACACCAATTCACCAATTCTGTTCATAATACCATGCAATTCAACACCATCCAGCTCTGACTTTATACATTTATAAATCTTTAAATCATCAGCATAGATCAACAACTCAGAGTTCCTATTATACATGGGAAACGTCATTACGGAATAAAAAAAAATGGGTCCCAAGTGACTTCTCTGCGGAACACCAACCAGAATTAGCTGTTAGAGCTCTGATCGGGATTCTCACATAAGCGTCTTTAACATACTTTTGGTGGCCCATAAATCTGCCGATGCATAGCACATAGGTACTTGACCGAGATACAGCAGTAATAGGTACCTCCTTCCTGGATGAAAAAGTTGTTCCATGCATATGATCATGCTAGGTTTTGCAATTGCTAACCGTTCATTAATGCTTATCACAGACATGAGGTGTCGGTACTCTGATTAAACACCATGTGTGTCAGCAAATACTCTCAATATACTCAAAAAACTAGTGGATATACAGAGGAGGTATCGGTATCCTCATATATTGCTGGATATAACCTGATCATTGCACTACTTAGGTAGCGCAACACCATCTAGTTGTCAGTAATAATGTTATTATGTACAAAATAAAATAAAATTATGTTTGTGCTTTTCCCAAGAAAGCGAAAGGTAAGCAGAAGAATCGAATAATTTTTTTCTCCAAAAAGTACAGGGTGTATAGTCACCATCAAGACATCGTTGTACGTAGAACCTCAAGACCATTCCAAAAACTGCTAGCTCAACTAGCCTCGTACCCCACTCCTCTCTGGAGTTATGATGCTCTCAATTTTTTTTTTAGATATTTTACCTTTTTTTTTTGGTGTAACTAGGAGGGAAAAGATTTGGTGGTCACATCCGACATTTCGATTTTTACAAGTGGATCCAAGACGAGTGAGGTTAAAGAGGCTGGAATATACTCCAGAGTTTGGCAGTGACACGAATTTTATAGACTTATATCTTTCAGGCAGAGCTTGCAGCTATTTGCCTGGCGACACTATTGGTAACTGTGTGCCGAGAGTCCGTACAGCACATCTGCATATACACTGACAGCCAGGCAACCAGTAAGGCGCTGCATGCTGTGCTGGTAAAATCGAAATTATAATAGGAAAAGAAGAGATTATCAGGGGTGGTTTTCAAAAGGTAAGCCTTCGATGTATCAACAGGCAAACCTGACGTAACGTATTGCGAGGCAATTATGGCCTGCATATGACAGGAAGAAGACAAGAGAACTTCTTAATACCCTAGACACACAGCACGAACTAATGAATCATTTGTACTAACTATTCATTAAAATGCTGTGTGTCAAATAGTATATGTCATTATAGCTCGAAAAACAGATGATAATGAAGTGCATTAATGAAGTGTTTTCCTCCTTCATTATAGCTATAATGAGGAAAAATGTGCTAGATTTGACATATAATGTAAATCTGGAGCTCCGCTGTGCATCTGCCGATTTGAAAAATAAGAAGAAGAAATGCAAAACACAAATTATATTATTAATATTTTTTTTAATATAATGTTTTTCTCATTTGTTAATTGTTAAATTCGAAAATAAAATAAATGAAAACAAAGTTTATCGCGTTAATTCGATTCATATTGCTTCTTTAAGGTGATAAGTTTATCAAAACCAGTTTGACAGCTCAACTTAATTAAAGAAATGGCTGTGTGTCCGCAGTTTATAATGAATCATTATAGACTAATGAGTCGTTAGTTTTTTCTTCATTAAGAGTGCTGTGTGTCTAAGGCATAATGGTAGTAAAACTGATATCAGTAATCTACTAGAGATCATTACTGGTCATTAGGGCTTGCTAGTAGACTGGAAATAGCGGAGAACGATTTCTGCAGGAGTTGTAAGCATTTGGAGGAAATCGAATCTGTTCAACACGTACTTTGTGATGAGTAAAAGAGGTAGACTATTTGGTAGCTATTAATTTTAAAACCTTTGTGGAGTTGCGAGATAATTTATTACCTTAGTGAGTGAAAAAACGTTATTTAAAAAAAATATCTTTTAAGTTCGTCATGACCTGAATGAGGTTAAGAGCTAAAAATTCTTAATGGCTACAATAGACATAGGTATCAAATTAAAGAGGATGGTCCACAGTGTAAAACAAAATGTTGTTAGTTAAAAAAAAAAAAGCTAACATCGGTCTAAGACCAATTCTTATGAAAATTTCGTATGGTTGGTTACCGATCTGTGCAAGTTTGATTTTTGAAGTAGTTTTTCGCATATACATATTTCTCGAACGGTTCGTCGGATAGTAAAAAGGATTATAACCAATTTTATAGGATTTCGTATTCTGTAGAACTTTTCAGTACAATAAAAACGTCTAGGACTGATCATATTCCCAGCATTCGTAAAAACCTGAATTTTTATATGGCAACACCAAGACGGGGCTTTAGCCCATTTCTGAAATTATATTTACTATTATTATCAAAACTCCGTGTACAAAATTTCTGGTTTCTAATTGTCGCGTTCCGGACGAACAGAAGGGCGGATATGCAAAAATCAAAATAACTTTTTGATATTATGCGTAGGTGTCCAACCCATTTTTTTACCCTGGGTGAAATCTATAGATTAGTCATTCCATTTGTAACACCTAGAGATAGTGATGGTAGAGCAAAATGGATTTGGACACCTACGCATAATATTAAAAATATTGATTTTTGCACATGTCCGTTAGTCGGTCCGTCTCTTTGTCTGCCCGCAGGATAGCCCGAGAACGCGTTCACTTCGAGAAGTGAAATTTTGTACAGGATTAAGCAGAGTAAAGTTGCACCAATAACTTCCGATCACTTATAGGTAGGAAGCTAATCAATTGAGCAGCCACATAAGAAAATACTGATAACCCGCAACTTATGAAGCAATATTTCGTGCAATACTTTATTAAAAGCCTTACTAGAGTCAGTGTATATTTAGAGAGTTTCATCTCCCTGCTCGAAAGTGTTATTGCAAAATGTCCAAAAAACTGAGACAAATTTGTTGGATATAATCGTCCTTTCATAAAGCCATGCTGATTAGGAATGATAATTTGTTTAAATACAAAAATTCACAAACAATGGTTTCAAATAGTTCCGGACTTTAAGATAATTAAGCAATTGGTCGATAATTAGTGCCTTAAAAACTGGAACTAAATATCAATTGTCTCTTCCAACAATCAGAGGGAATTTCTTCAATCGAAATGACATATTAAACATAGACGTCCATGGAACATAGAGAGTGCTGTAACAATGCTGCAGTGTAATAGGAAGAATTCCATCCATTCGCGTAGATTTATTGGGCTTAACGTTTTCCAAGGAGATTTCAAAAGTTTTTTTTTATTTTATCAATTAATAAACGGGAATTCATATTTACTACTTTTATATGTTATACAGGGTATCCGATACCTACCGCATTTCCTGTATACTTGCTCACTCAATTTCGAGAAATAAATTGTATGGGAGGAGAACCACGGTGTGGAGAGTAGGGGGGTTTTTTGATTTTGGATTCTTTTTATCTTAATACCATATAGCTTTCTTGTTATTCACCCTATGAAGGTGATTTGCATTTCAGATGATAGTAACCCCTCTACGGTTTCCAACAAATGCCCAAGTACATCTCTACTCCCTTTTCGTCGGCAGTCATATGATGTCAAATTCAAAAAATTGTATGATTTTGCAATTTCTTTTTCAATTTTAACGATTTTCCCGCCAAAATGCATGATAATAATACAGTTTTATGACAAGATTTAAAGAGCCCGGAATGTTACCTTTAATTTGACTATGCACATGTACCTACCTAAATGCTACCGTTTTTGAGATATTCCCGTTTTTATGATGCATAATTTCATGAATTTTGCTAATAATAATAGAAATCGCGCCTAATTTTATGCAATTCCACGCAAATTATCAAAATTCATGAAATTATGCATCATAAAAACGGGAATATCTCAAAAACGGTAGCATTTAGGTAGGTAAATGTGCAGGATCAAATGAAAGGTAACATTCGGAGGTCTCGAAATCTTGCAAGGAAGTGCTATCCTTGTCTTGCCTTTTAAGGGGGAAATCGTTAAAATTGAAAAAGAAATTGCAAAATTTTCCAATTTTTTTACTTTGACGTCCTATAACTTACGACGGAAAGGGGGTAGAGAGGTGGTTGGGCATTTGTTCGAAACCTGAGATGAAAGTCACCTTCATAGGGTGTATAACAAGAAAGTTAGATGGTATTAGGATAAAAAGAACCCAAAATCAAAAAACCCCCCTACAGTCCACATCGTGCATTTTCCGGCTCTCCTTCCATACAATTTATTTCTCGAAATTGAGTGAGGAATTCAGGGTATAAAAGAAATGCGGTACGTATGGGACACCCTGTACATAGAGTTTAACAAAGTTTCCTAAACAATCAATTTTAATAACATATAGAAAAGATAGATCCCTACTATGAATATTATGGATAATTCGGAACAAGACCACCAACTCACTTCAATTTCAATTTTATGGCAAAAACAGAAGCGAAACGGATGATGGGAAAAATCGCTTATGTCTTCTGCGCAGGATTTTGCATAAATGAAAAAAATTCTATGATCGTTCGACATATATCTCTTAAGTGTATACCGCAGACCGTCAAAAGAAATAAAAAAATAAATCACTAAAACTTATCGTCTATTACCGTTGTCATTAATGATGCCATAATTTATTATTTTCATTGGATAGAGGCGCAGCCATAATTTTTTTCATTAATAAGCGCTTGTCTGCAAAATCAATAAAAATTTACATTACACCGATCGTCTGCAAATAAGGATATAATTAAATATTTATGATAAAAAAAAACAAAAAAAAAAAACAAATTTAAAAATTTATATAAAAATAAATAATAACTTAAGACCTCGCTGTAACCTCAATACTTCTCCTTTCACCTGTTGTAAAGTAATTAGCAGACTTTATCATAACACTTAAAAGAATTCAATTTATTTTAAAATAATTTTCACAATCATAGCATGACCTAAAAATTCAAGTTCCAATGTTAACCGCACAGTCTTCGTAAGGTTACAAGTTCACTAGAAAATTTCCCTGACACTATCCCAATACAGAGAGATAATCTGCGACAAGATTTATCCATTATTTTACTATAATTGGTTCCAAGAAGGTCAAGTTATTGTCAACTTATATACCTACATATACATTTCAAAATACGATTATGAAAGCAAAAAAAAAGGAATATATCAAGTTTTGTAGAGATTATCAGAACAGATCTGGGCAGTTCTAATCCAATAAAAATTCAAAATTAACAACTTTTCTTTGCATTTTTATTCAATTCCTCTCAGAATCAGTTGAGATCAATTAAATCTTGAGCATCCCGTCACGTCAATATAACCCGTATCTGTCCATTACATTACAAACTCTATGGCTTGTCGCTTACAGAATAGATGTGGACATAAGAGGCAAAAGCTTTCCATGTTCACCTCGATCCAACCGATTCTGCGTATATCTTTCATAAATTACAGCCATATAAAAATGCAGATAAAACTTTAAGATCACCAGGTATGCATCTGCGGACAGGTGATGTGATGATTACATAGTTACTTACATGACTCGTGTGTGTATATTATTCATATTAATTCGGTTTTCTTACAAAATGTTTTGCTGGGTGTATTCAGAAGCAGAAAACTTGTTTGAGAAAAATTTATTGATGAATAAAATTCTTTTTGTATAGTCTTACAATTCAGCCTAGCCCATTAGTCATAAAATGAAAAAAAAACTTACAATTGGACAAAGACTGACCTTTCGAACCCTCATATCTTTCATATATGAGATTTTCAAGCAATTGACTTGCTCCCAGTATCCATAGATATTAGGCACTAGATCGTGTTGACATAATCAAAAAGTTGTTTAAAAGCGGATGCGAGGGTTTTTCCTTTATAATTTATGAGTCACCTTGTACATTGATGACTTAAAACAAACAAAAGGAGTTGGAATTTTGCAAATTGCTACTAGCATTCATGACCTAGAACAGGATTCTGGCATTTGCCCCTAAAATACCAAAATCTTTTTCAAAATCAGTAATCTTTTTTTATACAGGGTGTTTTCACCGCGGAGGTCCATAGGGTAGGATGTGATAGTACTTACTTAGCCAAAGAGAAAACTGTATGGCAGTGGGAGGGGCCTTTCAACAGTTTCGACATTACAGGATTATTTAGAAAATATACTAGTATCGTAAACAGTACAGGGTGTATGGTCACGGTTAAGAGTTAATAATACTTTTGCGGATACAGTTAGCACATTGCTATAATTGACCAAATTAAAGAGCAGTTTTTAGAGTTTACAGTTTGTACAAAAAAAAAGTTATGTTAATTTACTTTTTGAACAAAACAAACTTGGTTAAAGTAGAAAAAATGTAAGAAAATCTGAAAGTTTTATTTTAGACAGATTGAGCAGTCATTGATCAGGCCATGAGGTTTTGTTAAAATCTAGCATATTTTCTTAATCACCCCGTAACTCCGAAACTATCTAGATGCCCCCCCCCCTCCGCCGACCGTCTTCGATACAATTATTTTTTTGTCTAGGTGAGACCTCCTGTCCTATGGGCCTCCATGGCAGGAACACTCCGTATACAAAAAGGGAAATATTACTCGTGTATAGCAGTAACGCACCCAGGATTTGGCTCTGGGGGGGGGGGGGCATAGGTGTCCCAAGTCCTAACGAGTCGGAAAAATAGGGCTCTAAAGACGCGTCTCGCATCCATCTGAGCACTTAAGGACTGCTATTGTAAATTAAAAGGTTTTATTTTATTTTATCGGACTTTTTAATAATATACTGACCACATTTTGTACGTAATTTGTAAATTATGTTCAGAAAACTGACATTCTGGAGGGGGACCGGTCCCGTTCGTCCCCCCTCTCGGTGCGCCCCTGGTGTATAGAGGAGTTTCCTTTATAATGGTGTTCTCAAAATTTTTACTGGTATGTTAAACATATATAACGGAGCCTTGTGGAGGAGGTGCAACAACAAGATATGAAAATTAGACTTATATAGGTATTTGGGAATTATTTTGACCCCTAAACTCTCTATAACAGCAAATTTTAAACATCGTCTTGAATCTGCAAAAAATTGCATTAACATGGCTTGGAAATAGTTTCTTTAAAGTAATGATACGAAGCACTCTAATAAACATAAATTATTTTACGCTGAACAAATCAGTTTCATAGTTTAATGGCTCAGGTGTAGGGTTTCGAACAGTATGACTCCATAGAAAAACTACTTCGCTTCTTTCTAAAAAAAGAAAAGATGTTGCGATTACCGCACTAAACCCGAAACTAACTACATATATTCTTGCCTTAGAAACTGCGCTTCCTTGTATTTATGACTATATATACACACAAACTTCAGTGTCACTTCGACAACTTAAGCCCCTTTAATACAATAGTGAAAAACTTTCGCACCAGTTAGCTTATAACGGTAATAGAAAAAACATATTTTGGTTTATAGCATAGAATTTTTTTGATCTTATTAGGAAAGAGGATCCATGAATTATGAGTAGTTAGAACAACCCAGATAGACTTGGGAGTAAACACGACTTGTGACTACTTCGGTCTATAGCCCATTTTTAAAACAGGTCCTAAAGAGTCGACGTAATATGCTCATGGAAACGGGAGTTGAATTGCGCTTCATTAAATCCATTTTAACTCCACGAAACCAGTCGAGTTAAATTCGGTTTCGTGAAAGTATTAGGTTAAGTTAAGAAGATTAGGGGCGGCTAAGACCCTGCGGACAGCCTGACCACAGTTGATCTATTATGTCTTCAAATCCAATCCGGTTATGTGCTACAGACGAATTATTTTAGCTGTAAACTTAACTCAAGAGTTGAGTCAAATCAAATTTTGCTCATGGAAACGTAGCTGCGAATTTTCCAATCCAATATTTCGAAAATCAAACAAATTTTGGTCAATTGTAGGTCGGGGATGAACTCTACTGAATACAATAATCAGTAATAGCCGTTCTTTATACCTTCAACTAGGCAACAGA
The DNA here is from genome assembly GCA_963930735.1 of Dioctria linearis. NCBI lineage: Eukaryota > Metazoa > Arthropoda > Insecta > Diptera > Asilidae > Dioctria > Dioctria linearis. The sequence goes on from OZ005741.1 coordinate 16,344,996, forward strand.
TCACAATAGCCTACTTTCGATATATTTAAAATTTTGTGAATTTTTCCAAGTTGTACGCAGCTTATGCACGCTTTTAATGGTCAATTTCGCTTGGTCTTTATGGAGCTTATAGAAGCTCTGTTTGAAATATCAGAGACACCCGGTAGACTTTTCGGTATTGTCCTTTCCAATATTACGAGAAAATCTGTATATTCGTATGTAATTTTTCTGTAGAATAGCCTGTAAGCGGCAAAACAAAGCCAGCACCATTCAGACCCTTCAAATACTCTGAGTAGCAAATGAAAGCAATAAACGCCGGCGAGAAGCTATCGGCAACGTGATCCTGGTTAAAATCCCAAGAAAGAAAAGGAGTGCGACGGATTGATAGAAATATTTATGACGGGTAGTAATTAAGGTATACGTAACAGATGTAGACTTTGAATTAGTATATAAGAGAAAATGTAATTTAAATAAGGAGGTATGGAAACGAGTCGAGGTCCTGTGTACAAAAATAAAGGCAGTCTTTTTGAGGATTTGAGACAAGTCTGGTGTTTTTTTTAGAAGAACGTACATATTTCAGGATCTTTTAAGCCATATATTTTTCTCATGAATAAGAGAGATAGTCGATTATATAAGGCATTTCTGCGGCTATTTACCTCAGTTTTGCTCTCTATGGACTTGCACGAATCATGCCATAAAATAGGTTTAGCCTTTTTCAGGGCATGTTGTATCCCTCTGATGAGCATTTACTAATAGCCCCCATTACTGCACACGAAAGCAACTCAACATCTATCCTGGCCCGACCAGAAATATAGCTTCCTTATACTTCTACGAAGTTGATTGCAACTTTAACGTTCCCATCAAAGCCTTGATGTGCCGAGATCTAGAGCAGGTTAACTCGATTAAACGAGCTTTGCGTTCACCGTGGAAGATGAAATAGTCCTAATTGCTGCCTCACTGTCAGAAAAGATAAGGGAATCCTTTTATTGCTAAAAGGTCCTTTTAGATTCTTGTAGGCATTGGTCAGTATGGTATAAACCTCAGCCTGGAACAATGTAGAGTAGCTCCTCATGCTTATTTTTTACTTGCTTTTCTCTCAATTTCGAAATTATATATTGCCAATTGACGTTGATTCCTTTCGAAGGAGACATTATATATCGTTTCATTTTATTTACGACTTTTTGGAAATGGTGATTACTAAAACAATTATCTGTCAAAACACAACAGATATATGTATGTGTGTATAATTTATGTCAAAACTCATTTAAACACCTTCCATAAGTTTTAATTTGAAAGATCAACTGCCACATTGCCTCTAGCTAGAGTCAGCCAAACAAAGAGTCCCATTGCAAAATAGTCTTTGCTGAAATTCTTAGTTCTTGTAAATTTAATGATAGAGATGCCACACGATATTATAAGAAGGTCATCTGTTGTCTTGGCATTTAAGATACCGAACTGGACTTCTACAGTGTTTCACTTGTTTGAAATATCATACCTAGCTATATATATATATATATATGCATGGGAAATTAGTCTGAGTTGATCTTACATAAAAACGCAAGATCCGGATAGTTCTGCGTATTTTCCAAAAATGGCGGCAATTAATCATAGTTCATCAAGTTCAGGAAATAGTTGGTATAATTATGAGTTACGCAATGTGCTAAGAGACAAGACGATGACCAATTAGGCAATTAGACAATTTTGTTGTATATAGGTACTGTCAAATATTTTTCGGATATTATGATATTGCTCATTAGATTGAAGTTACTGCCTTAATATTATTTCAGATTTTTCCTTACTTATTTGTTAGCTGTATAAAATACGCACACAAAAAAAAAAATATGTTTCCAAAAATAAAACGCACAAACAAGTTGAATTGACCTTGACATTGAGGAATGGCTTTATAAGACTGGGGAAAAAAAACAAATATATTGAACCTAACCGAAAGCAGCGAAAAGTTGTTTCCAAGGACAGTGGGGACTTTCGCACCACAAAAATTTTTACTTATCATTTGCACCGTTAAGAAACCATCGAACAGGTTCTCCCCGATCACACTCGTAAGAAAAACCACAAATTTCTATTCAACTTTGTTGTCGTCTTTTTTGTCTTTCTTGGGTACTCTTCATTTTTTCTGCAACTTAAGATCATCCGATCTAAAACTGACTTCACCTCTCATATGTAAATTGCCCCGTGACCTTTCAAATTATTTAGTCAATCAGAGAACCCGAGCTTTTCCAATTCTATTACTGTTTTAATACAGGTCGACATGACAAAGCCGGTCGTCTTATGTTTGTTTGTTTGTTTTTTTTCTGCTTTTATCTTCTTAGAGACTGGGGAAACTACCGGCACGATATGATGATGATGATGATGGTATACCTAAATCTGTACGTAGAGATTTAGTAGAGTGGCCTTTCACCTTTGCACAAACAAGAAAAACTCCCAGGTATACACTCGTTTTTGATGAAATTTCACATACCCGTGCGAATTGAAGTTGACTTCTAATCTGGCGGGTTACATCAGATCTTTACTGGTTCACCACAATCCAGACGTAAAGTGATTTTTCTTCTCCATAACTTAAACTATGTTTGGTTTTTTTTAACGACTTCAATGGATCTTCTTTTTTGTTTTTGTGTCCTTGGTCATCAGAAGGAACGGTAAGATATCCATCCATCCTACTGGTACTGTTGAATGTAACAGTGGAATAGTTTGATGTATAAAATCAGGTCTAACCACTTGCGAAATTAATCGCTTATTCTCTAATTTAATTTCAAACATGATTATAAAAATCTGATGATACGCGTTCTTGATTTATAAGCTAAAACAACATGACGACAATTTAATAGGCAATTTCAATTAATTTTATAGAAATACAGATTCACACTAATTGAGAGAATATTTGCGGCGCGGAATCGTGAAAAATTTCTTTGAGGAAATTGAAGTTTTATTTAATCCTGGATTGTTGAGAATTCTTTTAAATCTTTTAAGGGCCCCATTTTTTATTGAAAGCTCAAAAATATTTCATGCCTTTTTCGGGCCATACGCCAATTTTTCTAGACATATAAAAAAAAACTCATACATTTCAGCAATTCTGTCTCTCGTTATAAATTTAGATTGAGCTCTATCAAAAATGATCGTTTGGGATTTCTCGAATTTTGAAAAATTTCGAATCCAAATTTATCCAAAACTCAAAAATATTTCGTTAACACGACTCATGGCAAGCATTATTTCCATTCTATCGAATAAAAGCATCGTTGAGAATAGTGTGGCTAGAGAATACTCTTTTTTCGAAAACTGAAAAAAAAACTTAAAACAAAATAGAATCGTTACACATTATCGGAAGATTCATCATCAACCTCCTTCAATCTCTACAGAGACATAAGGCGGAAACGGTTCCTCTCCCCTGGACCCTATTTCGTGGGACAGCTTCGTTTTCTCATACGACCGGGGTTCCTTGCGGGCTCTAGTCGAGTTCCTGCTTTGTGATGTTATTGTGGTCACGTGCGACATAACGTTCGTAGTATATTCAATTCAATTTTCTTATTATTATTTCTTCATCGATCCTAGACAAAGTTCTTTGTTGGACATTCGCTGGAGAATTCTTATAATTCGACAAAGACACCTATTAACAAAGGTTTGCAATCGATATCGTCTTATGAATTGGGTAGCAGAACTATTTTCACATTAGAATTGAAAAAGCGCAACCTTATTTTAATAGAGATTGTTTGGTAGAGATATAAAATATTTCAATTGCTTTGGACTGAATTGTTTTATTGAACTGAACTAAATTTAAGCAAGTGATCGAAATGCAAAACAGTTAGAGATAATTGCATTGTATAAAATCAACATAAAATAACCGGCCAAGTGCAAGTTGGACTCTCGCACGAAGGGTTCCGTACAATCGTACAAAATTTCACACTATGCCAAAAAACAAGTTTCTTGTATGGGGCCCCTTTTATTGTTCAATTTAGCTTTATTTTTATTATTTATTATTATAGCGACAGTAGAAATACACAGTCTGTGAAAATTTCAACTGTGTACCTATTACGGTTCATGAGATACAACCTGGTGACGGACGGACAGTGAAGTCTTAGTAATAGGGTTCCCGTTGTTACCCTTTGGGTACCGAACCCTAAAAAAGAACAAATGTATCATTTAAACAGGTTTATATGTATATAACTAACTGAGAATGCAAATGGAGCTATATACAGGGTGTTTCCCACTAGGAGGTCAGTAGAGCGGGAGGTGATAATACTCACTTAGACGAACCAAAAATTGTATGGCTGGGGGGGGGGGGGGGGGCATATCAACCGTTTAGGAGTTACAGGGTGATTAAGAAAAAAAGCCAGTTTTTCACAAAACACCCTGTATCTTATAAACTACAGGATGTACGGTCACACTTAACAGCTCATTGTATGCAGAGCTTCATGTTCTTTGCAACGACTGCTCAACCACCTCCACACCCCTCTTTAATCATGAATTATGGTTGTCTAAACTAAAAATTTCGGATGTTTGAGCAAAAAAAAGTAGATCAAACCGAAAATTACTGATACTCAAAGACCTCACTGGAGTCTGAGTACACTCTCGAGTATAAATTCGATTTGTTAATTAATTTCAACAAATTGTTAGAAATTTTAGTTAGGTTCTATAATTTATTTCTGTTCGCTGTGCAGTTGAGCTTCACTGAAATGAATTTCCTTAAGACAAATTTGTCTATAATTTGAATTATTCATTTGGCAGAAGCTTTAAGACATTTTTTCCTCTAAAAGTTGTTCCCTATTTTGAATTTCCATAACTTGAACTTTCTATAACTTAAACAAAGCATGACAAAGCAATCCAAACAAAGACTAGTTTCATAAGACGAGTTCAGGAAATTCCAGATTTTCATGTGTTTGGAAAGTTTCTATGCACGGTCTTTAGATATTTCCCAAAAAAACTATTGCCAACTGTTTTAAAATATGTGGTTTTGGTGAGTATTCTGAATGGAAGATGAATGGCTTAATTCCTCGTTTATTGACTTCAAGCTCACTAATCATTGATTACACATACATATATGAAATAAATACAACATTCAAAAATTCATACAAATTTACCTAGCTGACTGGGCTTTAAACAAATTAAAATCTTTGTATTCGATATAAGCGCTACTAAAAGGTGAGACATCGCAGAGATCGGCTCATGCATACCGTAATTGTTGCTGTAATGAGGAACATTGTAAAAGCCATGATACCTAAAAGAGCGCGGAGGAGTTGAAATGCTAGGAAGTTGAGGGGAATTAATAACACTCTGCCAAAAATATTCAAAGCAAGAAAGACTCTGGAACATTTACGTCTCTTATCTAGGGTGTTCAAAGGAACACATTAATTCCCGGCTAGTATGAAGGCAGCAAATGGGATCGCTCCAAGGTGCAAAGTTACAAAAACTAAACCTAAGGAATCTTCTCTTCATTGAACAGCCTCAATCCGGTTGATATGCATCGCGCAAAAAGTAGTCCAAACAGGATATAATTTGGAGATGGTCTGCAGTTTAGTAATGGGCCTCCAGTCAGATGGAAAAGCTGTCATTACTCCCTTGGGAATTGGCGTAACAAGCCCTATCTTCCAGCAGTTAGGGAAAGTAGATCTCGTGATTAGTCTATTAGGATGAATGTATTGAAACGAAATTGGGATTCTAACTGTATCCCCCGAACGTAGACCACAACGAATTCCATTGTTCACTCTCCAGATTTACGGGCAATTTTCGGCCAGGCTTCTGGATGAATGCATAAATTACAACTTATTGTAGAGATATTCGGGACACATATGAATTAGTCATTTATGCAAAAAGACCAATATAAGTAATCAACTGAGTGACCAAGAACAGAGCTCGAATGTATGAGCACTAGGCGGTAGTTTATAGACAAATCGAGTCATTAGAACCTAGTGTAAGCTTTCCACAACAGACTGAGTCTAACTTTGGTAATAATATTGTACCGTATACATGAAATGGTATAGAATAACTATTATTTCTAAGCATCTCATAAGCATCTTAATTGACAGAAGTCCATGGGGTCTCACAACTGGCTCAAATTATATTGCTAATATGGCTATAGCAGGAAAGTAAATTCAACTCCGAGATTTCTGACTGAGTTTTGGTACGGTTAAGTAGAACAGGAGAGCATTTCTATAGATAGGCATAAAACTCGACTTTCAAGATCAACCCATTTTCAATAGACCTTTCAGAGATACTATACAAATCCTTATTTATACGAACAAAGCAGTCCTCTTATAACCCAATTGGTCTACTGAGGTAAATATGCACATCGTCTGCATAAAGATGAATAGACACATCCAGGACAACATTGGAAAGATAATTAAAAAATAGACTGAATAAGAATCGATCCTTGAGGAAGGAATACCACATTCTGTAGAGTGACTCTGCGATATTATATTACGCGCCTTGATAGCTTGTTGTCTATGTGAAAGAAAGTTCCAATGAGATCAATATCAGCTGAGAAAAAATTAAAATTTGTTACTAATTTATACAGAAGGCGAGTATGATGGATACAGTAAAATGCTTTAGTAAAGTCAAGAAGAACAAGTATCGTAAGGAAATCTTGATCAAGGACTTCCGTAATATTAGAGGTAACTTTTAACAGAGCTCTTTTTTACAGCTGGGTATTTTATGGAATTCAGATTGCCAAGGCGATAAGAACTTGCGATAAGATTTTGTCGAACATCTTACTGAAATAGCAAAGTTTTATACATGATTCGGTGGTAGTCTTTGATAGAAGAGGAGATAGATTTTTTAGGCCTGGAGATAATAAAAGCTCTTTTCCTATCGTAGGAAATTGCCATGTGGTAGGCAAACATTTGACAGTGCCAGTAAAGAAAAACAAATTTTCAATGCAATGGAATGTAACAAACTTTTGATAGTGACTTATAGCCATGATTTCTCTTACATAAATTTCATTAGGCGATTCTTATAAATTTTTGCACATTAAAAACGATTTCGGTATTCAAATCCTTGTAATTCCTATTATTGAGAAGAATTCTTTCTTTAAAGTGCAATTTGTATCATAGATTTTATAACAATTATGGTCCCTGGTTTTTATGTGCATTGACTGAAATCCTGCACTGTTTTGCTTGCAGTAACTACTTATAAGTTCGTATGTATATGGATCAATGCCAAATTATGTTTGTATCCATTAAGAAAAAAGTGTATATTTTCCTTTAAAATTAACTTTCTATAACTTGAACGATTTGTTTAGGCTCTGAAAACGATTCATGTTACAAAACTGCTTAATTTTATATTGACAATTCATAAAAGGTGAAAAAAATTTATTTGGAAATTTGAATTGCAAAGGTTAATGAATTATGAATTATGTTGTTGCTAGGTTTGGTTAAGGTGTGACCATAACTCACCCAACTAACCTTTTTCACATTTATATTTATTCAAAATAATTAGCGAGATCGACTCGTTAGTTTCACTTACACCAAGAGTGTTAAAATTCCTCATTATCGGATGCTAGTTAATGTTCTTTCTTGGTCAGGTAATTGACATCAACTTTTGGATCCCGCTTCTTCAAGCAGATTTTAGTATAAATTTAGTTATCTTTAGAAATCTAGAAAACAAAGATCAGCTTTAATTATAAAATCCTGGTAATTCTTTAATGCTGTTCACAAGCTCATAACTCACTCGATTCTAAAAAAATCTGAATGGCGTAATCAAAACGTAATCGGCTATACCTCAACATTCAACCTGATATATCATTAATTTTCCTATTAAAAATTTACTCTGACAGTTTCAATAGAACTTGTATATATTTTTGGTCTTACAGTAGTCAGACAAACTAGCCGCCCCAAAGAAGTTGGATGGGCACCATGCGCCATTATATTACGCTAAAATAGTGTTGATGTTTTGTCGTATTTCGGTTTTTAACATAATTCATTTTCATCGATCATTTTCTCTCAAACCGAAGTGAATGTGCAGAAATAACACTAAGTTCACACGATAAATTGGTCAATTTGCTCCTCAGGTTGTGACAAAGGTTTTCAACTATTTTGTAAGTGCGAATATTATTTTGTCGTATAACTACTAGTTTGAAATAAAAGGACAGAATCAGCACCGACACTCTGACCCGATAAAAATTTCAATAATCTTATACAGAAAAGTGTTCGCAAATTCTTTCGGGTATCTGAAGATTCGTTTCGTCATTGTCATTGTTAATGTTAATATTAAATGCTATCTGAAATCTTTATGTTGTAACTAAGCTCGTCTTTTTAGGTTTTTGTCTTAGTTTCGAAAAAAAAAAACAAATCTCCAATAAAATCAGATGGTCAATCTAGAATTGTATACAAGCATTTTTTCACTCTCGACTATAACTCTTTCATGTAACATAAAGCTCAGATTAACAAATTGCTTTGTATGTAGTATTCTAGATTGTAACTGTTCTATTTCTTTCTCTTAATTATCTTTTGTTTTTACTAGTTATTATAATCACAGGTTAGTATGTGCATAATTGGTTTTAATTTTTCTACACTGTGCTGGTGCCTATCGTGTTGCTGCGATTGGTGACTTAGTTTCGCCCTTGGACAGAATGAGGGCGCTCCTCAAAATATTTACAAATCAAGCTAAAGGACTTAATATCTGTTCATTTAATGCAAGAATTGATGTTATGCATGACATCTTTGAGGGTTCAAAACATACATGTACTGCTAGTCTGAGAAACTTGGTTGAAGGATCGAGTTAATTCCAATGTTATTTCTATTCCAGGTTATTCAGTGCATAGAAATGATCGCTCCATTCGTGCGGGCGGTGGCGTTGCAATTTTTTTCCACAAACATTTTAAGGCATTGATTGTCGCCAGATCCTGCCAAGGTGCAGGATTTGAATTTATATGCATTGAACTCGATACTGGGTTAGAGAAATGCTTGCTAATTGCTGTATATTGTCCTCCAAACGCATTTTGTGATGAAGTAGCTGCCGAGTTTCATGCCGTAATTTCATTTTTAAGTCGCAAGTATGTTAATATTGTCATTGGTTGTGATCTACCTACTTACTGTAATACTAATAATCCATCCCAACTAGACTATTTATTGGTCTCCAACAGAGAAAGGGTTCTGTTTCAGAACCAATTGACACCTTCGAGTAACTTTGAGCATGATTTCTTGTATTTATCATATAATTTGAGACTAGGCTCACAGCCCTGTGCAGAGTTCTTTGTCCTTGGATCACACGTGAGATACATGTTCTTATTGCGGAGAGAGAGTTTTGTTTACCGTATTTATAAAAGCACACAATGCTCAGCTTTACACCGTCGGTATAAAAGGGTTCACAATTTGGTTACCACTAAAATTCGATCTGCAAAAATAACATACTACAGTTCCAAATTAAACTCAGATTTACCCAGAAGGAAGCTGTGGAATAACATTCGCAAGATGGGCATTGTGGGCAGAGAAACGACTCAGTGTGACGCTGATCCTAATACTTTGAATGATTTTTTCATTGCTTCAACTCGCAGTGATTCGTCCTTAGCAGAATTAAATAACATTGAGAACGCTGATGGCTTTGAATTTCGTTGCACTGACTACACTGAGGTTCTCAATGCAATTTTTGCAGTTAAATCAACTGCAGTTGGTTATCACATGATACCGCCGAGATTTATTAAGTTGATCACCCCGTATATTACATCAGTTTTGACGCATATCTATAACGCGTGCCTGGCTACATCTCAGTTTCCTGCTGCTTGGAAGAAAGCTGTTATTATTCCAATCCCAAAGAAATCAAATACATCTGATGTCAATGACATCGGACCGATTAGTATTTTTCATTTTTTTGGTAAGGTTTTCGCAAAACTCATCTTCCAATAAATTTATAGACCAAAATCGTTTATTATCTCCCTGGCAATCTGGATTTCGACAGGGACATAGCTGTGAAACTGTTCTATTAAAAGTCATTTTCGATATTAATAAAGCTCTTCACAATAATAAGTTAACCATACTTGCTCTTCTAGACTTTAGTAAAGCCTTCAATAGTGTAGACCACATTCATCTTCTAAATAAATTAAAGAGAAGTATCGATTTCTCTTCCTCAGCTGTGAAGCTGTTCAGTAACTTCCTATCTTCCAGACATCAAGCTGTGAAAGTAGGTAGCTCATTGTCCGCTTTTCGTCTAATCTGTTGTGGCGTACCTCAGGGCTCCATCCTTGGGCCATTTCTTTTTAGCCTATTTATAAATGATCTCCCCAATTTGATTAAGGACTCCACCATTCATCTATATGCTGATGATGGCCAATTATATCTGAGCCGCCCAATTGGACTACAGGATGATTGCATTTCCCGGCTAAATGATGACTTACAACGAATCTACGAATGCTCTCTTGATAACAAGTTGGTATTGAATCCAAACAAATCTAATTCCATTCCGATATATAAAAGCAACATTGATGCTTCAAGACTACCACCTGTTTTATTCAATAATACAACTCTACCATATCGTAACTCTATTAGGAATTTAGGAATAATATTAAATTCTAGCTTAAGGTGCTGCAAGTATGTTAGTAATGTTATTGGAAAAGTTTATGGCTCCCTTTGTCAATTATGGGTCACTGCATATCTTCTGTCTACCGAAATGCGTCTAAGACTTGTGCGTACGCTGATAATTCCACATTTGCTTTATGGCTCGATATTGTTCCCGAAGCTTGATTCAGTCTGCCACAGAGGGCTCATGGTTGCATTCAATGATTGTATTAGGTATGTATATAAACTGCCCCGTACCTCCCATATCTCCCCATATCGTAATAGTATTCTCGGATTTCCGTTCATCGTAACTTATATTTTTTGCACAAGCTAATAAATCTCAAAAGTCCTGCAGTTTCTACGATCACAAAAAGGTGTAAATATTTGTATGCCACGCTGCAGATCACAACTTGGAGAGTGTTCGAATTTTGTTCAAGTTCCTCTTAAATAGAACTTATTACCATCAGAACTTCAGCGCGTGGGCTCCAGAAGGGTTTTTCTTAAATTGTTAAAATCAACCAATTTTACCTAAACGCACATTCGTTCTATCTATACTTGAACAACTAAGTATGTAAATATAATCTATTTTTTGTCTTTTTTTCCCATTTCTCTCTTTGTTTTTGAATTTTTCTTAACTTTTTTTTTTTAAACATTCATTTTTATTTTATTTTGATAAATGATTAGATGTTATTTTTTTTTTCTTATTAGTTAAGTTAGTACTTATTGTCACTTATTGACCTACCTGTAAATTCTAAACTAGTGTTCTGTATATTAATAAGATTTTAAAATCTTTGTACAGTTGCCAAATAAATATTATTATTATTATTCGGGTATTGGAGAATTGAAGATACGTATATTCCGGTATTTGAATTTAGGTATCTGATTTTGAATAATTTCGTAAAACCAATACTCATTTAAAAAAAATAAAAAATTTCTAATAACCATTTCATCCAGAGAGTCCTTGTGTAGTATTGCGTGAGTACCTGCCAAGTATGGCTTAATGCCACGGAGCTCTTCACGCACGGATTAGTTTTTTCGGTGACAGTCAGCGTCCTCGAGAGATATTCCTGTTCTATTGTGTACCAGTCAGCCAGTGCATGCTTGGTGTTCTTACTGGTATAAACAAAACCAATCTAATATCTTCATACCGGGTGTCGAATATCTGAGCGTGCGTTACGTAGACGAACATACTTTCTTTTCTCAGGTTGTTAGACATTTGTGATAAGGATTATGTCCGCCTATGTCAAGCTAGACTCGAAAAAATCTCTCTTTGTCTGCCCGCGATAAGTTTTCCATGGACGGTTCGGGCACCAAATTAGACATAACCCAAGTAACAATTTTTCCAATTTTTGGTGACTGAAGATGATGGGTAGTTTTATAAGGGGTATATAATGGTTACTCGGTTATATAAGAATTTGAGTAGTTATATAAGAGCTTTATAATATTACCAATTGGGGACGTAGTTATATTAAAGTTTTTTAAGGTTACTAATGGTTATCGTGGAAGTAAGTTACTTAAGGTTTTATAAGTTGGTGATGAAAATGTTTCCATCACCGGTCTATATAACTTAGAGTAACCATTCCTAGAAGGTATATAAGAAAGTTTCATAACTGTTTTGATTACCACGTTATATAACTTATTGCTAATAAGTGTTTATTGCGGTATCCGTGGTTACCTTTATATTTCTCGACAACATTCAGTAATTTAGGTGACCTTAATAAAAATTGGGAGCTTTCGGTAATACATATACCCACTATAAAATATCGTAAAATTGTTGGTGGCCCTTTAGTAACTACGGTGGTCGTTATAAAAACAAATTGCTTTTAGTGTCGAATGGAGCCATTATAAAACTGTTTTTATTTATATAACATAATATAACCAAAGGATATATAAGAACACTAACGTCTGTTTTTTGTGACTATAATTAAGATACATAACATTACCAAAGGTTACATATTATGACTAAAGGATATATAAGGACCATTTTCGAAGCATGGTAGTGCCTTTAGTTTATATAATAATTCTAGAAGTTTAATAATGGTAATTTGTTCATTTAAGTACAAGCCGCCATTTTTTCATCTGTCCATTGAGATAAAAGAAAAAATTTCGGTTAAAACAATTTTTTACATTGCAGATATATGGATTCCGTTTTATTTTTGTATGAAGACAATACATCATTTTAGGTATATAACATTTCTAAATTATGTTATGTTATTTTTATGAATTAATATCACCTAAGTAAAAATTTTAAATTTTGTCATATTTAATTAAAATTATTAAAAATTGCTAATTTTTGGAGGGGTCTGTACTTTGTAGAAGTATCTATGATGATATTCACAATAAAATTTTGATTGCAGCTGAATTTCACCACGTACATGCCGAAAAATTGTAATTCTAAAATGTAAAAATATTAAACCCATTACCTTATAAAAATGCAATCCAAAAAAATATCGAAATTCTATGCCGTTAATATTTGAATTGCATTGCTTTATAAAGGTAACGAAAAGTATTTTCCCTAACATTTGAATCACTAAAAGTAATCAGTCTGAGAAAATTCCAAGCGTTGTGGAAACGTTTCCATCACCATTATAAACAAAGTTTATAAAGGTAGCCGAAACATTACTGCAACCACGGCTGTGACCAAATTAATTAATCGAGAGCACCATGGGTTATATAAGGGTTATATAAGAAGTTATATTAAGGTAACGAGAATATTTTTGTTACTCATTTTATAAAACTTTCAGTTATATAACGTTACCTAAATCAGGTTACGGTAACCTTTATATAATCCTCCATTTAAGTTCTGTAGGGGGTTTATAGTGGTTACAAAGAGGTTTCGAGTACTAGTCTATATAACTCAAGTTATATAATTTGGTAATGGAAACCTCACCGTTATTACAATATAAAAAAAATTGTTTCTTGGGTAGTCTACCTCATTGGCTTGGCTTCGTAATCAAAGGCCATTAGATTGTGATTAATCCCCGTAGATTCACCATGCAGAATACTTTTATAATACAGGACTAGTTGCTCCATGCAATTTTAATTCTGTTCGTGCCATCTTTAAATAGATAGCCTTCCAGCTGGAACCATTAGGAAGTAAGATCTTCCCGTTGAGTCTGGAGAGGCTGGAGACTACAGCTTGTAATCTTATAGCTGCCCAATGTATATTATTTAGGATGTGCAAGACTACTCGTATACATGCGACTTTCATCAACTGCACCCAATTATTATCAGGAAGTTAGGTTTTTCGCACGATGTCAGATACATGCTTTCGTATTGCACACCGTATTTTTGGGCAGAATTGCACGTCACACACTCCCTTTCCGCCGTCACTAACATGCAATAATCTCTTTAAATAAAATTAGTTAAAACGAATCCTTAACAAGAAATTAATAAAATGTCCTTATTACTTCTACTACTAATATTACCATCTGCTTGTTAATAATAACTAAAACATTTGATAAAAACGTTTTAAAAAACATATTAGCTCCCCAAGGCAGCTTTTGACAGAATAGACTTCTTTTTCCGAGGAAAATGGCTTATTTATTTGAATACTGGGGGATCGGCCTCTAATTAATAAGTTTATATTCATTACAATTCGGGAAACGATTTAATGTCATTATTTCTGGCTTCTTCTGCTTCATCCGAAAACTCATCCATAGATAACATCAGATATATGTAGGCTGGCAGATCGTGCCAACGCTAATTTGTATCTTAAACGATAAAAAAGTATTTAGCGATTAATCTATATTAATTACTCTAAAATTATTATTCCACTGAACGGCAATTGACTTGGACAATAATTTGATAAACCTAGGGACGTTACTTCTGGACTCCTAACAACTTTGGGTTTTTATTTTTGGTGAAGAACAATAGAGCGAAATGGATTAAGCCCCAATTAGATTAACCCTAAATCAAGTAGAAATAAACTATGGTTGAAATGAAATATTATTTTCGAAAAAAAAGGATTAAATATTATGTTTACCAAAATCTCTAAATTCAACTTAAGACTCGGCTTTATGTACATGTACATTGATTATTTGGAGAAAAACACAAGTTCAAGGAAAATATTTTGTGGTCGTTACCGCAAAACACTAAGTTAAGGAAAAATTTTAAAAAAAGCATTGAGTAAGCCCAACAGAAATATTCTCTAAATCCAAAATAGTTTTAACTATTCTAAGTGAAAAATTCTTATTCCTAACTAATCTTTAAATAGTATTCAGTATCTTATTGAATGGTAATTATCCATTAAAATCCCTAGCTTTGAGGACTGCTATTTATATTATTTCGAAATTAGAAAAATATAAAATTACCTGCACTTTGTAGCATATGCCAATTATATTAGTTTGTTGACAAAACAAAAATAAGGATCGCTTGCAAGGCAATTAAGTTGTCTATTCCACACAAAAATTCCTACATTCAAAATAGTTCCTCCAAGGATAATTTAAGCGGCAGCTCTTTCAGAGATTTTGAACTTTGACGATTAACTCAAAACAAAAGGAATTTTCTAGAGAAGGATCAGATAAACATAAATCCATAAAGCGATAAAATTTTGTAAATATAATGTACCTCAAGTATTTATGAAACGAATTTGGTTCCCTAAAACATAGATCCCCACCTCTCACATAAATGAGGCATATTCCACAAACATCTGCCGTACAATCTTCTGCATAGTCCACAAAAATATTTTTAGTACGAATAATAATAATTTTGTGAAATAAAAATTATTTTTTGATTTTTTAAATAAAAATCCAAAAAAATGTTTTTTTTTTGGCACTTTTTAATAAAAATCATAAATTCAAAAACTATACAAAATTTATGAATATAAGAATATAAGACGCATAGTGCTACATTTCAATCAATTCCCGAAAACTTTTTCTAAATAATTTTTTGATTTGAAAAATTGAAAATAATTTTCATTTTCAGTCCTCTTTAAAGAAATGCTGAGTGATCCATCTTATCGTGTGCATGCTCTCGCAATACAATCACTTACAGAAGGTTTTTTTTTTTTAAGTCGCTCTTTATGTACTTATATATATTACAAACCATAGTCTAAGCCTTAGACCCTGGGGGCTTAATGAAGACGAGCTATACATTTTTTCGTATTATATAATTGAAATACTTTCGTTTTCCCACAAAAAAAAAATTGAATAACCACTGAATTACAAATGGACGTAAATATAATTTTTTTATTTAAACATTACCTTGGAATTGTATTTATGCTAAAAAAAACAAACAACAACCGAAACGTCGCGTCAATTCATTTATCATCTCAAAGAAATTCATGAATGAATTGGAGCCAACTATGAAAACCTTTCAAGTCAAATACCGGCAGAACAGTCGTGCGTACACTTTGAGAATGTTAATTCAATTTATTTACAAAAAAAAAAAAAAAAGCAGTTTACATTTGCTTTGAGCAGTTGCAGTGATTTATTTTAGTAATCTGACACTTCTACAGCTGATGAGCTTCATCTCAGATTGATGAGAAATTATGAAAATCTAAAGGGCATCGAAAATGCTGGTAGTTGTTAAAGATATTTTGCTAATGATTAATTAATTAATTGCTAATCACCGTATACTATAGCCTTCTGAATTTTACCCCCATGATAATTAAGATAGAACCGATCAGATATTCCCGAAATGGCTTAACACATTTTCCGTTCGACTTTGTTTGTCGAGTTCGCCGATTTGGAGTTTATACTTACGTGTGACTCTCAGGCTTCCACAAAAAAAAACATATATACTGCTACAGTTTTCTTCAGGCCTTATGTGCAGTCTAGCACCATAATTAATGACTACGGAAAATCTCTTTACTTGATGTTTTCCTCCAATCCTAGTAAGAGTATGTATGGTTCCTGGCACAACATGTCATCATCCGGCACTACATATAGTTTTATTTTTGATCCTGTAACTTCGTCACCTATAATGCTTCTAATAACTATTTTTATAGCTTCAAAAAATCCTATTTGACATTTATCCTGTACACCACTTCACATCGTGCGTTGACTTGTCAACCGAAGCCCAGTGGCTCTTTGAGGACTCTTATAAATTTAAAGAATAAGGTTTGGAGCAAGTCCTGTTCCTTAAGAAGTATCGCTAATTACGTAATTTATTCTAACTTAATCAAACGGTCATGGTATTCAGCAGTTCTGTTGCCAAGGTTATATAAAAGTAGGTAGGCTGGAAAATTTCTTTAGATAGATTCTATTTGAGCTGAGTACGTTGAGTAGAATGGATTCCATACATGGTAGGCATATTCTAAAATGCTTGAAGACAACAGCGAACTGAATAGTGTAATATGTGAAGAAGAGGTCTTAAAAGACTTACCAATACGAGATATGAGCCCAATCAAACAATACGCTTTAAAGTGTGGTAAATTGATTGTGAGAATTGAAAAGTGGTTTTGAATTGAAAATTATTAATACCATTGGTTCGAGAGATAAAGATATTATTAATAGTGCGTACCAAAAGATAAGTGGCTGGGACTACCAGCAGAAATATCACAATGCATTTTTAAATATTTAAGTAAAAAGTTGTCCCTGCATCAGGCTTCCAGGGCATATATATGTCTCTTTGTACACAAAGACAATCATCAAGAGCTTCAATCTCAGCTTACAGAAGACAATTAGATCTTAAGCAGTGGCATACTGAGGGGAGGGCAAACAAGATCCCCCCAGAGGATCTTCATTTTTTTTTACCCTTTACTCGCACAACTTTCATAAAATTTTTCTGTGCCATAATTTAAATCTCTGACACTACTACTGACGCAATAGGAATATGTATATAGAATAGAAATAGAATGGTTTCAAATGTATTTGGATGTATTTGTCTGTACTGATTTTTCGCGTGCCTCTATATCACCGCAATCACACCTCACGCCCAAAACACTGATGTGTCCATCGGACCTTAGGTGGCTTTATGGTCCATGTCGAGATATTAGCAAATAAACCTTGAAATTCAATGTATTCAAAAAAGGAGTTCGGAGTCGGATGGGTTCAGGGCGCGACTTTAGAGTCCTATTTTTCCGAACCGTTTTGGACTTGGGATACATATGGTGAAGCGCCCCCCCCCCCAGCCACCAACCCATAGCAACCTCCAGGGTGCGCTACTGATTTTAAGTCACAGGGAAGCTCATTTATGTAGATTAAAAAAATAAAATACCAAGGATTGTACCCTGAGTAACACCAGTTAACTGTCCATAAGGAAGCGAGTTCTGACCATTGTAAACCACAGTGCATTTCCTAGCACGCAAATAGGGCGAAAACCATTAAATTATATTCTAATGGAAGCCCAACGGCGCCATCTTTACCAAAGTATGATTATGGTTAATTTAGTCGAACGCTTTACATGCATCAGTATAGATGAAATCAACCTATTTGCATTAATCAAAAGAGGATGTGATAACATCGATAAATAAACTTCAGCTCGTTACCGTAGAGCGGCCCGTAAAAAATCGGGCTGTTTTTCAGAAATCAGTGGCTCTGTATGGTTAAAAAGTTGGCCCTATACAACCTTTTCGAATAATAAGCCACATACTATTAGATACGGAGATGGGGTGATAATTAATGATATTCTCATGATCGCCAGATTGAAAGTTCAAGGTGACAAAGGACTGCTTCAATACAGATGGAAATGAACTATTCCTGATTGACATGTTGAATAATAAATCCAGGGGATTGAAAAGAGTAAAAGAACATTTCTTGAAAAGCATGTTCGAGATTCCATCGGAGCACAAATTTTTATTGGAATCGAGTGTGTCCAAAATCTTGGACACATCATATAGAAGTACCGAATACAATTGGAGTTTTGGGGTTTATTAACAGAATAATATAGGTAAATATAGGTAAATCATCTTTGCGTTCTGAGCTTAAGCAATTTTGAAAATTTGTAAACTCTGTTCGCAACTGTAATGAATACTGTTCATCATTGACAGTAGGAAACATAGAGTTGATCCCTTGAAGACGGACAATCTTTTTTGTGATTTCTTTGAAACTTCTTCCTGTGAAAACCATACTGATGTTAGTTTTATAACGAGTTTATCCATTTGTCAAAGCTTCCGTTGACTTGTTATTCTGTCTCTAACATTATTCCAATTATGTGGGATAGTAGTCCAAACGGTCCTGAAGGTGTCCCTTCCACGCTCAAAAAACATTGTGGTGCGGCGTCCATCGATTCTACTTTCTGTAATTTATTTAATTTATCTTTACTTTGTTGTGTTTTTTCACCAAAACACTAGAGCCTTTCTTTGATTATTCCTTTGCAGAAGAAGGATATCAAGTACGAAACATTCGTCAGAATCAATCAAAAAATTTTCATTCATAAGTTGACTGTTCTTGATTTACCAACTGTTTTCGTCAATTGGCTTCGTCGTTATTTATATGATCGAACGCAGCGAATTATATTCCGCGCAACTATTACTAACGAAATAGATAATACATCTGGTTTTCTTAAGGGCACCCATCTTGGACCACTCTCTTTTAGAATTTACATCAATGATGTATCTCTGATTCTAACTAATTCAAGAATACTTTGCTGATGCTGATGATGCCAAAATTTTCCTTCTAATTCTATCAGTTAATGTACTTCTATGTCCTTTTCCCATATAAGGAAGCCCTAGCAAAAGGCCATTATATTTTAGATGGATGCTCATTAATTAGACTTGACAAAACCGAAGGTTTGAGTGCCTTCCTCAGTATTTGTATAGTATACCTTTCTTATACAAAAACCAAAAATCGTAATGAAGAATTATACATAATTAGAATGCGTTCTTAGGGAAGTTGCTATTAGTAAAGTCTATGAATGTTCTTTGACCCATAAATGGTGTCTTGAGCCATAATCGAAGGGTAACGAGGATGAATTTTTGAAAACCTGTGCACTCCTAAAGTTTCGATCTCTTAAGGTTTATCTAGACAAAAACAGACATGAGTTTACATGGACTTTAGTAACGAGTAAACCAACTTTTGCAAACACAAAATATAGTTCGTTCATTTTATGCACAATGGAAATGAAAAAGCGTACTCGTTAGCTAGGTCCGGCACTAGATCTTTCTTCCTTGAACCAGAGCCTGCTGTTGACATTGGCATCTCCATGATATTATGTTCTCTCATCAAACCGGATGTTCATACGAAGCATGAGCACTAATGTGCGAACCTAACCTAAGAACTAGCGGGTGTAAGAAATTGTTTCTTGATGGGCAAAATGACCAGGTCATTGCCTTTCTTTCGATTCCCGGAAGATTGCTTCACGCACATCTAACCAAAATGGGAGTTGTTGACAGATATTAACCAGTTAACCAGTTTTCTGCCTGGAAAGAGAGAGAATGGATAACCGAGCACTTTCTATGTGCTTACCCCGCCTTTGCCTTACCCGGCCCATTCTGAATACCCTTGGGGCTACTATCCTACATAGAATATAAGAATGAACTTACCTAACCTGAACCTAATGTGCTTTATTAAGAGGAGAGAACTCTTTCTCTTTAGATGGTTAGCACAATGGGCCGCCTTGACCTCCGTGCTTGGAATCTTTCATCCCTCTGCGTTTGAAATAAAAAAGTCCAAATTGCAGTTTCCTGCTTTTAGGTAAATTTTACAAAATACACATAAATTAGGGATCTTTAGATTGAGTCAGACCTTTTTTTGTAATAACTTATATGAAGTGGATTCCCTTGTGACTCGTTTAATGCTGAAGCCTATGAATATATGACAAAAACAGATAAGAATTTGTTATATCTAAGACGACTCGTCAAAAATATTATAGCTGACAAACAGCTTATCATGTGTACTGTTTTTAGCTATGGTTCGAAAATGTCCATTCGACTTACGAATAAAGTAGCGCATTGTTAGGAAACATCTGCAGCTCATCTTCGTCTTCACTGTAATGCCATAGAAGCTGATAATAGTTTCAATATAAACAACCACACTACAGAAACCTACCAAAATGCAAATGATCCTGTGAACTCACATAATTTCAATCCAAAAGTGACTTTCGATATCCGTAAATCTCTTAAACTAAGATATGAATGGATTACGTTGATCGTGATTCCAGATTATGACAACATTATAGTAAGTCTCGGGTACCAGAATAAGAGAGATACTGCGAATCCAACTTTTTGTATATTCTTTAGCTAAGCATAAGAAATTCCCTACGATGGAAAGCACAGCATAACAGGAAGGAGGTAGGGAAAGGATTAGAGGATATGTGGAGAGTAGCGGAGGTGCTGATGTATGCCGCTTTAAGCTTTCGCAGATTGTAGCCCCGAGGAAGGACAAAAGATGGTAGACTGTTCATCATTCGCAGAGTATGGATAAAAAACACCACAGACTTTTACTGTACGGCCGCAAGTATTTTGAATGATGCAAGGGAGAGCAAGGCTGCAGCGCTAGTATTTCATGCGGAGTTAATCTACAAGAGATCAGACTAGATTATTAATCAGAACATTAACCATGCATGTGGCGATATAGGCCCAAAATTTATCCAATATTGCGGCGGTGCTCGAGATGGTCGATATGACAAGTTATTGCCATAAGGCTTCAAGCAGTATGGGCAGTATGTAATTAAGTTGTGCAACCAGCCCGGCCCAGATATTGGAATCGTATTCCATTCTATAAGTCTGATATCAGATATAGAACTTCTAGAAGAACCCTAGAATTGATTGGGTGAAAAATTTCTTACACCTTTTCTGAAATCCAAGACATTTCGGTACTTCTTTGGCAACAGAGAAAAAGTGATCATCCATATGTATCTCTTTTCTTAATATATTAAGTATATCCTCCCACTTAGATCTTATACAATATGTTTATGAAAACCGATCTCATTAATGTCATCCTTTTTTCATCATAGAATCTTTCAAGATCCCTAGGCATAACATATGTATATTTGGCAAATAATCATTTCAATCAAAATACAACAAGAAAATTTCTTTTCATCTAGGTGACATGCACCTTCTGCCAGTTTTCCAATAACGCCATTGTACCTGTGTCTCGTGGAATAATACAGCAAGGCAATGAAATATTATCACGTGGTCATACCCATATCGAGATGATCGATGTGAAGTGTGACACTGAAAATGGCATGCTTGTTACTATCGATTTTGAGGAACCATTCGATGGGATCGTGTACAGTCAAGGATACTATAATGATCCTAAATGCAGGTAAAATACCAAACATCCAAAAAGTGTTTTGATTACTTCTTAAAAATAATTTTCAGATACGTGCAGTCTGGTGGTAACAATAAGCAGTACACCTTTACAGTGCCATTCGAAGGTTGTGGCAGTAAGCCATCCTGTTCGATATGTGCATCTGTCGACAATATTCTTGTAATACAATCAGATGAAGATGTTCAGGTGATATAGCTCTGAAATTTTTTTATGTTTTTATGCTTATCGTAATTAATTTTTTAAAGGAAATATGGGACACTGCAAGAAAAATTACTTGTAGTCGTACCGATGAGCAGGAGAAAACTATAATATTCAAACCGTTTGTAGTTGATGTACTAGAGGTTGTATCAGTACCTACATCTACTGGCGGGGTCGATTGTTGGATGGACATAAAATCTGGCGAATATCCGAGAAATACTCCTATTGGCGGAGTTATTAAGATTGGTGAGAGACTGTCAGTTATAGTATATCTCAGAGATCCGCTAAGAGAATATGATATATTGGTTCGAGACTGTTACGCCTTTGATAATGAAAATTACAATGCCAAGACAACGAGCAGATTGCAGCTTTCCGATAAAAATGGATGCTCTAGGTAACATTGTTTTACAAAAAGTAAAATGTTAATAATAATTCTACAATAAATGCGCATTTTTTTCTTTTTTAAGGAAAATGAAATTATTTGGTACTTGGCAGAAGACAGATCAGACGGGTGACTCAGGAGCAACTACAGTTATTTATAACACTCTAAATGCATTCAAATTTCCCGATAAAATGCAAGTTTTTCTTAAATGTGACGTTGAAATTTGTCGTGGGAAGTGTGATGAAGTTTTCTGTGAAGAGGGACCGACACGTCCTCCACCCATAGATAATCAAATAACTACCTACAGCCCACCAAGACGAACAAAGCCAACATCTATACCAGAATTAAGATGCTCCCCCGATTCTGATGATCCAAGATGTTTCCAGCCAACAAAATCTACAACTACTCCAAGTCATGTTCGACCAACTCCTACAGCTACAACAGAAAAACCACGCGCTTGCTATCCCGGGTCCAAAGATCCTAAATGTATTCAAATTACAACACCAAAATTCCCTGAACAGACTACAAGAAAATTTCAGACTCCGGGAATACCAACGCTATCACAAACAACAGAAACATCAATACCCACTTTTCAACCAACGCCCTCTTTACCTAATTGCTATCCTGGCTCGCCAGATCCAAGATGTTTGACTGAAACTTACAAACCTAGCTGTTCTTTCGGATCAAAAGATCCCAGATGTCAGCCAGCTACATATTTACCTCCTGGAACAACACCTTCGACACTTAATTGTTATCCAGGCTCCACTGATCCCCGATGTGGATCACCTACTGGACCACCATTTACCTCAACAACTATATCTAATATCCCCAGGTGCTATCCGGGTTCAACAGATCCTAGATGCCCTCAAACATCATCATTTGATTGTCCTCCTGGTTCAACAGACCGAAGATGTCTTCAAGTAACAAAACCACCGACGACACAAACTACAGGACTAACTCCACCTCCAGTTACAAACACTCCCCCGCAACGGCCATATATAAAATGCTATGCTGGGTCGTCAGATCCACAATGTTTAATAGAAACTACAACACAGAGAGAATTATGTTCTCCTTCTGACCCTAATTGCTTAAAAATTACCACTGCTGTACCAAACTGTTATCCGGGATCACGTGATCCACGATGTCCTCAAACAATTACATCCCCCTTTACAACAAAACAGCCATTGACGAGACCGCCACAAACAATACTTCCAACTACCCGACCACCTGTGACACAACTAACATCCACCACTCCGACAGACTGCTATCCTGGATCTCCAGACCCCCGATGTCCCAAAGTAATTATATCAGTGAAGCCAGGCTGTTACATTGGATCTTCGGACCCAAGATGCCAGCCAGCTACCTATCTTCCACCAGCACATACAACATCAATTACATCTATACCTACAAAGATACCTATTTCGAGGTGCTACCCAGGCTCCCCTGACCCAAACTGTTCTCAAACGACGACGCCAGCAACAAGACCTCCAGTTACTGAACCTCCAACCCAGCAAAGCTGTTATCCGGGGTCTACTGATCCAATATGTCAAACTGCTACAGTTCCTCCTACACAACCGCCTCCAACACAGCCGTCCAGAACACGTCCAACTCCAACTCAACCAGAAATAACACGTATTCCGCAAAATTGCTATGCAGGATCGCCAGATCCAAGATGTGAACAAACTACGCCAAGCGGTCAAAGATGTTATCCGGGATCTACAGACCCAAGATGTCCTCAGACAACAACATACCCACCAACAATACTTACGACAAGACAACGTCCGAGCTGCTATCCAGGCTCCACCGACCCCAGATGTCAGGCAACCTTACCTCCTGGAACAATAACAACAATAACTGAAGTACCTAGCCAACCACCCTGTTACCCAGGTTCTTCAGACAAAAGATGTACACAAACGACTCAAAAGTCGAGATGTTATCCAGGGTCCACAGATGCAATATGTCAACCAACCACTTATTTTCCTCCAGAGTCAACGACTACAATTTCCAGATGTTATTTCGGATCAACTGATCCTAAATGTTCTCAATCAACCTCACCGCCAGCAACAAGAACACCTCCGACACAGTTCTCAACCACACCAGCTCAAAATTGTTATCCTGGTTCCACAGATCCCAGATGCCTAAAAACAACAACAAGTCGTCCGATTTGTTATCCAGGATCCACCGACCGGAGATGTCCTCAGCCGTCTTTCCCACCAGTAACAACACCCCCCAAGAAATTTACTACTACAACAAAACCTCCAACAGAAACACTTCCCGATTGCTATCCAGGATCACCAGACACACGTTGCCCTTCTATACCTACAACCATAAAGCCGGGTTGTTATCCTGACTCCCAAGATCCTAAATGTCAACCTGCTACATACCTTCCGCCGGTAATGACAACTCAATCATCAACATGCTATCCAGGATCCACAAGCCCACACTGTACCAAAACTACAAAACCTCCACCCTTATCTCCCCCCAATTGTTATAAGGGATCCTCTGATCCTCGGTGTCCCAAAACGACAACACCTCCTAGTTGCTATCCAGGATCCCGCGATCCTAAATGTCTTCAGACAACCTTGCCATCTCCCACTCAAACCCCAAGCCAACCCAGTTGCTATCCAGGATCTTCTGACCCAATATGTCTGCAGACTAGCACAGAAATTCCAAGATGTTATCCGGGAACTAGCGACACAAGATGTTTACAAACAACTCCACCATCAGTTACAAATACACCACCTATTCAGTCCTCGACTAGACCACCTCCAAGCTGCTATCCAGGATCTACCGACCCGAGATGTCCTCAGACTACTTCACCACCAGTAACAAGGCCAACAACTCAGCCTCCGACGAAAGGTCGCCCTAGTTGCTATCCAGGCTCCCTCGACCCGAGATGTCCTCAAGTTACATCATCGCCACCGACCAGGCCACCTCCAACTGAAACTTTTACCCAGCCTCCTCGTTGTTACCCAGGAACAAGTGATCCAAGGTGTCCGCAGGCTACCCCAGCAAGCCCAAGATGTTATCCAGGCTCTACCGACCCGAGATGTCCTCAGACTACTTCACCACCAGCAACAAGGCCAACAACTCAGCCCCCGACGAAAGGCCGCCCTAGTTGCTATCCAGGTTCCCTCGACCCGAGATGTCCTCAAATAACAGCCCCGCCACCGACCAGACCACCTCCAACTGAAACTTTTACCCAGCCTCCTCGTTGTTACCCAGGAACAAGTGATCCAAGATGTCCGCAGGCTACCCCAGCAAGCCCAAGATGTTATCCAGGATCTACCGATCCAAGTTGTCTTAAGACAACCTCGCCTCCGTCAACAAGACCACCGGTAACGCGACCAACGACCAGGCCACCTTTCGACTGTTATCCTGGGTCTCCAGATCCACGTTGTCCATCAATCCCTACAACTCAGAGATCGGGGTGCTATCCAGGCTCACAAGACCCCAAGTGTCAACCTGCTACTTACCTTCCACCCATTACAACAACACAAACCCCATCATGTTACCCAGGGTCTACAGATCCGGATTGCCTCCAAACAACACCAGATCGTCCAATATGTTATCGTGGATCTACCGACCTCCGATGCTCTCCCACTACCTCACCATCCCAAACAACATCACCACCAACTCAGCCACCCACTAGACCATTGCCGAACTGCTATCTAGGCTCTACCGATCCAAGATGTCCGCAAATAACGACAGGCAGTCCGAAATGTTATCCGGGGTCAACTGACCCAAGATGTCCTCAGTCAACTACTCCACCAACAAAACTCCCGAGTAGGACCCCTCCTAACTGCTATCCAGGATCTCCCGACCCAAAATGTCCTCAGAGTACTCCACCAACAACGATACCACCAACAACCCAGCTCCCAAGCCGATCCCCTCCGAGCTGTTATCCAGGATCTAGTGACCCAAGATGTCCACAAACTACTCCAGGAAGCCCAAGATGTTATCCGGGATCGAGGGATCCAAGATGTCCCCAGTCACTTTCAACCCCATCTACAAGACCACCCGCAACTCAGAGACCGCGCTGCTACCCAGGCTCCTCAGATCCCAAATGTCAACCTGCCACATATCTTCCGCCAACCACCACACCACCATCATTAGATTGCTATCCAGGATCTACTGATCCGAATTGTCCACGAACTACACCAGGTCTTCCGAATTGTTATCCCGGTTCTAATGACTCACGATGCCCTCAGACAACTCCAGGCAGACCAACATGTTATCCAGGATCTACTTCCCCTGGATGTCCTCAAGTAAGCTCAGGACCGCCACCGACTCAACCCCCGACCAAACCATCAAGTAGATGCTATCCCGGATCTCCAGACCCAAGTTGTCCTCAAACAACTTCGCCGCCAGCAACGAGGCCACCTCCAACTCTACCCCCAAGCCGACCGCCCCCAAGCTGTTACCCAGGATCGTCTGACCCAAGATGTCCACAAACTACTCCAGGAAGCCCAAGATGTTATCCGGGATCGAGTGATCCTAGATGTCCCCAGTCAATTTCAACCCCATCTACAAGACCACCCGCAACTCAGAGACCCCGCTGCTACCCAGGCTCTTCAGATCCCAAATGTCAACCTGCCACATATCTTCCGCCAACCACCACACCACCATCATTAGATTGCTATCCAGGATCTACTGACCCGAATTGTCCACGAACTACACCAGGTCTTCCGAATTGTTATCCCGGTTCTAATGATTCACGATGCCCTCAGACAACTCCAGGCAGACCAACATGTTATCCAGGCTCTACTTCCCCAGGATGTCCTCAAATTAGTTCACGACCCCCACCAACTCAAACCCCGACCAAACCATCAACTAGATGCTATCCCGGATCTCCAGACCCAAATTGCCCTCAGGCAACTTCACCTCCAGCAACGAGGCCACCTCCAACACTACCCCCTAGCCGACCCCCTCCAAGTTGTTACCCAGGATCGTCTGATCCAAGATGTCCACAAACTACTCCAGGAAGCCCAAGATGTTATCCGGGATCGAGTGATCCAAGATGTCCCCAGACAATTTCAACCCCGTCTACAAGACCACCCGCAACTCAGAGACCGCGCTGCTACCCAGGCTCTTCAGATCCCAAATGTCAACCTGCCACATATCTTCCACCAATCACCACACCACCATCATTAGATTGCTATCCAGGATCTACTCACCCGAATTGTCCACGAACTACACCAGGTCTCCCGAATTGTTATCCCGGTTCTAATGACTCACGCTGCCCTCAGACAACTCCAGGCAGACCAACTTGTTATCCGGGCTCTACTTCCCCAGGATGTCCCCAAATTAGTTCACGACCCCCACCAACTCAAACCCCGACCAAACCATCAACTAGATGCTATCCCGGATCTCCAGACCCAAATTGCCCTCAGACAACTTCACCACCAGCAACGAGGCCACCTCTAACTCAACCCCCAAGCCGACCACCTCCAAATTGTTACCCAGGATCGGCTGACCCAAGATGTCCACAAACTACTCCAGGAAGCCCAAGATGTTATCCGGGATCGAGTGATCCAAGATGTCCCCAGTCAATTTCAACCCCATCTACAAGACCACCCGCAACTCAGAGACCGCGCTGCTACCCAGGCTCTTCAGATCCCAAATGTCAACCTGCCACATATCTTCCGCCAATCACCACACCACCATCTTTAGATTGCTATCCAGGATCTACTGACCCGAATTGTCCACGAACTACACCAGGTCTTCCGAATTGTTATCCCGGTTCTAATGACTCACGATGCCCTCAGACAACTCCAGGCAGACCAACATGTTATCCAGGCTCTACTTCCCCAGGATGTCCTCAAGTAAGCTCAGGACCGCCATCAACTCAACCCCCGACCAAACCATCAACTAGATGCTATCCCGGATCTCCAGACCCAAGTTGTCCTCAAACAACTTCGCCGCCAGCAACGAGGCCACCTCCAACTCTACCCCCAAGCCGACCGCCTCCAAGCTGTTACCCAGGATCGTCTGACCCAAGATGTCCACAAACTACTCCAGGAAGCCCAAGATGTTATCCAGGATCGACTGATCCAAGATGTCCTCAGACAACTCCAACTCCGTCTACAAGACCACCACCAACTCAGAGACCGCGCTGCTACCCAGGCTCTCCAGATCCTAACTGTCAACCTGCCACATATCTTCCACCATTAACTACACCCCCATCATTAGATTGCTATCCAGGATCAACTGATCCAAACTGTCCACGAACTACACCAGATCTTCCGAATTGTTATCCAGGCTCTAACGATCCACGATGCGCGCAAACAACTCCAAGCAAACCAACATGTTACCCGGGATCCACTTCTCCGGGGTGCTCTCCAATAAGCTCTCGACCACCTCCAAGTCAACCACCGACTAGGCCCACTGCTAATTGCTATCCAGGATCCAAGGATCCAAGGTGCCCTCGTACCACTTCTCCACCAGCAACGGAACCGCCACCAGCTCGAATTTCAACCAGGCCACCTGTAAGTTGTTCTCCAGGATCCACTGATATAAAATGTTCTCAAATCACAACAAGCCGTCCAAATTGTTACCCAGGATCGACAGATTCAAGGTGTCCTCAGATAACTACAAGACCTCCTCTAACTAAACCACCAGTAACACAACCATCACAAATTTGTTATCCTGGATCAACTGATCCTAAATGTACTTCCACTGCTACGAAACCACGATGTTACCCTGGCTCTGAAGATCCACTGTGCTCCGCGGCCAAAACTACAACTGAGGTTTCACCTCTCTGCTATCCCGGATCAACCGACCTTCGATGTCCTCAAATTTCCACGCCAAGTAGTCCTAATTGCTACCCAGGTTCAACAGACCCCAGATGCCCCAAGCCATTTACAACCAAGCCTCCACCAACAAAATATACACCATTCCCTCCACCAAAAACTACGCAACCACCAAAAGAAACTACTACATATAGTTCAAGGTGCTATCCAGGATCAACAGAAGCAGGATGTCAACAAACAGGAACTACTCCTTCTTATTGTTACCCTGGTTCAATAGATCCCCGTTGTCCTGATTCGGGATATATTGGATCTAGTCGTATCCCGCCTACGTATTTGCCGCCTTTAGGATCACCTATCAATGATAGAAGTATTCGCGAATCCAAGAATGAACTCCTGGATGAGATTAATGAGCTAGCCCTCTCAGACGATATGTTTGAGGTGACTGATGATGAAAACTATTCTGATAGCGAACACCGGAGGCTTAAAAGGGCTGTAGATTCAAATACTGATGAGCTCAGGCTAAGGAGAAGTGTGGAAACTGGACAAAAGACAAAAGAAATTATCTCTATTACGTTGAATTTCAAGGGTTATCAATTCCAACCTAATTCCTTGTAGATAAAATGTTTAAGTATCCCCTTCCTCCTACAAATTTTTCTTTTTTATTTTGACTTCGTTATTATTAAGCTCTTGTTTCATTTGAAGCATTCCTTCTAACCTAAAATGTAAACAATCAGTCAGGACAGGTAGGAACATAATTTTCAGGAGTGGTGTTACGAAGCCCCGTTTTTAGTAGCCTATCTTTGCATAAATTTTCTGGTCTTCTTAAGATATGAACTATGTATACTGCCGCTTTTTTGACGATAAAATGATTTTGTAATATTTTGTATATAAATGAAATGAATAAAAAATGTTTTTTTAATTCTTGATTTTACCTGAACCACAAGCACAAACGCATATAAGATCAATGATTCCGTACAAGTGTTTTTTCTGTAGTGCATGGTATCATATTTGGAGAGATTTTATGATATTCTTAAACCTAAGTGCAGATGTACGGTACCAACTGGTGGCTGCATTGGAGTTGCACAATGGCGACACCTCCTAAGATGTGGAAGCATTGCTTAGTGCAACACCAAACTAACATATCTATACCTTAAATAATCAATGCTGGTAGGGAAGTTATGTGGCGACGCGGCTACACCTTTTGTCATAACCTGTATCTGATTGGAATGAACTGCTGTATTAACCTTAGCAGTAAGGCTATTTCCAATTTGAAAATTTTATTTTGTACAGCGTAAAAGTATTTCGAATAGTATTAGTAAGAAGGCATAAATATTATAAAGTCTTCTGGACGTAACCATGTTATGCAGGATCTATGTACCTCGCAGAAATATTCGATGATGTTCCCAAGAATAGCATAGGCGGCAATTCGTTATTAAAACTTCAAACATTAGCAGAAGCCATGAAAGTAATTTGGAAACATAGCCCTCTAATATTTTTCCAATTTTGACGCAGGTAATGGCATTGAAATTTTAAATAAAAATGAGACCCGATTCAGCCCAAAGGTCTAAATCCTGTGGCTTGTCAGTAGGATAAAAGTGCGCTGATATCGACAAGGTGAAAGGCGTGAAAGGTTCCTACTTGCAGACATCGTAATTTCAAAGCAAGGTTGATGAAACCTTGTTGGCTCTTTTTTAATTCAACCCATGTTAGAAACCAAATACATCGAAATCAGCAAAAATATGGTCATAACTGTAAATATCAAACGCTTTTTGCTAATTAAGAGAAATAATTAATATTAGTGTCCCTAAGTTTTTTCTTGGTATACAAATAGAAATTTTTCAATTGAGATATTTCCATGAATACTACAACTAGACACTAAATAAGACTGTAAAGAGGGAGGATTTCCTTCCGTACCATGCAAAACATCATATGAATAAGCATTAAAAAGTTGATAAAACTTGTATGCAAATATATGTACACACCACAGTTGAGGATAACAAAAAGAGAATTAAAACTCTGGAAGCGGAAAAGTCGCGTATGAGTAAAGACATGGAAACCATGGGAGAGCGTATAAAAATATTAGAAGAAAGATCCCTAACTAATTTTATTGAGATTAAAAATAACCCCCCCCCCCCCCCCCCCCGCCCGGACGAACAACCACTTGATACTGCCAAAAAACTTCAGAATCTCCTAAAGTTATCTTTAGGAGAAACTGATGTATTGAAAGTTTATCGTAGTAAGAGTAGAGCGAGTAATAAAAATTCTTTTAGCTCATCAGTCAGTCAGGGATCGTTTGTTAATTGCTAGTAAGGTTACCGGAGGTGTGACAGCCGATATGATGTAAGTAAAAAATATTATTTATTTTATTGAACTCCTATCGAAAGATAAAAAAAACTCTTTTAGACAAAGCGAAGCAGTATAAGAAAGAAAATGGGCTTAAATTCGTTTTGGGTAAAAAACTCGAAAATTTATTTAAAAAAGGATGACAAATCTTCACCCTTTGTTATCTCAAACGAAAAAAGTCTCGATCTCGTTAGGACCAGTATTCAAGCTAGTTCCAATAATAACTTAATTAATGTCAAATATATATTATCAAAATTTCAGAGGATTACGTACCAAAATGGAACACGTTATAATATCTAACCAGTATGATGTAATTTGCTTTACATAAACATTTCTGCAAGCGGGTGTTCATAGTTCAGAGGTCTTGGATGATAGATATATCTTTTATCGAAGAGATGGGAATTTGAGAATACCTGGGCGTGAGGATGGCGGTGGATGTCTTATCGCAGTTAAGGGTACTTACAAGTCATTTCGAGTCGAGTCTTTTCAAACGGAGCAAGAGGTGCTATGGGTGGCAATAAAAGAATATAACTTTATTCTCTATTTATGTTGTGTTTATATCCCTCCCCAAGAATCTTACGAATCATATAATTCCCTTTTTTCCAGTGTTACTGATGAAATATTACAGCTCCTGCTAATACAATAGTAGTCTTCATAGGTGATTTCAGCTTACTGCATCTTAATTGGGCTTATAAGACGCCTGACAATTGAATGACTCACACAGCCTATAGCCTTTCCTCACATTCACTTCTTAATAATATGGGATTATGTAATCTAAAGCAATTTAATAATAAATTTAATATAAACAATAGACTTCTCGATTTAGCTTGGAGAAACATTTCTCATTCCAATGTAAGTATTACTTCATCCTTATGTCCTTATATCTAAAATAGACGCCTCTCTGAATTTTTTGAAAATTTTGATTTCTCTCCCATCTTTTTGCTTGATGTTGACCAATCATTCAATAAATTCTATGAAGCACTTAATACTGGAATAGGCTTGTTTATCCCTGAAATAAATAAACGCAATCAGAATCATTTTCCGAAATGGTCTAGCTCCCAACTGATTAAAGTCCTGAAGTCAAAAGGTAAATATATACGTCCGTACAAAAAAAGTCCCCACTCTGAGATTTATAGAGCTTTTTCTTATCTGAGGAAGCTATCTAAATTCTTGATTACTCAATGTTATCAAAAGTTCCGTCGAAAGCACTGAACATTCGCTAAAACGCAACCCCAAGGCATTTTGGACTTTCAGTAAAAACCTAAATAGATCGAACACGTATCCTAAAGAATTAACATTTAATGATAATACATCGTCATCTCCTCCACTTATATGTGAGATGTTTTCCGCGCAATTTACATCCGTATACTCTGAAAAAGAACCCAGCATTATCCCTTCCCGCTCTCCGGACACTTCCAATATGAATATAATGTTGAGCATTATTCCTTCAGAACCTGTTCTTAATGTATTGAGTTATCTTGATTCTAACAAAAACCCGGGACATTACGGGATTCCAAATATTCTTTTTAAGAGATGCGCACAAATTCTAGCGGAACCGCTTAGTAGTTTATTCAATCTTTCAATTACTAATAAAATCTACCCAGTATCTTTTAAAAATTGTTTCGTTATGCCAATTGATAATTCTGGTGACCCTAAACTAGTTATAAAGTGTAGATCTATTATCTCTAACACTCTTGCACTTATGTTTGAAAAAGTCGTTCACCATCAACTCCTATTCCCAATAAAACCATTTATCTCTGAAGAACAGCACGGATTTTTATCGGGGCGATCTACGATCACCAACTTATCACCAACTATACACAAATAGATTCTATCCACACTGACTTTGCTAAGGCATTTGACAAAATCAATCTGTCTGTCGAAAATGACACTGATGGGATTTCAAACAGACACTATATCTTGGTTCCACTCCTATCTAACTAGCAGGGATAATAGGGTTGTATTTTATGGGCTACAATCTCAAACTCATTTAAGCAAATTTCTGGAGTGCCCCAAGGTACAATACTTGGACCATTGATTTTTCTCATATACATCAACGACTTGCCTTCTTGTTTTATGTCTGATTGTTTATTATACGCTGATGATGCCAAGATTTTTAGAAAAATTAATAACGTGACGGATTGTGTACATCTTCAAAAAGGATATACTACGACTAGAAAAATGGTGCCACGAGAACTGTATTGAAATCAACGTAAGCAAATGTAAATGCATTTCATTTCACCGTTAAAAAGACTCCATACTCTTTGACTACACCATTCACTACACTGCTATCTCTGGTGTTGATCAGATAAAAGATTTGGGTGTGATTTTTGACGGAAAGCTCCTTTTCATTCCTCACATTAATTTTATTACTTCCAGCTCATTTCGTTTATTATGCTTTATCTTTCGCACCTGCAACTCGGGTCGGCATCCTCTTATATCAGTTTCTATTATTCTTTAGTAAGGAGTATTCTCGAATATGCTAGTCAGGTTTGGAGTCCATTTTACTCTTTTGTAGTACTCAAATAGAGGCTGTCCAGCGTAAATCCACCAGAGTTTTATTATATAAACTGGAGAATACCAATCTAGAGTATCATGAAAGATTAGCAAAATACAACTTAATCACACTAGAAAGTTGCAGAATCTACTTGGATAGTACATTTCTATATAATATTTTTAATGTTCGAGTATATTGTCATGCACTTGTCTCTGGTATTGATTTGAAAGTCCTTCCGCGCAACTCGAGATTCCAGACCCTCTTCAGACTACCTACTTGCAGAACTAACATTAAGGAGAAATCACCAATCTACAGAATTTTTAAATCGTTCAATACAAGAGAAATAGACACAGTAGTGAATCACAGTTATATTGAAATTGTGCGATGCTAACAACAGTGCGATTATTACATTACATGCTGGGTACAGCTTTGTTATTAGATTTTCAGATGTTGTTGTTGTTGTTAACACTAGTCTTCTGACATTTAAAAAATTTATACTCCGCGAGATCGGTTATTAACATCTTTGCTTTTTTGCATTACTCTCTTTTTTATTTTCTTCCTATCTCTTTTTCACATAATGTTTTTAACTTTATTTCTTTAGTTATTATTTTATATTATTTTCATTTACTTCTTAACAATATTATTACTTTATCGTCTTCTTTCTTAAATTTATTAAAATTTGTTACCCCTCTAATTGTAAGGTAGAATGTTATTGAAAATTTCTGTTTACTACTGTTTTTAACTTACAAAATAATTAAATAAATAAATATGGTACAAATATCATAATATCATATAAAATAAAAAAAGTGACATGTAAACATGAACACAATTATAACAAAAAAAAAACAATTTTTTGACACTATCTATATACCAATTAATTGAAATTGTAACATCACTCCCAATTCGGTCCTGGTCAAAACAATATTCATCACATATATATCAACTCGCAACAAGCCTATATAAGCGGAGCCATCCGGCAAGGAAGATCCATTCCACTTTCTTTAGTCGGAGCATCCACATGGGTCCTGGGTTTTCCTAAAGTAAATTAAATAATAATAAAAGTTTTATAAACAGAGAAACAAACCTTTTTATTTCATTCCTAAATTCCCCCTCCTATTACAAAAATAGTTTGTTATAAAATCAATTAAAAGAAAATTCTATGAGCAAGAAAGCAGTGAAATTGCTGATTTAGCAATTTCTTCGGAAGATATTGATTCTTGCTTATGAAATTATTTTCCCTTTAACCAATGTAATGAATTTATATGAAACGACTAATATTACCTGAATAACCTGAATAGCCTGATCAACCCATAAAGAAGCATAGCCAATAAAGCGGCATTTTGTCTAGTCACAGATAAATAATACCCAGATTCGGAAACCAATGTTAAAAATCTGCTTCTCATGAGCCAGCCATGATTTGTATATCAGCCAATCTTAGCTTTTAGCAAAGGCAAAATCTCTGAACATTAACCAGCCAACACGCACAGTCGAATAATTTTGTTTCAGCCTGCACTTGAAAAATGAGAAAAATTGTGAGAACCATTGAAGTTTTGTTAAGATATTCAAAAGCTTCAGCAAAAACACTGAAGATGTCACTACATATGGAGCATGAACTGACTATCCTATCTCCTTCAATATCTGGGTATTAGATGGCACAAGAACTAGATGTCGCATGGCATACTAGAGCAGAATATACAGATTGTGAAATGGGTAGTGCATTCTGGAATGGATCAAAACATATTTTAGAGGGTGCCGAAAGCAAATGTTTTTATAATAGCAGTTTTGTATACATTTGATGGACTTCCTCAACACTTCAGATACGAAAAAATATGAATCACTCGACGTATACATCATTTCAAATGTTGTGGTCCATTCCGGAATGGACCACCCAGCCATATAAATTTTGTATACTTTTTTGGTACTACAAGCGACGTCTAGTTCTTGTGCCATCTATGGTATTACTTATCTGTGGCCTAGCCTAGCTTTCTTGTCAATCACAAAAGTCTCTCCAGCTCTTAGACGCAATAGTGGCACTTTCAGCATAGTCTAGCATAGTATGGGCTCTTATTTCATTCAATACATCTCTACGCAATTAATCTTCTTCCAATCAGATTCATCATATCTTTGGTGTTAGGTAGATGGATCACCACATTACAATGAGTTACTGGCCTCCAGTTTCGCATTGCTCTAAGCTCAGTCTTTTTGTATTGAAAGCATCACAGGCCTTCTCCAAAAAGAAGCAAAAATATACATCTCTCACTGCCACCGAATTGAAAGCATCCAGAGGATCAAGAATCAAAAGATTCCTGAATCATTAGATGGCTCCAGACGAAAGATCCCAAGCGGCCCACTGTGCTAACCTGTTACGTAGGAAAAGCTATTATAAACCTATAAAAGTCGAAATAAAATAAAATAAGAGGAAGAAGCGCAGGACTTTGTCGAAGCATAGAATAAATAAATCTATAGAGGCCTTACATATAAGTAAAGTGAAAATTCTCACAAATATTGTCCCCAAGAGCGGAATATAAGAGCCACGCAACTTTGAAGCTTTACTGAAAAAATGAATTTGCTAATCGTCTTTACCGCCATCTGGCTGTATATTCCTATATTCGTTTCCAATTCACTTGTGAATACCCGCATGATTTCATACATGAAGCTTTGAAAGCTATTTAGGGCACACAAAGTTTATATCGTTTAAATGAAAATATAATTTAACTTTTCTCTGCAATGGGGACGCAATATAGAAATTTGCAGCCAGATGGCGGTAAGGAAGATAAACAAATACACTTTTTTGAGCGGCGCTCTTAGCATTAGCTCTTGGGGACAACATTAAGAGATTCGATTCGCACCACAACGACAACCCTTAGGATGGTAGTCACATCGCTTACAAACCGTGCTACTGAGGCTATGAGTTAATTGAGAACCAAGAATTGCAAGTTTCGTACATTTTTCAATGCAAATTTCTGGCAGATTTTCTCATTTCTTTAGATTGTGACTTTTTTTTAGAAAGATAAAGTCTAGATCTAGCAATTAACATTGAGTTTTTTTATTTTTGGTTGAGCTTCTTTTAATTATTTTACTCTAATAATACTTGTTTTTCTCACCGACGAGAAATTGTAATATATCATTGAAAGTTGTTGAAATACAAAGCAAAATAGTATATTTAACAATTTTGTGCAAAAAAATTTAGGAGAGTTAATTCTCTTTAAAAATTTTTAATTTATATGAACTGCAAATATTCCTTTTTTGTCTTAAATTGTATAATTTTGTGGCATGTTTGGTTTCTGTCTTTTACGCTAGATGTCTCTAATATGGTCTGTGGTCTACGTCTAGGCTAATTTTATATGAATTTTCTCACTTTCAAGACATAAACCTACGCATAGTAAATTTTATTGCCTACAGGTTCGCTGATATCTAAATTGAAAGTTTTCCTGAGTACTGACTCCTCTTAACACAATTTCGACGGCCAGCAAATGGCAGACTATTGCAAGAATTTGTGGCGCCATCGTTATTTGCCGATAATTCTGCTTGCGGCAGCACCATCGTAAAAACATGAATTAATCATCTTTGACGTTTTAGCTGATGTTAGCACTTCTTAACCTCTCTCGGTTTCATCGTGAACCGAATATAGCGTCTAAAAACATTGTAGCTCTTAAAGTTTTTTTGTTAAATTAATATTAATAAATATTTATAGTGGTGTTATTTAAATACTCTTTGTTTTATTGACTTAAATACCCACAAATTGAAATAATTTTCTCCAGGAAGGTTTTATGGAGCGTGTATTATATATATATCTGCAGTTGCCGTTGACCGTCGGCCTCTATCGCCGTCGTAATTGACTTAAAAAAGACAAAATCTCGGCCATTTCTATACTTCTGACTCTTGCCTTTAGGGTTAATCTTAAGGAAATTTTCCTTTTTTTAATTAAATAATACATTTAAAAAATTATTAGAATTTACTATACTTAGGAGATCCATACTTAAATATCCACTTTGCCCGCTATTAAAATATTTCCAATGTTTTTATGACAAGCAAAAGTGACAAGTAGTCTTAATAAACGCTGCCAAATAAAACAGTTATGCAATATCTCACCTAACGGTAATAATGTTACAAACTCTATAGGTAGACTTCTTGATTTAGTTTTTATTGGTGCCAATTTGAATTATTCTGCTCACACGGCTGTTGATTTAAGTTTTAACTTTGTTGAATTTTCGAGTTATTCCTTCAACGTGATTGAGCAAAATAAATTGTATTTTTCATTACTCTACATGTTCCTCTTACTAGAAGGAGAAAAACTGCTGGATTTCCGTGAATGAACTATAGGTTGAATAGAATAAGAAATGCATGGCTCATAAGACATTCAAAGTCTCTGGTATGATTGATGATTCTTTTAAAAGGTTGTGAAAAGAATATGATTTCTTAAAGAGGTTCCTGTATTGTCAATATTTGGCATCGGTGGAGTCAAGTATAAAGATGAGTCCAAAATCGTTTTGTCATTTCTAGATAGTAAGCGTAATTCGATTCATGTAACGTTGCTGCAGAATACTTTGAGTCTGTCTGTTTAGAGGACTTAGACTTTCCCATTGACGCTGAGATTTGCAATCATATTTGATCACAGGTGGAGTTAGACAATACATGTGTCTGTGTAGAATGTAAGCTTAGCATTGGCCAATGCTATAGTTGTACCCACTCTTCTGGTCCAGACAGTATTCCAGTCATGTGCGGAAAATTTCATTTGTTTGTCATATACAATAACCTGATACTAAAACTTGTGCTAGTAATTAATTACCGTATAATTTGTAAAATTTTTTGCAATTCCGCAGCGATTTGAAAGCATTGTCTATGATAAAAATTGCTTTTTAGTCAAAGTGAACATTACTTTACACCAACATGGTTTTGTAAAAGGGCGCTCTACATCAACCAATTTAGTCTCCTATGTCAACTTGTGCTTAAATATTCTAGAGTAAGGTAGCAAGATTGTAACACTATATACTGATATGGCAAAAGCATTTGACCAGGTTAATACTCATTTCGTTTTATATAAACTTGAGGCATATGGATTCCATTCTGCTTTACTTGCATGGCTCTCTTCCTACTTGACGGACCGCATATAAATTATCAAAATCAATAAGGTGTACTCCCACCCGAATTTGGTACATTCTGATGTACCTTAGGGGAGCCATCTAGGGTCTCTTCTTTTTATTAAAATTTTTATGGAAATTTCTGATATGTCTCAAGAAAACAACTTCAAATCAGAAGTCGATAAATTTGCGAATTGTTGCCATCTTAATCAGTTATCGATAAAATCTTTTAAATTTAAACACTGCTACTAAAAAGGTATCACCAATTACTTTTGCAATATTTATCGATGGGAGTATCATTCCTAAAATATCACAAAAGATTTTATAGGTCGCGGTGACAAGATGAGAGGCGGAAGTTCTGTCAGCATTCCCCGTTTTTAATAATAATAATCATTCCTAAATGTAGTGTAGTTTCGCGACTTGGTGTTATTCTAGATAGTAAATTTACTTTTCCTCAACGTTTATCGAAGCAGAACAACTAACCAACAAATTAACAAAATAGCTATAAGTGATCAGCTTTGTTTTTATTTAAACAAATTTTATTTAGTTATTTTTATATTGTTCATAGAATTTTTCTAAATATATAATGTTTATAGCTTTATAGTAAAACACTATGTTAATATGCATTAAATTTATAATTTTCACTTTCAAGGAACTTACGATTAAGACAAAATGATATTTTTATTTTAATCCAAACATTTATATCTTTTTCTTGTAATTTATTGTATTTGGATGTAAGTAGTACGTGTTTGTTTGTATTTTATAAATCAAATATATTGGAACAGAAAACATCAAGTACAAAAATTGAAAAAGCCAGAGGAGATAGTTGGACATTTATAGCCATTAATGCTTTTTTTTTAATTTATTTAATTAATTTTCAGTCCATTGGATAGATCGTTTTCCCCAAAGTCCTTTGAGTTTATCCCAGCCGGGCTCACGCTTTCCCCAAGAACTTTTAGAAGTGCCTATGAAAATAAAACTTAGTTTTAGTATTTATCATATGTAAATATAAATTAAATAATGCAATTAATTACCACGATATTTGTTCATATCAATTCCCCGATTACTGAAGCGTTTACCCCAAGCAGCATTCATTGATTTCCAGCCACGTTTCTGTTCGTTAAAATATCTTTCATCTTCTGCAGTAGGAAATTGTATAGCATATCGAGGAGCAGTGCTATCCTCAGCGTAATCATGAATATCGTCTCCATTTACAGATAAAAGCTGATTTGTGTAGTAATCTTCACCGGGACCAGGATAATCGCCACGTTTACCCCAGGATCCTTGAAGATTTTGCCATGAACGTTTCTCACCTGGTAAATGTCCTGATCCATGAGAAATTTGCTGTTGTTGTTGTTGTTCAGGTGATTCTAAAGATATTAAAATTTGATGTGTGTCTAGTCCTATTGGTACTATCTCAGGAAGATTTGTCGCAGCTACTATTGTAGTTGATTGACCAGTTATTAGTATCAGAAATAAGTAAATGCTGAGAGCTGATCTTGCTGTATAAAATATAGTCTGATGGATGAAGCCCATGGTGATCTAGTTGTTTTTAGATAAGAAAATTTTTGATTTTTTTTTAATAAAATAAAATGTCAAAATGTAAGAAATTTTAAAGGCATAATTAAAAAAAATCTTTTCTTCATTTAACCCACCACTTATTATATGGCAACTAAATTGTATCTATGAGTTCTTTTTTGCATGCTTTTATTGACTACACCAATCATTTCTTGAAAGACTAATCGATTTACTCCTTACATCCCATACTCTCCTTCGGCCACCATATTATTTATCTTATAACAATGAAAATTTTTAAGAGGAAAACAAATTAAGGATTTCTCTAGGATGACACTAACAATTCAAGAAAGAAAATGTGAGATTTGATCAGGAGATTTTCTTCTAGATGGATTTACTTGTGAGTGAGTACATAATGTATATATACTCCGAATGTCCCACTGAATTAGTTATAATTCCCAAATGAAAAATTTCGCTACCCGCCGAAGGCCGGTTATGGTATCTCTCATCACTGCGGATGTTCGTATGAAGCATGAGCATAGATGGGCCAACCTGAGCACTTGGGGGTGCACAAAATATTTTTTTGATGGACCCAAAAAAAAAATTTCTGATTTTCTTTCGGGGCTCGGAAGGAAACATTTTAGAACTGTGGTTGGCAACATCACCAACCACTGCTTGCCTCACGCTCATCTAACATAGATGAGAGTTGTTGAAAACCCTGAGTAGTTGTCCTGCCTGGAAGGTGAGCCTAAGACAACCGAACACTTTCTGTGTACTTGTCCAGCCTTTGCCCGAAGTAGTATTTATGGGATAAACCCTATCTTTTTTTCATAAAATGAAGCAAAATTTACTTGATAATGCTCTAACCTCTACGATTGAATCAATAGAGCTTTGATTAATAAAGAAAAAGTGTTATATTAGTAAATTGGGATCCATTTGATTATATTACGATAAAAAGCAACTTAATTTTTATTTACATCAATAAAATATTTACGAATTGTAACTAATCTGATATTTGTAAAATAATGATAAAAAAACAATAAAATTTTACTGTTTTTTTAGGATATGAAATACTGTGTATCAGTACAAAAATAGAATTAATTTCATTAATTCAATAAAAATTTAATAACAAAACTTTTTATAAATTATTTTCTAATATCAATCAAATTTTAATTGAATAAATCCAACACATGATTGGGTCAAATTTATCTTTTTACTAAAACGTAAAAAAAAAATTTCGAAAAGTCATATGAAAATTTTTAAGTTTTAAGTAAATCAGACCAAATTTTTCTTATTCAATCTGATTTATTTTACTGAAAAGCAGTAAATGATTTATCAAATATTATATCGAAAAAATCCTGCATTTAGAATAGAAGAGAATAGAATAGAATAGAATTATTTATTTAGGGCTATGTACTACAAGAATATAAATATCTTTTATTTAGTACGAAAAGAAGGCGGAAATTAAAATCAAATCGGTAAGCGACTAATAATATAAATTTAAAAAAATAAGCAAATTAAAATTAAAAGTTAAATTTGAAAAATTGTAAAATAAATAAAATGAGCAAATAATAAAATTTGATTGTTATGATAAAACTTTATTGTTTCTTAGTAAAATAAGACTGAATTTATTCCAATTTGATACATTCTTGCACGAGATCAGTGTAAGTAACGGAGTAAATTTGGTTTGAATTTAGTTTTGCTCTGGCGTTTGTTGTGTAAAGTCATAAGAAAGCTTTTAAATTATAGTACAGTTTTACATCTGGTTGTTATTATATGTGAAAGACAAGTGCCAAGTGCGTATGTATACTCTATGTGCTCTATTTGGATATAAGGACTGTCCTAGAAAGTAATGCACGTTTTTGTAGCCTATTGTAGGTCATGATTTTATGGACCCCACTATAAAAAAATTAATAGGAACCGTTAAGACTCATATACTTTGCAAAATAATTGTAGTAACCC
Organism: Dioctria linearis; assembly: GCA_963930735.1. Lineage (NCBI taxonomy): Eukaryota > Metazoa > Arthropoda > Insecta > Diptera > Asilidae > Dioctria > Dioctria linearis. The sequence goes on from OZ005741.1 coordinate 16,387,357, forward strand.
GGTTTTCTGTCATATTGTTCGAAATGTCTTCCGAGCGAGAAGAAGTGCACCGTGAAATTTTGCGCATTTGGGTAGAAAATAAACAAGAATCGTATTCATGGATTGCTAAAAAGGCTTAAAGTAACCGATGGGTTGTAAAAAGAACATTAGATCGCTTTCGTGAAAGTCAGGCAATATCAGAAAAAACAAAAAGTGGTAGGCCGAAAGGTGCAAGTGACAAGATTTTAGAAAAAACGATAGTGAAGTTTATTGAGAAGAACATAACAGTGTCAGTGCGTGATATTGCAAAAAAATTTAACACTTCTAAATCAAATGTCCAGCAAATTAAAAAAAGAAATAACATTAAAACTTAGAAAAAACAGAAATGTGCAAAAACAACAAAAAAACAACAAAACACTGCCATTACACGTTCCAGAAAGTTGTATGAAAAATTGTGTCAGTTGATCGAAAGCTGCATAGTAATGGACGATGAATCGTACTTTAAATATGATTGCTGGACCTCAGTTTTATAACGCAAGAGATAAAGATAATGTTTCTGATGCTGAGAAATCAATTTTTATAGAAAAATTCGGCCGCAAAGTTCTTGTTTGGCAGGCCATTTGTCAGTGTGGTCAGCGCACTCGGCCCCTTTTCTTTGAGGGCTCTATTAACACTGACGTATACATAAACCAGTGCATGAAAAAAGGATTATTGCCGTTTCTCAGATTGCATAAGAAATCTACACAATTTTGGCCAGACTTAGCAACTTGTCACTATGCTAGAAAAACTTTGAGCTGGTACCGAGAAAATAAAGTGAATTTTGTAGAAAAGGCAATAAATGCCCCCAACGTCCCCCAACTTCGACCTATTGAGCGGTACTGGGCTTCCGTCAAAAATATCTTGAGGAAACAAGGCAAAAGTGCTACAACACTACAAAATTTTTCTAGTTTATGGAAATTAGCTAGTATAAAAGTGAGTGATTCCACTGTGCAAAAGCTGATGGCTCCAATTAAGAAAAAAGTTCGATTGTTCTCCCGGCAAAAACATATTTCTTTTTAATTTTATTTTTTATTAAATAGTACTAATAAGTAAACAAAACAAAAACAAAAAATTGTTTTTTTACACATTCGTATTGATATAATAAGGTTTTGAAAATCGTGCGTTACTTTCTAGGACAGTCCTTATGTAAGTAATATTTTTTTATTTATCGTTTACAGTGCATTCAAATTTTAGAAATATGGACCCTAATAATCAAAATCAAAGCAGCAGTAGTTACCTCGCCGAAACCTTGCCCCATTTTCAAACCACTTTACAGTCTGTTTTTTCTGTACCGCAAGCAAATGCTCCAGATAATGGATCTCTAACAGTACTTACTAGCTTTGGTGAACACTCTTTATATAATTTTGGCCCATCAGAAGATGAATTGTATCATATACGCTCAGTCAGGGGAATATGGGTCATTTATATGGAAGGTTTACAAGTAGGCTTACAAAAATTTACTTTGTATATTTACTCATTCCATCATACATACATATAATCATACAAACAATTTTCACTTATTTAGGCCTTGGAATATAACTAATATAAACAGTTTTAAAATTATAACCAAAAGGGGGAGCTTGACAAAATATTTTTCACAAGCGAGCTACAACTTTTGATGGATTTCAGAGAAAATTTAAAAAAACTGGCGCATTAAAAAAGTTAGAGCTATTTTTAATTGCAAAGCGATTAATATTTAAAATGTTATAATTTTAAGGACTTTGATGTTTAAGTTACACCCTTGGATGGAGGACATTTTTCATTGGTTGAAAATTGGCTTCGGAAGATTCATCAGTGTGTCACTGATAAATCATGTACATGTTCTTATTCGTCACTAGAGCAAACACAACCATCAGCATCTGAAAGAAATTCGCCATCTACGACCATTTGCAATTTTCAACGTTTTTTAGGTTATTTGTATTATAAATTCAAGATTCACATATACATGTTTGCACAATATGTAGGACTTACAAGTTTAATTATCAAAAGTGCTGGGAAAAACGTTATATGAAGAAAACATACAATATCTTCCTTTCCAATGTAGAGATCTTTTGATTAAGGATGCAGTAAAGCACTTTTTATTGATAACAACTTTTTCATGCATGAGGCAGATTTTAAAAATATTTCGCAACAAATTTGCAAAGCTTTTAAAGGAGAAAGTCTTGTAAGTCCAGAGCATCAGACAATAATTGCAATATAGTATTTGTATACTGTGTTATCTTATAGTTCAAATTTATTTAACAATTTTATTCTACAATTAAGAAAACATATTACAACACAAACGGGAAATACCCTGGAAGAAAATTATACACTACCTACAAAATGAACGTTGACAAGCTGAGAAAAGGAGGTCTATTTCCAAGAGAAAAAAAGGAGCGCCGAGAAGAAAAAAAAACTTCCAAACAAATTATTGGTATATAAAAGTTTCTCAACATGTTTTTTAATCTATTAAATTAGTTTGCAACAGTACGCCGAGTGATAACCAAAACTGATTGAAGTATCATTCAAGTCCCTGGTCTGTAGTTGAATCTAAATGGAGAGAAACTGCAAACAAACGACAGTTATAAATATATCTCTAGTGTTCAAGAAGCAAAAATAACAAGCGTAATTGAAGCTTGGCCAACTTCTAAAACAGAGTATATTGACACCCAACGCTTGTTAATATGTTTATTTTGTTTTTTTTCCAAAAGCCTATTTCATCTTTTGTTTGTTTTCATAATAATTTAGGTTGATATAGACTTCGAGCAATTACCTTGTGGAAATGGGGTTCTTTTTGTTCTAAAATTAAACCAATTTTGAGTAAAAGAATTAAGGACAAATTAAATTTAGTGCTTTCGGAAGGTCTTGATGAAATTAAAGAAAATGGTAAATATTTTAAGTCTATTTAATTATTACATATACTTATTAATGGTGTGTATTTGTGTATTTCAGATGTTCGCGACTTCAAAATAATATCTCTTCTGCATGCAGCTCTTCCACCTAGTGGTGCTATTTCTATTGAAAAGAGTAGAAAAAAACGACTGAAGCATAGCATTGCTGATGGACAAAATTTTACGTTGATCCGAATCAATGCTTATACGGAATTAGAATCATCTTTGGGTACGCTGAAAAAGAGGTTATTGGACCATCAAGATTCATTACAACCAGTTGTTGTTGGTGTTGCCTCCGAGAATTTCAAAGATGTAAATGGTTTCTATACCGTATACGATGATATAAAATATAAAACGGAAAATTTTCTACTTGCTTTATCAACTGCTTTCAAACTACACTATGTTTTTAACTTGGAGTATCAACACCAAAGTAAGTTGATTTGGCAGTTATACTTCAAATTTATTTATTTTTTTGAAATTCAAATCTAAAGTAACTATTTCTCACATTTTGGCTGGTATATTGTCAGAGCTTAATTCGAATTAAAATAGTACCGAATTTTATACGAAATCGAATTTACTGAAAAAGGAAAATCATTTTTATTGTAATTTCATGACTGATGGTAGAAAGAACGTAAGTTTTAAGAATATAAAGCTATTTAATCTTAAGCCCACTGTATTTCATATTTTTCCAGATGAAAGAAAATTTTTAAAGAAAAGAAATTGTGTAATGGAATTTATATTAAAATAAACGATTAATAATATATAATATTATGTTGTTTTCTTTTGTTTTTACCTAGGTGAATAATGTCTTCGTTGATCAATACAGAAGTATTAAAATAAAGGAAATCGATCTACTGTCAGGAAATAAACTAATACTGAGTCAATAAAAATATTAACGAATTTAGTTAAATAAGGATTAACAGCATTCTATTAATTGACTTAATGAATCGAAAAATAATTGTTTATGGAAAATATTTACTGTCTTCAAGCAAAGTAGGATTGAATCTCTCAAATAATAAGATACATTCAGTAAAATATTTATTCTATTCAATGATAAATTCAATCTAAAACGAATTAATAATAGCAAACGTTTTACTCACTTCAATAAAAAAAGGATTTATAGCAGAAAACCGTTTACTGATATTATAATACACTTTCATTTGACATCAGTAAAAGTTAAGCAGCTTAATCAAATGCTTAACTGAAAGACACAGTATTTTGGGATTATTCCAGTAAATATATTTAACTGATTCTATAAAATTTTTACTAAATTTGCTGTTTTCAAATTTTACAAATTTTAGTAAACTATAGGATTAACATTAATAAAGAATTGGATTGACGCAAAACCAATAGCATATTTGATTGTTTTTATACCAAATTGGATAGATTATTCTTTCCGTGTATTCAACGAAAATGGCTCAAAAATTTCATTTTCAAAAGATCTAACGAATTGAACTTTTTCAGCAATTTTCCCTAGATAGGCTTAAGAAAAAGTGTAAAAAACGCAGAAAGGTTTACATTTTAGGTATACATTTAAGCTTTTGAGCTTCTTAAATCCAGGATGAAAAATTGATGTTGATAACGGATTTTTTGATAAAAATAGTTGTTAAATAAAAAAAATCGAGATAAAATTTCCAAGCTTTGATTTGGCTGAACCATTCAAAACGGACAAGAGGAGGGAAAAAATTTAGATCATTGAAAAGGTAAAACGACTATGTATCTACCAAAGTTTAAATCATCATCATGGGGTTTAGCGTTCAGAAATTACAGGGTGATCTATAAAAACATACCGAAATATCTTAAAGTCCCATTATCTCGGAAACCGTTAGGATTCCCTCTCCCCCACCAAACAATTTTTTGCTTGTCTAAGCATGACCTATTCATAGCCTTCTAATATAATACCACTTACAGGACACTCTGTGTAATAGGTGGCTTTGAACGCTCTTGTCTTTGAACTAGCTTTACACTTTTTGATTAAAAATTCTATAAACAGCACTTTTAATTCTCGTTTGACATTTAAATTTTCAGGTACGCAATTAATTTTTGTGTATTCCCAAATGAACACAGTTTTATTAAGTTTCTGTCTTTTGTTCCCAAAATGACCCCAATGATATTTTAAACATTTTAATCAAAAAAGGGAAACATTTTCTATATTGGAACGTAATAATTGCTACATCTTGGTAGTTCTTACTAAGTTGGGAATTGTTTTAATTTAGGTACGACATAGGCATTTCTACGTAAATCTGCTTTTTTATTTAATTTATTTAAAAGGAGTAGTTACTAAATTTTTCCACACCTGTTTTAAAGCCTCGACGACGTTACCATAACGTCATGGTGTGCAGAATAAAACATTTAGACTAGTTAGCCACAAAATCCTTCTTGGGTAGCTAAGAGATAATAAATAGTTTTCAGATGGTTCCATTTTGGAAATAAGCTGCTAAAACGAAATCTACTTTTTTGGTTCTCGTATTATTATTTACGAAACTTTTTCATAATAATTATAAGTCATATAGAATGGAAATAGAATTATTTTTAGTATGAAAAAAAAGGCAAATAGAGCATAATGGATTTCCGTTGGACACGTACTAACTAGAACTAGAGGATTCCATTGTACACGTAGGTACTATTACTAAACTGACTAAAGGCTTCCGTTTGGGGGGAACATGTACTCTCAATAGATTTCAATTTTTTACTTACAGGCTGAATTTTAATAAAACACGGATATTTTTCAACTTCCAAATAAAACAACTCAACTCGGATTACTGGGAACGCATGGTATTGGTAAGTAGGGTGGGAGGTTGAAGGTGATCTGGAAAAATGTTCATTACTCTACTTATCTGTATTATCAGTTCAAAAAGTAACTATGAATCACAAAGCGATGGAAAATTTCATATGAAAACCTCATAAATGATAGTAGAAATGTTTCACTATACAAAGTTCATTACATCCTTTACCCGCTGTAATCTATTACAGAGAAAACTGTGGATTAAAAACAAAAGAGGAGAATTAAGCTGGAAGATTAAAGACAATTTTTCGTGAAAAATTAAGTAGAGCAAGAGGGCACCCAGATGGTCCCTGTGTCGTGATATTCAAAAGAGATATCTATCACAATAACGAGACTTAGGAAAAATGGACTGGCAAGGACTATTTACCCTTCATTGCGCAATGTATTAAATCTGCTACAATCTGAAATATCGGTTATAAATCGTGTGATTGATTTTCAATGCCTTTTCTACGTGATGTAGATGTTCAACAACAAAGTAGAAATACACATCAGGCAATATTTATAACGGTATTATCGCATTTATAGAAACTGTGCGCAAAGTGCCACCGAATCAAAAACTGTGTCAATTTCATAAGCCTATATTTAGTCAAATCCGGAATTTTTTTTACCAGAAAAATTATAATCTATTCGATGAAATTATGTCGACTAGTATTTGTTCGCTTGCTATTTTTCGCTATGTATCATATTATCTAAATTGCGCACTACAGTTAGAAAGGACAATAAATTGTGATAAAAAAAACTTCAGGAGCTAGTTGAACAGTGTTTGATGGGATTTGACGATAGTGAAGATGACTTAGATTTCTCAGATGCAGACGAAGATGATGTAGCAGCCACTGAAGATCTTTTTGATATTGTCAATATGCCAATTGATATTATAGCAGGTGAATCTGTGGATGAAATCGGAAAAGTTGCAGGGCTTTCGATTCAAGAAGATGAAAATATGAAACCTATATTCGCTGGTTTCATATTTTCATCTTCAGGAATAATGGTTGAAAAATAAAAGCAAATAACTTGATATGGCGACGTCGGAACTTTCAAATTGACTCAACAGTGCTGCGTTTTCAAAATACGCCTCTACCTGCGTCTGTGAAGGAACAAGTTACTCCTACAGAATTTTTCCGTTACTTCATCACTAATGAAATATTGAAGGCTATCGTGAAAGAATCAAACTTATATGCAACGGAGAAAAATATCAATTCAGCTGAAGTCATTACAAAAGAAGACTTAGAACAATATATCGGCATTTGCATATATATGGCCATGATCACGATATCAAATGTAAGGAAATATTGGAATAACCACTATGGGTTCGAAAGAGTGAAGGAGACGTGGAGTCAAAAAAAAATTGAAAGAATTAGACGTTGCCTACATTTCAAAAGCAACGACAAAATGCTTGCAAGAACGCATGTTTAAACTCAGCCCGCTTATTGATCATTTAAACAGTAGACATCAAAGCACTCCACATGACGAGCATTTATCTTTAGATGAACAAACAACTATGTGCTACAAAAGCAAAAAGTTATCTTAGGCAGTAACTTCCAATGAAGCCTCATAACTTGGGTTACAAAATATATTGTTACGAGCGTGGCCTTAGTTCGTTATTTAAAGCACAATATTTCAGATATAATTCAAAAGTTCTTTCTTTATTTAACTTTACTGTTTACTCTCACAAATTCACAAATAATTATCAAATCAACTCTTTATTTATCGCTAGTACTGTACTTCTAATTATCGCAATCCAAATAGTTTACTTCGTTCACTTCGCTGCCTGAAATAATACTCCGCCTCCTAGCTGTCAGAGCGCCGTATTTATACTCTATGAATTATCCTAGACCCTTCCTGAATATTCCGTTCTCCGAACCCAAAGTTTACTAAGATGACACTAACCTAAAGTTGCTTCCATTCCTAACAGATGTCGCTTGATTCACTTTGTGGCACGAACAATATGTACTTAGTGGAGTCGATGGATATGCCTATAAATTTGAGGTTTATACGGGGCAAGAAAATCTTGAGAAGTACAGGCCTCCAAATAAACCAGACTTAGGGTCATGTGCTAATGTTGTGGTGAGATTGACAAGAAATATTCCTAAAACCCAGCAAACAATTCGGGGAGGTTTTGCCAAAAGTAAGGAATGAGCAATAGTTGTGAAACAGGGACAGCATAATCGCATTAATGTGTGTATATGATTGCATCTCTTTCAACTATTGTTTATTTCTCGATTTTAGCAAGCCTCGTGGATTGACCTTAAGTTTATGAATTACAAAATATCAATCCAGACACATTAAAAACGAGTTGAAATTGGAGTATTAAAAGTAATTTACTCAACCCTCGCAGCTGGAAAGTATATAAAATATATGTACTTGCCTTTGATATGGAATAGGCGAATTATTTATAACTTACCTGTTTTAGCCTGCTTTCTTATGTCCGTTTAGTCCTCCGCCTAAATTACAATCGAGCATTTGACAATATCGATTTCGAGGGTTATGCTCGCCTATGGCAAGTTACTTTCGAGTTATTTTCGATTCAATTTGTTTGCTGGGAAATGTCAATCACAAAATTTTCATTGGCAACTATTATACTACTGTTGAGCTCATGGTATATTTAGCTCAGCAAGAAAGTCATGCACTAGGTACAGTTCACCGTAATTGTCTCCCAAATTGTAAGCTACCTAATTAAACTGACAGGAAAAAAGCTGCTCGTGGCACTTCTGCCGAATATGTTACTACATATGAGAATGTAGAAATTAGTTCAGTAGTGTGGAAAGACAACAAACTTGTCACGTTATTATCGACATATTGCGGAGTGCTGCCTTTAGGTACTATATCGAGATATGATAAGAAAAAGAAAAAAATTACCAGTATTGAATGTCCAGCCATCATCAAGCAATACAATCGACACATGGGAGGAGTAGAAATTTAAAACAGCTTAATCGGACGTTCTAAAATTAAAATGCGCTCAAAAAAGTGGTATATGCGCCTGTTTTACCATTTTTTGGATCTAACGTTAGTCAACGCATGGCTCCTTTATAAAAAATTATGCGCTCTAAAAGGCATTCTTCCCGTCCCCACTTTAAACGATTTTAAAGGCGAAGTTGCGTATTGCCTCACGAAAACCGGTCGGCCTAAAAGAAATAGAGGAGTCCCTCGCAGTCTTTAAAGCAACAAATTGAAGCTAAAAAGAAAAAAGGGCTCACTTCATACGTACCGCCCAAGGATGTTAGAAGAGATGGATTGCAGCACTGGGCAGTGTACGCGGAGTTTCGCCAAAGGTGCAAGTATCCAGGATGTAAAGGATTCTCTTTCCTCAAATGCTCTAAATGTGGCACTCATCTTTGTTTAAATAAAAACAAGAACTGCTTTCCAAATTTCATAACGAATAACTCGCATATTAATAAATAACTTTTCTGTTTTATACTTTTGAAATGAAAATGTATTTATTTCTACATTTATAATATATTTTATTGTATTCAGTTTTTGTTTTCTTTGGATAATAAAATTGTTCAAAATATTTCTTTCATTTAGGAAGTAAAATAAAATATATACCATATAAGCACGATGTAGTAGAATTGCTACAAAGTACAAAATGCCTTTTTTCTCTTGAAAAAGGATGCTTTTAAAGTTTCCGTTATAATGGAGATTTTTTTTATTTTATACAGGATCATAAAAAATATTTTTGTCCAAATAAAAAAAAACTTCGCCTTAAAGGGCTAAGGTTTTCCAAGTAACCAAATATTTGTTGCAGCATTACTTTTTCCAGGGCCTTAGTAACACACTAATCGGTCAATGCAGCTGTGATTTGACCGATTAGTGTGGTCAAATCACAGCTGCATTGCTCATAGACACAGACACAATTGTAGCGATTTTCTAAGCAGAAGAAAATATCGACACGATAAAGCATGTGGGATTTCGAGCTGATACACCAGAATTTTCAAATATAGAACATTGGAGATTTTCAAACCGATTATAATGGAAATTCGTTTTGGATGATATAACAAGAGCTAACAAAAGCAGTGTACAAATCAGACTCCCCATTCCACTGCAAATGAAAAAGAGCACAAAGAACTGGAATATCAAGACTTTAACTTAATACTGTCACAAATAGAGTCCATTGGAGCAGTTCCATTTCCAATAAGCGGTTCTTCAAGGAATTATTGGTTAAAAAAATAAAATTTGTTATCTTTTTACATTCTTAATTCATTTCTGATTAAACGTGTTCATGAATACCTCCTTAAATAACAATAATAGCGAATAGCACATTTTAACTCAGCTAACTGAGCACATATACGTCCTACTCTTATAGAGCAAAAATAGAGCTATGTTCAAGTTTAGTTCTGATATTAATGAGGAGCATTTGAAACAATGAAAGACGGCATAGTGTTCAATTCAAATAAACCTTTTACGAATCATACCTACATGAATTTGTCAAGTTAAAAATATCAGTTTCAATCGAATTATTATACCTCGCATTTGTCATTCGATTTATTTTCTTAAACTTCTGTTCTTGAAACTTTAATTAAAGACGACTTAATATAAACCAAAATACCGAAGAAAAAAAAACGCAACGCAGCAGAAAAATAACTCCTAATTAAGCAAATCAAATCAATTCAGAGAAATTTTGGTTTTGGCTCTACATATAAATTGAGTCTCCTCACTCTCGAGGTTTGCTGAATATTTTTAATCGCTTAAAGATAATAGGCGGCTAGCGAAATTCAGGTATTTTTCTGCATAGTATGATAATGCTGCCCACCTGGCAATCGAACAGCATACATAAATACATTTTATTTCAATGGAAAAGCCAAAGCCGTCCCCCTCTGAAATCACAACGAGTAGAAAACCAACCGCAGAGATAAAAATTAATTCAAATTTATGTTAATTGCTTCTAATTCAATGAGATTTAAAAATAACAAGCGCTAAAGGGATCTGGACAGCAGCAACCGCAAAACAGGACACCTTGAAAAACACTTTCTCAAACCCTCATAGTCCTGCAGTAAAAGTAACTCAAGTCGGCTTAAAAGAGAAGGTGGTCTTCAATGTTTTCTCACGAAATAAAAAAAAAAAAAAATTAATGAATTAAACTCGTGTCAGGGAAAATTATAAATTAAGGAAAACGGGTATTTGGGTAAGATAATTGTTTTTTTTTCTGTTTTCTTTTTTTATTTTTATTTTTTTTTTTTTTTTAAAATAAGGAACCAAGTGGAGTAATAATAGACAAACATGCGACTATTTTAATACGTCGTATAGTCTCAGTTCAGAAATAGAAACGACATCAGATGCTAACGAATCGCCTAATTATGGAGGAAGGGTCACATTCTACAAGGGATTTGAAATCCATCAAGAGATTTACCTGCCGCAAGTCCAAACATACGGTAAGTGGTTCAAGTGGGTATCAGGACTCTTGATAGCGGTCGGTATGAAGTGGTATCAACCAGCTTAACACACTTTTAGTGGAGCAATAGATATTATCATCCACAGTGTTGTCTATATACATACATACATTTACCTGTCCCCATAATATCCATTACGACAACAGCTTAGATTATTTACATATAGCTACAATCTAATTAAAAATAAAACGCCTCGTGAGAACAGAGATATGCATCAGAGTCCTAATGTCCTCTCCCAATCAAATTCTTTGTCTTCGCCTTCGTCTTGGTCTTCGCCTTTTTCGTTGTCGCCTTCGTCTTCGTTTTCATCCTCGTTTTTGTCTTGGCCTTCATCTTCGTCTTCGTCTTCGTCTTCGTCTTCGTCTTCGTCTTCGTCTTCGTCTTCGTCTTCGTCTTCGTCTTCGTCTTCGTCTTCGTCTTCGTCTTCGTCTTCGTCTTCGTCTAGAGTACTAAGGAACACTCTGGGTTTTTTGGTCGAATCACTTTTGTGTAAGAATTGGGAAGTTCGCGATATTTTGTGTTCATATATTTTTACTGAATAAATGAATTCCATATTTGGATCGGTATTTTGCACCCGTCAGTTAGAAATGATTATAATTAAAAATGTGATAACAGGAATTTTCCTTCCCTGCGATTCGTTACCAAAGAAACCTGTTTGAGACACACACTCATTATGCAAGTGTACGCTCACAATGTAAGATTTACAAGAGGAATCTGTGAGCAATAAAGACGTCGGGATCTTTTGAGGTTTGGATATTTGGACGAAATTCACAAATCGAACATAAAAATGCTGCTGTACACCACAGAAACCCATGATGATAATATCACTGGACAAATGAGTTCATCAGAAAAGCAATTGTAGCCTAGTTCCAGGCGATCATTTCCTACAAGAAGTTATGTCGAGGAAAGCTTGAGACGAATATGCTCATGCTCAAATCAAACCTTAGTCTGGCTGAATGAAACAAGCCCGAAAGAGGAGCTTTTTTGTTATTTCGAATTTTTCATGATTTACCAGATTGAGCCGGAGGTTTATTCAGCCGAAATAGAAATATGCTATTTATAGGATGGTACCTACTAATGATGACATTGGTATGAAAGTTGAACTGAGTCTGTCGAGGATCATTTGAATTTAGGTTAAAATGAGACAATTCGCTAGCGTGTATGATATGGGAAGCTGGGTTTTCCGATAAGCATCATTCAAGATAGAGAATGTACACTGAGAACGGTGCCTTTCCACACATCCTTCGAAATAGTTCTACAAATCCTCAGGAATATTCATATATCGGTTCTAAAGTTGTCTGTCTAGAGGCTGGCAATAAGATAGCATTACGGCCTTACTTAGCTCATGATTTAGTTCAATTGCATTAAAAGTGAAACTATATCTTTTGAGATGAGGTGAGCGAAGATGTTTAAATGTTTCGAATTCCATCTTGCTTTTCTTTTAGCTCTCTTAAATCCCCGTAGTACATGGATTCTTTGTATATTTCTTGCACAGCCCAAAATGAAATTCTGTTGATCAGATTGTACGGTATTTTATTTGACGAACAGCGTAGGTCTCTTCGGGAGCTGTTCATGGGGGCTTTTTTAACATTGCTACTAATACCACATTTAAAGAATGCTTTTAATTCTATAATTCTGTATTTTTGCGACGGATTGAAAAAAACTCCTAGGATCTATTAAATGACAGCTTTCTTCAATTTTTCTCATCTGATCTTCAATAATTTTTCTCTTTTTATATCGACTGATACGAGTAGCCGCTTACAAGCTATGCAGAAATCTAATTTAGTGTTTCGAATAGATATTGTAATCAAGCCTACAACGGAAATGATAAGTCGCATGATGTTACCTGAATAAACCTGCTACTGCAGTGCAACCTGATTATGAAAACTTTAACCAAAATTATGAATTGGACTCAAATAATCTTAGCTCAATCTAGAAACTGTATTTAAATATCAAAATATCTTTTGCTTTTGGGAACAGTAACCCTTAGACAAGACTAAACAAAATTTTAACACAAAACAATAATAATAATACTTTTTTGTAACCCTCCATTATTTTTGTTGTGAAACAGTCAAATCAAATGTGAGTAAAACGGCCCCAGTTTCAATTTAGCCGCCCTTTCTTATTAACTTCACGATAAACCTAGTCGACGTTCAAGATTAAAATTATTTAAGCTAATAGCTATTGTTAGCAACTATTTTAACTAAAAAAGCTATTTTAAGCTACAGTCGGTGTTGCGCACGTTTGTGGAAGCAAATACTAAAGACAAGATTTCCAAGAATTGCTTTAACAATTTATTGCGATGATTGAAAAATGCGTCCATTCACAGTGCTGTCCGATTACAATATGAATTAGTATTTATGTCAGACTCAGAATGATTGAAAGAAAAATATGAAAAGTAGCCATGATTTAAAAGTGTGTAAGAATAGTGAATTAAATTATATCTAAAATGATGAACTGCTTCTTAACGGGGGTTACCACCAAATTCCTCAATTTTGTTCGCATACATTTTTTCATTTTCAAGGAATATAATTCAACAAGATTAGCATAGTCGGAGTTAATAGCTGTGTTCTTTTGTGTACTCGCTTTTAGAACTCTCCTATATTGGAGAGAACAAATTGATCTGTCGATTTGTACTGTTAGCTTCATTTATAAGTCTTATATGGAATTGGAATGGTATTGGTATTGCACATTTTGAGAAATTCATGGATAACCGAAATATCCAAATTTTCAGAAAAATTACCTTGATTAATTTTTCTCGCAAACCTCCAAGCTTCCCAAAATAAGTACCGTTTATTTCATATGATATGAATTTTTAAAGTTACATCTACTAAGCAAAATTTGCCACATTTTTTTTAAATTTCAAAAGACCGTATCTTGGTCATGAATGGATCGCAACAAAATATTACTATTTTCAATATTGCCAAACTTCCTGTAAGATTCGGTAACGGGCTAATAGGATTATTTCCTTTTCATATACACAAATTTGAATACCTAGCAAATTCATCTTTCTCCTCTTTAGTTCATAATATTATTGGACCGAATTTTACTAACACGTCCCATGATTAAATAATAGTTGCTCACAATTATACACAACTAGATTATAAATAGAACTACAAAAAAAAGTCTCGCCACCCAAGCAAACATAAGAAATTAGCAATGATAAAACATAAAAATATTCCGCGAAATCTACACACGTATACCTAATGCAGAAAATGGCGACATACACTTCACGAGCTTGCAGACTACAGCCCGCAGAGCTTTCAAAATAAATGGATGCTTTCCGAAAGCACATCATTCCATCTGACGGTGATGAAATGAATTAAAAACGCCAAATTGTATGCAAAATATAAAAACAGCAAGAAATTTTTGCCGCTACCATGGTTAACATTATTGTCTTTATTTCTTTTATCATTGCACTACACAATTTGAGTTTTCCAAAATGAACAGAAAAAGGTTCGATATCTGTCACAAATTGCACTTTCTTTGTAATAATATCATAACTTTGGTAGTTATTCCTCTCTGAAAATAGCAACTTTCAAACGAATATACAGGGTGTCCCATATTTACCGCATTTCCTTTATACCTCGGATTCCTCATTCAATTTCGAGAAATAAATTGTATGGGAGGAGAGCCGGAAAATGCACGATGTGGGCAGTAGGGGGGCTTCCCATTTTTAGTACTGTTTCCACCTTACACCCTGTAAATTTCTTGATATACACCCTATCAAGGATAGATTCATCTCAAGTGATAACAAACCGTCTGAGTTTTGCAACGAATGTCGTTTTCCATCGTCAGTTGTAGGACGTCAAAGTCTGAAAATTGAAAAAAAAAAATCCTAATTTTTTCAAATTTTAACGATTTTCCAGCCAAAATGCATGATAACTATAGAGTTTATTTACAATATTTAGAAGCCCCCGAATGTTACCTTTAATTTTACTATGTACATGTACCTACCTAAATGCTACCGTTTTTAGATATTCCCGGTTTTATAATGCATAATTTCATTAATTTTGCTAATAACAATAGAAATCGCGCCTAATTTTATGCAATTCCACACAAATTAGATAAATTCATTAAATTATGCATCATAAAAACAGGAATATCTCAAAAACGGTAGCATTTAGGTAGGTACATGATCAGGATCAAATGAAAGGTAACATTCGGAGGTCTCGAAATCTTGAAAGTGCTATCCATATCTTGCCTTTTAGCGGAAAAATCGTTAAAATTGAAAAAGAAATTGCAAAATTTTCCAATTTTTCGGCTTTGATGTCCTATACCTGCCGTCGGAAAGGGGTTAAAGAGGTGGTTGGGCATTTGTTGGAAACCGTAGATGGTTTACTATCACCTGAGATGCAAGTCACCTTCATATTCATAGGGTGTATAACAAGACAGTTAAATGGTATTAGGATAAAAAGCACCCAAAATCTCAAAACCCCTCTACCGCCCACACCGTACATTTTTCGGCTCTCCTCCCATACAATTTATTTCTCGAAATTGAGTGAGGAATCCGGGGTATAAAGGAAATGCGGTACGTATGGGACACCTTGTATAAAAGGAGTAGAATTGGACCCAAATGGCTATCTTGATGTACATCTGACATGGGTTCTATAATATATGAAGAATGTCCATCTATCCTCACTATTAAATTGCGATTGGCATGCATAATTTAGTAATGACTCGATAATTCTTAACATTCTGTTTATCCCCAGAATTATAGAATGAAGTTATATGGGAACATTTCAAGCATTCAGGAAAATTGCCAGTCGATAAGGATAAATTGCAAATGTCACGCAATGGAAACAATAAGGAACGACTTAACTTTACATTTGAAAATATTCAACGGCAAGAAGTTATCTTTTTTTACCATCATCTATATATAAGAAACAATCGGTGTTTAATTGGTGCTGTAAAGCGTTAATGGAGAAGAGAAGGATATAAGGACAAGGTATGGTACCTTATGGAATACCGCAGGTTTGCATGAAAGGGGAGGACTGATAACCATTGAGCCGTTTAGGACTACTATTTGCAGTCATTCGCAGACATATGATAGAAACCATGCAACTATACCATCACTAAACCTATATTAGATATTTTTTGTAGTATCGAGAGTGTAAAATTTTGTGAAAGGACTTGTTTCTCTTTCATAAAGGCTTACTGCAATTTTCTCGATATATATCACCAAGTTTGTGATAGTGGATTTTCCCGGAAGAAATCCATGCTGCTTAGAGCTCAACATGGAAAGAGTTTGGGGTAAGAGTTGGTTATAAAAACGTTTTTCAAATACTAGAAACTAGCTATTAGTATAGATAGTTTTATAATTATGTACGGAGTTAGAAACACCAAATTTAAAAATTGGATTAACGTACGATATCTTGAATGCAGAGGAGTAAACTCTGAGGATCAGTAACAAGTTCGACAATACGCTTATATGAGCACTTAAGACGGTCTTTACGAATGTATTCAGTATGGTGTCGGCCAGTTTGAACATTCTCAGGTGTATCGGAAACGTTGGTATTGAAGCGGATGAGAAAAGGGAAATGCTGTGGCATTACTGCATGTTGAATGATTATTACCTGAAATGTTGTCACAATATACAGATTTAAAAGAGTGAACAACGATATCCAGAATGCTTGTAATATTTGATTAGAAATTTTATCATTGAAATACATAATACATCTCAGTAGGAAGGAGGTTTGAGGATTTCAATCTTCTTGGAGTATGCCCAGAATGCTTTGGCATTGTTGTGTTCCTCGATTTCATCCAAATAGTTTCTATAACATTTTTTAATCAAATTTTTAGATAATTGACGAAAGAATAATAAACTCTTGCAGATTTCAGGGTGCCTCAAGCGTTTATATTTACGACAATATGTTTGAATTTCCTATAAAGCCTGGATTAATTTACGACTATACCAGTGACAATACTTTATTTACATGTTTCGATTTTATTACTGGGACAAAGGTTCTAAACTTTCTGTGGTAGCCAATCAGAGATAACTACACTGATGAGACCTCTCTGGGTCGAAAAGTTCGATATGTTTTCTGCATCTCAATGCATTTTGTAAATTCATTGGAAAAAAAAACATTTTTTTTCAATGAATTTCAGTCTAATAAAGACGAATAATGTCCAGCTTAAAGGTTCTAATGCAATCATCTAGAATAGAGAAAAAAACCTTGAATTAGCTCTCACCATCAAGGGAAAATTTTGATGAAAACTCATCTGAAACCAGATGTTCGTATTATCGAAGTATTGCAAAAGCTATTCAAGCTGTTCCAGATATCGTGCAAATATTAACATATTTTGCAATTTCTCATCTGCAATCAAACAAAATCTAATCTGCTTAAAATTAGCTATAAAGCTTACAGTTTGAACATAAACCGAGTTTTCATGACGTATGAGATTCTTGTAAACTTGGTAAAAGAAAATCACTTGTTGCTGTCTAGCAGTATCTATCACCTAAAAGAACTATCGAAATCAGTACCTTACGTAAAATTTATCCTCCAATCCAGGATACATACGTATATACATATAAATCTTTTTTGAATATATCCTGCATTCTTCAATTTTGTGAATTACCTCAATTTTTATCTTCCACCCTCATATCTTTTGTGAACCTGACAACATGCAAATTTACATATCCTTGTCATATGTATGTATATGTGCATGATATTCTGTATCAATTGCCTGATAATACATTTGACATCGTTTGCTTTGAAGAATTTCCCACCTATCACAACCACCCTATTTAGGTAATAATAAACACCCTTCTCTCCATCAATACAAACAAATTGGCTCCTGCTAACTCCTCGAAGTGACTTCAATCATTTCCTCCATCCTTTTGGAATAATAAACCATATTGATGGTTAAATACCCTTCCGGGCCCCAAAAGAAGATTGTTTTGATCCTTGACTCCATCTTCGTATCAATTTTGTTTTTTTGTTTTTTTTTCATATTGAATCGATTTGTCACTTCGTTTGCAAGTTGACTATTTTTATTTTAACATAAATGGACTAAGGCAGATAGAAAAAAAAAATAAGTATGGCGTCATGTATCCTTTTAAAATCCATCCGTATTCCAGCTCCTCTCCAAACCACTCATGCAGAACATCAGGGATTTTTTTCATTCTAATATGGTCAGCAGTTTGCATGCCTATAGTACATTAGGGCTGCAAAGTGTGTGGATACTTCCTCAAACGGTATGCATACTTAGCACAATTCAATTGTCCACAACATTCACCAGACTACTATAATATTTAAGTTCGGATGAGGGTATAAAAAAGGAAATATGAAAAACACTTTTCTCCGTTTTCGTTCAAGGAATATTTTTGTAAAGTGATACTTTAGATTTGATGGATCCATCGAACGACCCCACCCCATAAACCACCACATAAAAATCTCCAAACTGTGTGGGGTGTAGATAGTAAAAGTAGACTGCAAAGGGCTCACCTTCAAGCCGAGTCTTATCATTTCCATTGCGGACGTCATGACTTACGAATTTAACTTAAACTTCTATGACCAACCCGTACTTAGTACGTTCTTGATAAAATTTCGCTAAATTATAGCAGTTCACGCGGTATATATGTATCGTTAATAGGGCACCCCATCTAGGGGTGGGCAAAATTTATTTGTCAATTTATTTTATACGAACGGTCTTGATTGGCGTCGTAAAGATCTTCTTGATCGTTCGATGATTATTGAAGCTGTTCATTTACCATTTTGTTTGCCTTTTCGTTTTGCTGATGCTCTGTCACTTTTGTATATTACAGCGAATTGACAAGAACTCCCCCGATGCTGTTATATTGACTATTCCCACCTAGAGCTTACACAGTTTTATTACTCCTGAATTATTGCCTGCCTGCAAAAGCTATGATGATTTTTCCGGAACTGTCCATTTCTTCTCTTCCGTTTTCGCAATCTCTTTTTGGTTCCGCAACCAAGGATATCAAATCTGACCCCCATTTCTATATTTTCATATAAGAATAAAAAAAAAATTTGCAATGATATCGGAGGTAATTTTTCCGGGTGGAGAATTATTAACGACAAGAGCAGAAATATGAAAATCCCGTGGGAAATATTGTTCGCACACTTTTCGAATTATGGTTGCCGCCTATTGTATCAGAGTTAATTTTGGTGCTGGTTTTTCTGTGCATAATGCGTCTATGTGTGTATTTTGTTTTTTTTTATTTATTTTTTTTACAGGTTGTTTCCGACTCAGCGGTCAGGTCAGAGGCGATAGTACAAATCTAGTTAAATAAAAAAATTGTATGGGAGGTGGGAGGGGGATATCACAACTACTTCGGAGATTCAGGATGATTAAAAAAAACTGCTAGTTTTTCGCAAAACACCCCCTAACGTCTCCGTAATTAAACCAGATGTTAGTAAACCGTCTTAGCTTGCCAACGAATCTCGAACCATAACTCCATCCACCCCTTACGTTACTAGTTGCAGGACAACAAAGTAAAAAAATTGGAAAATATTTCCTATTTTAATTAAATGTTAACGATTTGCCTGCCAAAATGCCTCACAACTATCGCATTTTCTTGTAAGATTTGGAAACCTAAGAATGTTACCTTCCATTTGATCCTACGCATATTATCTACCTACACATGAAACCGTTTTTGAGATGAAGCTGTTTTTATGATTCATTCAGTACGTTTACATGAATACTTGAAGTACACTTGAAGTATGCATGAAGTAATCAAAATATCATGAAAACGCTCATTCAACGCGTAAATTTCAACTTAAGTAATTGAAAAATCAAATTCAAGAAAAATTCAAGTCAAGTAATTGGAATTAATTCAATCAACCGCCCTATCTGAGCTTCAATTAGTGGATTTAAAAAAAAAGAACTCAAGTATTCATGTAAACGTAGTGATAGTTTCATTAATTTTGCGTGGAATTGCATACAATTAGGCGCGACTTCTATCGTCAATTAACGAAATAATTAATTAAAAAAATTATGTACATGTGTTAGTAGGTTATAAGACATTTTTGGCAAAAAAATCGATAAAATTTAAAAAAAAAATAGGAAATTTGTTAAAATTTTCTTACTTTAATGTAACTAGCGGCATGAGAGGGATGATGTTATTGTTCGACATTTGTTGGAAAGCTTATACGGTTTACTATCATCTGACCTAAAAATCACCTTCATAAGTTGTAGAACAAGAATATTACTAGAATATTTGCTTAATCACACTGTAACTTCGAAACGGCTGAGATGGCTACCCTTACCATACAATTTTTTTTGTTTTTCTAGGTGAGTACTATCACCTTCTCCCTTATGGACCTTTGTGCCGGAAAAACCCTGTATGTATTATAATTTAACGTAGCACCTTTCTTGGTGATTAAAATTCTGAGCAGACTCGGTCAGCTTCCTGCTTGCTCAACAATGCAAGAGGTCGCTTAAGAGCTGCTATTATATATTTAAAGATTTTATTGTATTTTATCGGATTTTATAATTATATACAGATTCCTGGCGTAGAAGGTGGGCCCCTCCCCCCTCTCTTCGGTGCACCCCTGCAACAGTGTTGTGATAGTGCGCAAATATTAGAAATTTTGAAATTCATCAGAGCGGCAATATTATTGGAAGGAAAATTTTAAACAATTAGCTATGTGTGCTTTTCCTTTTCTTTTTATTTTAATTTTGTTTCATTCATTAACATCAATTATACTTTTTACAAGAAAATAATATTCTTCATGTACATAGTACAGCAATCCGTGTTGATGGTTTCGGTTGTCACCATCTTTGTATCTTGAACGCTAAAATTTGAATTAGCCTGTTTACGCACCGACAGCAAAACCTGTGCCGCGCAGCTACAATTATTGTTATACTGCTATATTTCCATGCCGGTGCCGTTGACGTTATGTGCGCAATCGGCTGATTTATTTTTACATATTTTATGCACACAACCGGTACGGCAACGGCCACCGGCAACAGCCACCGGCATCGCCGTCGTATGTACAGTCAGCCTTAAGATATGCTCTGATAAGTGGAGTGGAAGAAACTGATGACTGAATAGTCTACAATGAATCAGTAAACTGTCGTCTATATTTTTCTTAATTAATTGTTACTATGATAGCTAGAGAGTAGACGTATTTTCTAATCGGCTCCCGTGTTTTTTATTAATAATTAATGTTTAGTGCCTCCGAATATTATCTCCTATAGTAAATGAATTTTCCATATCGTTTTCTTAATCGTATTTTATTGCAATATAGTGGCTTGGTGATATTTCTTGAAAATATATCTTTAAATATTTTAATTGCTAAAAGTGAATTTGAGTTAGCGGGTGTTGTTGCATTCATAGTCTGAATAACTGTCCTGGTTCCTAAGTGTTAGTGAAAGTCTTCTCTTCAATTGAAAAATTTAAAACTATCAACTAAGGGAGGAAGAAAAGAGAAGTTACCATCAACCTCCACCTCCGAAGCAGTAAAGCGCCATAACGTAATATTAGTTCAACGTTTGACACCCTCGCACCCTTGCATGGTGGAATCCCTGGAATCTCGTCTTTTAAGTAAAATCGATTATGTAACAAGTGGAGGCTCAATAGCTACTCTTCAGTAGAAGAATGATCTCTTGCAAGCACAAGCTGAGGATGTCCATTGTGTGTCCAGCGCTGAGTGATGTTGTTGTTGTTAGGGCATACCTAAAGTACCGGAGGAGAATATACTAAATGTGATCAAAAATATTGCTGCAGTGATCGAGCTTCCAGTATCGCCCTACATTGATGCCTTTTGCTTAAAGTCCAGGTCTTCATCATCGCCATCTGCACTGACTGCACCGATCATTGTACGCTTCTCTTCAAATGTGGAGCAAAAAGCTTTTCTATCCTCCTTTCGTAGACGTAAAGGAATTCAGTTATCTGATTTGGATGGCTTTCCTCTATGACCTCGATATATTTAAATGAGAGTTTGACAGAACATAATAACTCTCTTCTTCGAGAAGGTCTCAAGTTGAGTAAACTGGGGAAAATTACTTCTGCATGATCATTAAATGCATATATCCACATAAACCAAGAGCAACTCCCAAACTTCATATCTGAAAACTGAAGGCTGATGCTGTATAACTACCGCCATTTTTCATTTCTTAAAATGTTGTTTTTATTTATTTTTCTTTTATATTTTGATTAATTAATTAAATATATTGAATTTTTTCTACTGAAGAGTTGTAGTATTTATAATTTATAGCTTTTATTCGTAATTAGGCTTTCTTAGTTTTTGTGCAAAAGCTGCGGTTAGTGATCTTTAACTCTAATTATGCTACTCCTACTGCAAAGATTCAATAATTACATTAGCCTTCATCTAATGGGTATTCCTCGATCTATTTTAGCTTACTTCACTGACGGTGTTGGTCTCATTTATGAGTACGGATAGCAAAAATTTATACTGATCTGGACAGTGTGCGAATACTACTTAATATTTTATGTGATCGTTTTTCCGGATTGAATGGAAGAATTTAATTATATGGTTTGCAATATTAACTTGCATGCTATCTTTGTAAGTGAAACGTGACTAAACGAGGATATTCGCTCTACAGTCTCCTTGCGGGAAATTTTTCAAAAAATTTGATAGCAATAGTAGTCAGCGTCTTCTATGTCCTATAGTTATTCGAACATGTGGTAATATTTCAAATTTGAATAGCCACATCAAAGGGAGAGATATAAGTCCAAAATAACGAATTCGATGCCAGTTGAAAAGCAAGGAAATTGTCCACCTATGAAACAAAGTCTAGAAATGAAATTGAACTAGGAGGCAGATCCAGCATAATATCACTGGTAAGTAGTTACCATATACGTACCTAGTAACTATTTCCATAATCTCTCAGGAAAAATATCTACCAGCAGTATTTGCCTTTGAAATTAATAAACAAGATTGAAGTTATTTATTTTACAAATTAAAAAGTATATTTTAAATCTCTTCGGTGTATAAAAAATTTCTGGAATAATCCACCGTGTATATGTACACATGCATATGAATATTTTCTGTAAAATTGATTTTTTCGCTTTTTCTTGTTCAGAGCAACCAAGTTGCTTTCAACGCTTACTTCAAAATGCTTTCGAAGTGTTGCTCTCAACAGACTCATTTGACATAGGAGAAATATGACTAAATTTAGTCGAATCGTCGATATTTTTTTGGCGATTTTTCTTAGTCGTCGATTTTTTTTATACATAAAGCACTTAGTCGATTCATCGATATGCTTGAAAATTTTCTACATAACTAGATTATATGCCAGCCGAACGTTTTTTCGGACACCTCCGCACCGTATGATGATGATTTGTCCTTCATTTCGGAATTATGGCTTAACAAATTCAGAATTTGAACTATTTTTTTTTTTAATTTAACTATAATTTTTGTAGTATCAGAATATTTCATATCGGCCAAAGACCTTCGCTTTAACATAATCTCTCAAACTATGCAACCCTCGCGCGTTTTTGTACATATTTTTAAGGATGAGAAAACTATCAAAAGCTCCACATAAATAATTGAGCTTAGGCCTTAGGTCTATTATGATTTTAACTTTTCAAAAATCTTTTTTATTTTTAGTGTACCTCTACAGTAGAAGAGGAATTACCATTGAAAATATCAATTTCCTAGGCCTTGTTGTTCTTGAGATACAGTAATCAATCAATGAGAATGGTATTTTACTTTTATAGTTAGAGATAACATTGTGTGGTAAGATCTTCATTTAAACAGCTCCAACCGAGTTCATCATGGAAAATTAACTTCATTTCAAAGGCTTCGAGTCATGCTAATACGATAAAATTTTCATTGAAAAAATTTAATTGATTTTTGATTTGATTAAGAAAATTTCAAGCCAGCACAAGAATATCTACGACCGGTCGATTTAAATCATGCATATTGAAACCTCCTCAACCTCTCGTTTGATTTCGTTGAAAAAAAAACAAACAAACAGCAATTGTCGCTTAGAATTATATTTTATTAATGACATCACTTTACTATCAGCACTGCAGCCTCATTTCTGCCTATGTACCACTATCTACTCACAGTACTACAAAGATATCAAAATGGTGAAATCTTATAAATAAAAAGTATAGGTATGCACCAGCACCAGCCGCTAGAAATCTTTCCATAAAACGATAGAAATGTTCCCCCATGCTGTGAACAAGAAAAGTTGATTTCATAGGAATTTTCTTCATCCAATCCATCCGTGTGATTTCTTATACCTCAACATCACACCCCCTCCATATTACACTCAGTAAAATGAATTAATATGTATAATGCAGGGGGAATGAAGGGAAGCCCAACACTTTATGTATTTAAGTAAAAGGATCAAAGTGTTCCAGACTCAAGTGATATGACTACTTACTAGGGTAAGGACTTTTCATTAGAATTAAATTTTAAAAATTTTCTGTTTAAATCATACATGCATATACAATATACGTGTATGTGTGCGTATGTATCCAGCCGGAAATATGTTAAGCGGTTGTAAAAGGGAAGCGTTTCCACGCCATATCCAGAAAACGTCTTTTCCGAAGGGCCCTCTTACTATAGCCAAAGGAATCTTTGCGGAAGCAGATCTCTTCTCTGAGTTTAGGCTTATTCGTTTTTTGTTGTGAAAAGATGACTCATATCATAGATGTCACAAGAACTAGATGTCTCATGGCATACTAGAGCAGTGTGAAATGGGTGGTGCATTCTGGAATGGACCATAACATGTTTTAAAGCGTGGCGAAAGCAAATGATTTTATAATAGCAGTTTTGTACACATTTAATCGATTTCTTCAACACTTCAGATAAGAAAAAATACGAATAACTCGACGTATAAAGCATTTGAAATATTGTGGTCCATTCCGGAATGGACCACCCAGCCATATAAATTTTGTATACTTTTTTAGTACTGCATGCGACATCTAGTTCTTGTGCCATCTATGCTCATATGCATCTGAAAGCGCAGTAGAAGTTTCAATCTTTTCCGAAGATCTCTCTTACCATAGTCAATTGAAGCTGTGCGGAGGTGGATCTCATTTCTGAGTTTAGGCTTAGTTTTATTCATAACCTATCTGTTTTTTTGATGTAAAAAGGTGACTCATATGCATCTGAAAGCACTGCAGAATTTTCATTCTGTAATAGTAAGTGGAAGTGTGCGTTTAATTCAAATTTAATTTAATTTAAAATAAAATGGATTCAAATGAAGAAGAATTTCTGCCATCAACAGAATGCAATTAACTGATTTATTTCACGTCCTGACTGTATAGACTAATGAATGAATTCTTTTTGGATTGGTTCCTTAAGATTAGTGCCCTGGGCAGTAGCTTGTGAAGCCTCGTACTCTTCCGCCTTATGCAATTTAAGATTGGTAAAGAAAAAAAAATCCGTTATAACGTAATGGCGTACTGAGAACCTCTGTTTTCTGTTTCACTCTCCTGGCGCCCTCTCTCGACGGCAGTGTTTGACTAGGTCCGCTCCTCTACTTCTTTCAGGTCATCATAGGGACACTGTAAATATATTGCCCACAGTGTCATTGGGTGGATGGAGTACGGGAACGAAAATATGCCATCTAAATAGTCATGGTGAGGTAAGGTAAATGGTGTGAGGATCCCCTCAAGAGGAGTGACCATCCATTCAGAATCGGATGTAGTGCTCTGTTATGTTTTAGGCACCATTTTTTTTTGTTAACGGCGTCGTGATAACGGCAGGTGTTTCGTGGTACCCACCCCAAACTCTCCGCTAATAATCGAGGCGAACTAGCGTGCCGAATTGCAATATCAACGTTGTCACGGAGTGAGCTATCAGCTTCGGGTGATCGTCGGGACTTTACGTCCAAGGCCACTCACACACCTAATTCCATAACAAGTTAAGAGTTTCAAAATAGCTCAATAGCATCTAAGTTTACAGACACAGTGACCAGGAGTCTAATATTTAGGCGCCACTTTGAAGTATTCATAGATGATCACTGAAGCTGGAAGAACAGTGGACCGTAATTCCTAGGTCTGATACAGATACGGATCTAAGAAAGAAGGCATAGTGGGCGTGGGAATCTTTGGGCCGAGATGTAAGTTAAACAAGACCTTGCAATTCTTACTAACTATCTGCTATCAGCACCCAATCATCAGGGTGCTTGGTAAATCAGTAAGTAGGAAAGATGGAGTATGGAAATGGATTCCTTGGAGTATACTAATTACACTATTTTCTCTAGACCCGGCTACTTCGCCATCTAATTAACGATTGAAATTTCTTCGCTTTTCAAAGTAAGTCTTGTCACGTAAAATCTTATAAATCTTTTCAACGTGCATATTTCTGATTTTTTGCAAAAAAAAGGTTAATGTCATATCAAGCTCTTTTTCAACTTAGTGGCTTTTTAAATAAGCAGAACTCATCATCAACATAACCCTATCCAGCGAAGCTAAGTATTTAGGTGTTATACTAGACTCTAAACTGAATTGGGGCTGAATTCTGTAACATGGAGAGTTGGAGAGTTTGGGAGATGAGATTTTTTCCCCGATTAAAACTCCCTAACTCTCCATTCGCGATTCTCTATCATACTTGGGAAGTTAGGGAAAACGTGAGAGGTGTCGCCATATTGAAGAACGTCTAACTCTGAGCGGGAGGGTTAAAGAGCATTGGGGTTTTTTCCTACGGATTTACGGCCTAGAGTACAAAAATATAAGTGAACAATTTCTGGGGGCGGGCTTTTGGAGATGGCGGCTCGTACCACCCCTCATTGAGGATTACCCAAAATACGTCATGTTTAGTATCAAATTATAATGGGAGGAGAGGGTAATCGAGTGGTGTAATTTGTTTTTGATCATTTTAACATCATAACTAACTTTTTACTGCCGTAAGGCAGATTTTGTGCACTTGGGTCATATAAACTCCAGTTCCTATATTTTGCATATAATTTTCCCGTTCTTTGTTTCACATCCATTAGTACTCTGTTGTGAAAAATTTTTCATAGAAAGTGAGTTTCCACGACTTATCAGTTCTTCATTATGATGAGTTGAAAAAAAACCGGCAATTCTTTCAGGACTGATTCACTTCTTTTGCAGTTTTTTTTTTTTTTTTTTTTTAATATATTATTAAGCCAAGCTCAGCGGATACCCTATGATGCAAAGCACAGCGTGGCAGGAAGGAAGTTATCTCCAAAACCATTTATTGGACTCTAAATTCGGACTAATTACATATCTAATTAGGGGACAAAATATAGATACGATTTCATCCAGCAATTTTGACGTGCGTATTTAAAAATTTTGCAGGATGTCTTCTGTACTGAGAGACTACCAAATTTACCACTTTCCGTGATTTAAACTTTTTAGTGAGTACTTTAAGACACCAAAATCCACATTTCTCTGTAAGTATTGCAATGATTTGTTTTTGTAAATATAGCCTGGATATGCGCTGAATCTATAGTTTAATTTAAAAATTCCTACGTACAAAAACACTCCAAAAACAGCCAATACTGCCAGTTAAGAAATATTCTTCTTACTTCTTACTTGGTAATGCTAGTGCAAATTGCTCGAGTTACAGAATTGCAAGTGGAGAGTTAAGTGTCAAAAGAACTCTCATCTCCACAATTCCACATTTCTCCGCGTTAGTGAATCCGGCCCCTGGAGAGAGAAGTAATATACAAAACACGCGTTAGAAAAACCAGTTTGGAATCTTGCACGTGTAAGTAAATCTTTGACGTTAGTTGGGGCCAAAGTGGTAGGATTGATTAAACAGACATAGTAAGACCAATCTTCTGGCTGCCCCTCCATAGTCTTGTTAACCGGCACTCAAGGAAAAATATAATACAGATGAGTTGTGGAAAATCCAGAGTAGTTGTAGTAACACGCTCTGAAATTCCAATTCTAGTCTTTAGCGGAGGATTCAATACATTGATACTCCTTAGAAGCGACTGGAAAAGGAATCAGGAAATTGCATCGACAGACATCTCTATTTCTACAGATGGGGGTCGAAGCATATAGGTACAAGAGTGGAAGTATACTTCATGAGTTGTCACTGGAACAAATCATATAGACTACAGGATAAATGTAAGGCATTGGCATAAGGCTGGTGCAGTTTTGAACACACCCTAGAAGAGATTTCCATACGGCATAAAGTGACTCTATTCTGGGTACCTGGCCATGGAAATATCGAGATATTGAGATCGTGGATGAGGTTGCAAAAGAGAGTTTTGAAATGAATAGCTCTGATACAAGATCATAAGTGAGAATCTCTATCGGATCCCTTAAAGGGCAACATCACCAACGACAGCTATACAACAAGACTAATCATCGGTGCGCCAATCGGAATAGTTAAGATACTTTTTATCTCCTAATTATTATTTTTTTGCTACTAATTAATACTAGTAGTAACTATTATCAAGTTGCCACTACTTTTTTATTTTTTGTTCCATACTTTGAGTTTGCACGTACAGAAGACTTACTTTGTAGCTCAATTGTTCTTTATCATACTTATATGAATAAAATTGAATTGAATTGAATTGAATCGGTATACATAGTATACCTGGTATATTTCAAGGCAATTATGTTCTCTGTACAACAGAAAGACAGCAATGGAGTCCTCATTAGAGAGAGCAGAGCTGATACCAGGAAATTAGTAGGTTTAGTAACGGTCAATTGGGTCATAGGTTACTATGCTAGGCAATTGAATCAAATAATTCCTGTTGAATCAGTTACGCAGTTCTGCAAGTTATAGAGCTTAGATTTATCTTGAGTTTTCTTAGGGGATCAGGTTGAATCTAGGGATGTCCTAAGAAGGATAGATTTCGATGAATCTACGGACCACAATGGACCCAACAGTGGTCTAGATGAAGCAGGCTAAGTATTATCTAACCTAACGTAACCTAAGCTAACCTTAATAAGCAGAACTGTCGGATTTAAGCAAATGCAAATTTATTCGAACTCAAACCACTGCATTCATTAAAAGTGATAGCTTGATGTTCAATTTCAAGTGGTGTCAGAGCAAAAATGTTCCATACGTCTTCGAAAATGAAACCGAAATGGCCAAAACCTTACAATCAATGAAGATCGTTATCAGTACATTTTAAAGTACGAATGGCAATGCACAAAAGCAGCCTACCAATCATAACGGAATTAATGTTTCTTTCATAGCATACAGCATACAATTGGCGATGTTGTGATGATGACAAAAACCTTTCAGCACTACGCTCATAAGCAATACTTTCCTCATTTTATTATTTTTCATGTTGTGAAAAGCAAACGAAAAAAACGTCAGCACTACTCATCTGCACCAAGAATTTGAAAATAATACTGGATTCAAACTTTGAACTTTATTTTAAATCCTTGGCCTCTTATTAAATGAACCTTGACTGATTCAGACACATACACTAATGCAAAAAAAAAGGATATGAGGATTTCACCAATCGCAATCGAAACGTATGTATCTAATGCTTCAATATAGCACACCCCTACGGAAACTCTTGAGGTGTAAGCTAAATGGAAAAGTTTTTATCATTCACCGTAAAAACAGTCAGCAACAGTCGGAATCGAATGGGGTTGAAATATAGCGACATACACACAAATACTAAGGCTGCGAGAGTAAAAACATAACTAAACTTTTCTCCAAATAAAAGTGAAATTCAAAGGATCTAATGCCAGGAAACTTTTTTTTTCATCTTTTATCTGCCTTTTTGGGAGGCAATTTATCTCATGCTTATTGCTGATAAAGTTGGAAAATTTGTTCATTGTGCATTTGCGCACACACACACACACACACACAAAAACACACATTTTCCGGTTTAATTGGAAAATGCAAGAATTTTATGCCGCCAGAAAGTTTTGTTTCATACCTGTGTGATAATGATGATGGCTTAACCAAAATATTTCAAGGTTTTACATACCTTCCGAACTTGAGCTTGGATCACTTCAATGACCTTTTTTTCTGATTAATCTGAAAATAGAGATTTCTCAACCTTCTATCTTCATGGATTCAGCTATAATTATGGGTTGACTTAATTGGGGTGTTTTCCATTATATAACAAAAAAAAATTCTTATAAGATTATAGATACATTTATACACGAATGTTAAGATTAGAGGCGACTAGACTATAAGACAGTGCAGACACCACGATCAGAGATGATCTACTTTGTCCTAGAGCTGCTTAAGTTTCATTTAAGATAAAAACTCATAGGTTTCTATCTGGCTTTATCAACTGGTTTTTGTCTTGAGCAATGGAAAGTTTTCCTTGAACGGCGGCATACATATAAGAGTGGTTCAAAAAATTATGTAATAAATTATCGGTCCATTAGCAAACGCTCTGCGTATCCTAAGCGGGTTTTTAAAGCATTGTTTGTAATAATGTAACTCTCTATGTTAAGAAACACATCTCTGAATTCTAACACTAGGTTTTGCTAATAAACGATTCACTGAAACTAATTTAGTGTCCTGAACTTGTCAGGTCGATAGAGTGTATGCCGAATTTTCAAAATCTTTTGATAAAATTAATCATCAAATACTTTTAAATAATTTATCACTACTTCTCTTGAATCGTAAATAAATTTAGGAGGTGTCCTGATAGCCGTACATTTCAGTTCGATCGCGTTGAATCTTGTTACATTTTCTTCCCTATACTTGTTACCGTAAATATATTTCTCAGTCGTCAGTCATTGGGAGCTCTAGTGACAACAACAGAATCAAAAAGTGAAAATCAAATAAAACTGATTCCCAGATTTAAGTCAAACAAAGTTGCCAAAACTTCTTAGAATTGCAAGAACACCATCCAGAAGGTACTTATTAAAATATTTTACGTAAAGGCTCGCAACTAAGAAAAATCCTGGATCGCGGTCGAAAAAAATAAAAAGATCATGTGATGCAACAAAGGAGCACAAAATTAAACTTGACTTCAAAACACATTCAAACCACTCGATCAGGGATACCGCAGCGAAACTTAAAACCCCGAGGTCTAACATTCAGGACACGGAAAAACAAGCCTGAAGATGAGAAGTTTCGAGGTGTCCCGGTTCCTGTGTGTAAAAAAACTCGTGCCCGAAAGCTGTACACAAATTTTTTAATGAAGTTCTCCCGCTGCGTCATGGATGACGAAAATTATTGTAAGGCAAACTTCAGCCAAATTCCAGGTCAGCAGTTTTATGTTGTCGCACGTCGGGGAAGAGTAGCACAAAAGTTCAGAGTGCTCAAAACATCGAAGTTCCCACAAAAAGTCCTTATCTGGCAAGCGATATGTTCCTTTTGGCTGGAAGTCCAGACCGTTCATCACAAAAGGGAGCAGCAATGGTCCAAATTTATTTGAAGGAATATTTGCAGAAAAGACTTCTTCCGTTTATCGGATGACACAGAAATTTTGCAATGTTTTGGCCTGATTTGGTAACATCCCATTATAACAAGACAGCAATGGAATTTAACCACCAAAGCGTCATCAATGCTGTGCCTAAGGAAGCAAATTCTTTGAATTGACCAAAGCTTGAACGTTTCGAGCGCTATTCAAAGCGAAATTTCTGTGCGCAAGCAAGACCCTATAAAAAAAACAGATTCTTGTGACCCTCTGGCCAGGGGTGTTTCATTCTTAATTGTGCCAATCAAGACACGGCCATAGAAGGAGCATCGTAGGCAAACTGAAAGTTTGGAAGGTGGACAATCTCAAAACTGCTGAGAGCACAAAAATTGTGATCATCCATTTCCTAAATAGCTCTGTGTTCGCCACAGAACTGATTCTTGATTATATATACAAGCCAGGGTACTGAAGGTATAGCATAAAAGGCAAAAACGGTTTCTGGGGATCATAAGTCCTCAGTAGTACTAAAGAAGCTTGACTACAGGGTACTACAGAAATAAAATTATCTTCATGTGGGGGACCCTCATGTCCAAGTAATGAAATTGCTGAAGAGCTAGCCAAAAGAGGGACCGAAACTCTCTTTGTCGGACCATAGCCATTTTGTGCCACTTCCAAGTGCTAACTAACAGCTACCCTAAATAACTGTGAGAAAAAACAAAAATTCCTTTATTTGGAAAGGCTACAAGGACTCATCAGGCAAACATGTTTATTAACATCCTTGGCGAAAAGCAAAAGAGCTTCTCCTTGTCAGAATGACAGAGCTTCAAGTAATTATATGCCAACCACTGCCCCTTCTGGTATCATCTAAACAAGATGGACTTGTCTCAAATTTCTTCTTATAGCTTCTTCCAGAATACTCATGAAATTTTGGAGCACTTGCTCTGCAATTTGAGCTCCATCTCGAACATTTATTTCTTCCTTCAAACTATGAATCCCAGAAAAAAGTCTAGAGTCAACAGAGTCTTGGTTTTGAATGTAAGCAGGATTTTTCCAGATTATGATATATTTGCTGATGATATAAACGTCAATGGATTTTATGATATTGTTATGATGGTGAATGCTTATGCAAGTATTTATTGCTGTTTACAATTAGAAAAGGATGTGTTTTACAGACGGTATCCTATAGATTGAAAAAACAATGTCGGCCTTAACCCAAATATATTATTCCACGATTTGGAAGAAAATAAAACAAATGAATTGGGATTGCATCTGGGATCTTTTTTTTTCTTCTAATTTTAAATTAAAAAAACTTCAATCTTTGCGGCCAATTATTTATATCGCTTAAAAGAGAAGTTTTGTAAATTATTATAAAATAATATAAAAAATTTGTTTAAAAAATCAATCATAGGAGGTACGTTTCCAAAAAAAAATTGAAAAACATTTAGAAATAGTAATAAGTTTGGAAGATGTTTTATAGCTATCTTTTTATAAAAACACTGTCCTACGTCTGCCTCCATAATCATTTAAGTAAGCCGATCTTCTAAAAAAAAAGAGTTTCTTCAATTTTTCGGAAGATGTCAATTACTGAGTTTTCACTTCTTCAACATGAACATCACTTCTTCTCGCCCCAAATTCACGACACCATTTTTGGATTTTGAATTTACACAGCCATTTTAAACACACACAGTGTTACATAGTCATACAGTGTTGGCAACAAGGGCGGATACAGCCCCGTTTGCCCCCCTAGAGCCCTAATAAAATTCAAATTTATACTCTAATCAAATGCAATACAAAATAAAAAAAATTATATTTTTAAAACGACTGCTTGTAAATGCGCACGAAAAATTTAAAATAATATCTCCCATGACTTAATGTGTTCAATCACAAAAGTTCTTAGAGTTTCCCTTAATTTCGCATTTAATTAAATATTGAAATTTTTGTATATTACATTTTTTGTACAAATCTTAAAATATTTATGGTACACAAAGAAAGCAAGTCAACGAGCATTTGAAATTTTAACACTACAGTGCAAAAATTTAAATTTGGAACTCCTAATGTTTATCAAAATATTTAATTAAATTTTGTAATTTAATTTGAATTAGCTTTCTTTATGTATCTTGAATATTTTAAGATTTATAGACAAAATTTAATTCAATATCAAATGAAGGCTCTAGAGAACTTTTACGGTGTGTACTCACTAAGTGAAGTCAGTAATTATTTTTATATTTATTACTTTTCCTTTCTAGTCTTAAATTATTCTCAAAATGTATAAAATTATCATTAATAAAATAAGTAAAAAACAAATTTTCAAACAAAACTGAGGCCAAGCCGCATGAAAAAGTAGAAAATAAACATTTCTTCACACACAGAGGTGGACTCAGATTTCTTGATTGGGACAATTCTCTTGAATATTCTTTCTCTTCATGAATCAAATCACTTATTACCTCTGATTGATCATACTGAAATATATCGGTGATTACTGATTGTCAGCGAATAAAATCTGAGTCCACCTCTGTGTGTGAAGAAAAGTTTATTTTCTCCTTTTTCGTGCGGCTTGGCCTCTGTTTTGTTTGAAAACTCGTTTTTTACTTATTTTATTTTCCGACTTTTTCACGTTAACTAAATTGTTATTACGTGCTGCATAGAGATATTTTAAAACAATTTTCTGACGGCTGAAAAGACACTGATTTACTGAATTTTCCCGATTTTCCATGTTTTCCACAGACTTTTCCTATTACTCTGAAATTTTTTTAGAAATTTACATGAATTTTCCTCGATTTTTCATGAAAGTTTTCATGATTGTTGAAGAGAAAGTATTGATGCCAGTAGGACGGACAAAAAATTATTCCGCATAGCATATAAAACTTTTTTGTCGGGAAATTTTCGGAAAAGTCGGAAAATTCCAAATTTTCAGAAAATTTTCGAGAAAAATTGGAAAATTCTGCACTTTTCCAGAAACAGATTTATCACTAATCATATCGATGAAAATGTTTCCGATGATTTTTCCGCTTTTCAGGGTTTTCCATGGAATTTTCCACAAAAGCAACTTTATGCAACTCATTTCGCTCTACAACTTTGTCTTAGGTTGCAAAACGCTTAAACACTTCCTTGATCGGAAAAACTCCGGAAAAGCGCTTTACATGAATTTTCCTCGATTTTTCTGCAAGTTTTCACCATTGTCGGAGAGAAAGTAATGATGCCAGTTGATAGGGAACTTGATCCTGCATAATTTAGAAAACTTGTTTACCGGAGAAGTCGGAAAATTCCGGAAAAATCGGAAAACTGCATTTTTCCTGAATCGGATTTATCACTAATCAAATTTGTACCAAATTTTCAAATGATTTTTCCCGATTTTGGGGGTTTTCCATAGAAGTTTCCGGTTCAAATTTTGACAGATTCAATTGTCACGCGACATGAACCTGTGTGCCAAATTTCAGATCGCTGTGATGACGAAAAGTGGGTCTACGAGATTGTCGAAAATAGTAAGAAAGAAATATACAGACAGACAAATTCGTGTATGAGTTAAAGGGACGGGCTCTCAAAAAATGTTCAGTACAAGAAAAATTTTTAATTTTTTTGTGTCGGAAGCTTACAAATGGTATCTTTATTAAAAGTGTAAGTTGGAAAAATAATCATAGCCGAGGTAATTAATGTCAGATTCATTTCCCTTGCAAACATTTAATTTAAAGCAGATATTGTTATATGTATATAAGTATACCCTATACAATTAGCACTCCTGGAAAATTTCGTTAACAAAATGTCGATTTGAAAAGAAATTGTTGGAAAAAAAATTTAAAAACGTTGCCTTTAATTTGCAACAAATTGCAGTCCAGCCCAGGCAATTTATGGTGTTCGAACGAAATCGAAGCTACCTTTATGTGAAAAACGAAAACTGTCTGCCACTACCGGTCCACTATCTTCGCATTCAAATCATTCATGGCTTGTATCTATATTCTGGCGGTTACGACTGACCGATTTTCTATTTTAGGTGACACTAAATTTTACTATCTTGCGTCATCAAAATTTTATATTATATTAATAATGCGATAGAAATTTTCATGCTGAAACGGAAAGAGAAAGCTACAGGGCCGTCCAAAACTGATGGTTCAAACTTCAGGAGCTGATAGAGGAACTTTGAGTTATGAAAGATCAAAATGCGACGTTAAGGAGGGACGGGGGTTTTTATTATTTTGGTATATTTATTTATTTATTATTTTGGTATATTTTTGCTTAATATCCTGTAGCAATCTTACTATAAACCCATAAATGAATGATGCGAAATGATAACTAACTGTCCAGACTTTCCAAAAAAATATTTCACTTATAATTTTTTCAAACTTTATCCCTTTCTCCGCCAAACCACATTATCAACAGCTTTAAAACACAATACCACAGTCATCAACGCTGAGAAAATGTCAAAAATTTCTGCCAGCTTGAGTTGAGGGACCAAGACAGTGGTTTATCTCACAGTCATCTAAATATAAAAAAATATGTAATACCAATACTTTTCCCATGCACCGTTTTAAAAGACCACAATTTTCCGTTAATCATGTTTTTTTTTTAATTTTCAGAGGATGTCAAATTATTATCGTTATTAATAATTTTTTTTTAAAACGTTGTGCAATTCAAGAAACTTTCGGCGGTAATTGATACCTATATAATTTTTTCAATCGAGATTATCTACAATCATTTCCCCGTGTGAAACAATATCACTAATTTCGCTATAAACTGTAACAATCCTTGGATGCACGAAATTATCAGTTTTCCAAATATTTAAAAAATTTGAAATCTGAATCAATGAATCAAACAGATTTCCTCATCTATTAATCTTTTAATTTAAAGACGATTTTTACCTTTATCATCTTTAATAATAAAGGGTGTTCTCAGAATGTTTTGCGTATTCGAAATAAACTAAAAAAGTCAGCCAAGCTTTTGACATTTGTCATGTCTCCACGGGAGCTGTGTTTGGCCCGTAACGGTAGAAACAAAAACGAAAAGAATTCTGAGACACCTATTATATTGCCTTTCAAGATCATTGATATTGAATTAGTGATAAAATTGTTTATATGATATTGCAGATGGAATACGTCCTTTCGGGTAAAATTGTCCTTAGGTAGACTATTGTAAGAAAACTTTAAGGGTGATTCAAAGAGTTTTTGGGAAGCAACTTCTTCTTCCTTATTGGAAGCCGTACTACCATGATATCGCGAACAGCTATTGTTGGCCCAAACTCATTCATACATTCAGATTTACATTTGTATATTTGTTAGATACACAAAAATACGAAAATTTTCATAATGTCTTTTACAATGCTTTAAAAATGATTGGATACATTCAGAAATACAACACCTCTGTATGGCGAATCTGGATTTAAATTGTACACGTTTTTTAAATGTTTCCGCAACTTACTAATTGAAGTTTTGTCTATCACGTTCTATTTTTGTAAATTTTACGATATTATTCTGGAGTTTAAGCAAATGCATGTAATACTATGCAATCTCCTCCTGCAGAATATGTACGAAATGTTCGTAATTTTTATATTTTATATTATTAAAATAATCTTACATTTCGTAAAATTTGCGAAGCAAGCTTCGATCATCACAAACGTACGTACGTTCCTTTTTTACGAAACGTTTTATACATGTTTGCAATATGTTTGTTAAATTGCGTTACAAATTCTACAAAAATCTTATAGATTTTCAGTAATTCTTTCCAATACTACGAAAATCCTTCAGATCGAGATTTTACGTCAGCTTTCGTAAATGCATTACGAATATTTTTTCGAGAGTAGAAACTCGTTTTCCTCAATTTATATCTTATAATTAAGCGTGACTTAGCTTGGTCTCCAATACTATTTTGTGTGAAATGCATAATTATGTTCCATATTGTTAAAAAATGTGAACAGGTATATTAAATTTTGTATGGTCTAAAATGCATTCAGTCTTATATTTCACCAGTCTATGTATAATATAACAATATTAACAATATGCACATGATTCAATAAATATAACCTGTCGCTAAGTAATATAAGATATATACTTATGTTATAAATAATATTATATATATAACATTTCAAAATTAGAATTGAAAATTTTTGAATCGCCCCCCTCCCCCTAGAGCAAATGTCTGGATCCGCCTTTGGTTGGCAACTATGAAAAATAACTGCTGTCGCATTTTTGCTAGGTTTGCATCTTTACTTTCCGAATAGCCCTCCCCTCGTATATACATATTACGATTTTAATTTCGAACTGTATTTTTCAATAAGTCACTCTAAACCGTTTCGTTTTTTTATACACATACATTAATTCGTTTTCTTTGAAGAATGCTAATGAGAGGATGGAGAGATTATAGAAAGACCTAATGTAGTAGAGCTCCATTGGATTTCATGAAGCGTGGTGTTGAGCTGTTTTTGAAGGGAAGAAGGCCTATATACGATCTGTTTTGGTTGATTTGGGACCTCGCAGGGTAGACTTGAAGATATGAAGAGATTTATCGATTTGGTAAAATAAAATCCCAAAAAAAGTAAATTCTATTGCTCCTCATGAATGGTACCAGATTTTACCAACTGTTGTCTTACTGTGATCACAGAATTTCACTCCCTGATTAGCAAAAGGAATTCTCACATTATTGAGGATAATAGGAGAAAGATTATCAATGTCCGAGCTCATTGTGATTTACTGGTATTGAGCGGGACTAATTATCTCTACAGCATTTGCAGATTTTAGATAAGAAATCATTTATTGTACTAATACAGTCCTAAATGAGTCCAAGTACAGGTAAACATCGTCTGCATAGAGATGTAAACGAACAACATGGACTCTATCTCTAAGGCTATTGTTAAAGATGCTAAACAGGAGAGGTCATAATATTGAACCTTGCGGAACACCACAGGATAAAGACATGACTGAAGATGCAATCCCATCAACAATTACCTGTTGAGACCTATTCGAGAGGAAATGAGATATAGAATAGTTCAATACACCAATATCACTATTGAGCCGGTGAGAATCATAGCGGCGTAAGTCAATAATTTTCAAGACCAAATTCTTACTTCTTAACGATCACCCACTAAACACCATCATGAACCAAATCAAAATGTACAGTTACAGTTATTGATGCCAGTGTTTTATTGTCATTTTCAACAAAAGATGTCCATAATTTTTATAGGCCGAGTTGCAGAACATCAACTTACTCTAAACTATGAAAACTTGACTTACGCCACTCTGATTTTCACCGGCTCAGTTGTCAAGAGCCGACCACAGATCTGAAATAAAACTTGAATAAAGTAAATTCCTAGCTGTGTTTTTCGAGAAAATCAGACTGAATATTTTCGTCAAGAGATTGTTAAAAACTATATCTATGGTGTTTCGAAGTTGTTCGCTTGTAATCGATTTTTGAAGTTATGCATTTTGGACGCATCATTTGAATCATTTTGGAGAGAAGTGCAGTTATGTAGTTATAGTACAGAACGACGGAAAAACGAGGACTCAGTTCATCAAAACCAGTCGCATAAGAGACTCGATAGAGATTTCTTCAATATTTTAACTCTGCCTTGCCAACCATGACCATCTTTCGAAGCTCTGTAGCTATGTAATTTTTGAAAAATTGTATATGATCGTCCAATAAATTCCATTGCGGCAGAGGAATGTTTTTCTTAGGTTTATGTATTAGGGAGACCGGAAGTAATGTCGTTTCTGCCCATATTAATATTTGTTTATCATTTAAGTAAATGTGAAATCAATTCCATGTTAGACAATCTAGAAATTGTCAAACATTCTTAGCCAAACTTGGTCAACGGTCCAAGAATATTTCCAGCAGATTGGTAAAGTAAACAGAGCAGAAGTTTTGGTCCCGCATAATCTGTCCGAAGCAAACAAAGCTAACGGATCCACCATCGATCGTTCATTTTAAAATGTGATTGCAGACTTTTACTGTGTGAACAATTGGACCAACTAAGTCAATTTTTAATTCAAAAGTATCAACAGAAAAGGCGTTATTCTGCAACACGATAATGCATGACGCACTGTGTAAGACGAACGCTCATAAAAATAATGAATTGTGTTGGGAAGTAGTGCGTCACCAACCATATAGGTACTTGTATAAAGAATTTGAAAATTTTGATGATATCCAAAATACCCTCTCCAGATATTTTGCTCAAAACCAATTGATTTTTATCAATCCGACGTTGAAATACTTTTGGAAATGGGTTTTAAGGTATTTTATTCTTCTATCAATGGAGAGTAAATCCTTATAATTTTTAAATAAAAAAAAAATCCAAAATGGCGGCTCCAGCCCTCCAGACCCCTCAGCTACCTGTTTTCTAGCCGGCCGGCGAACGGTTCCGCTCTCAACAGTCTATAAATTCTAAAATACTCCTTTTATCCACGTGTTCTAAACACTTTAAGGATGATAATTATGTAAAAACAAAAAATCGAATTTTTCATTGTCATGAACGGTAACCTTCCTTTAAGAGGACGCCATTATCTTGAGCCTACTTAAATACGAGACCAAAATCTTTATTCATTCGTCAGATACCATCTTCAACAAGTTCTAGAGGTCTAGAATTATATAGTTGGACGTCATTTGCAAACGGATGACAATTACAATTTCGCAATATTAATGGAAGATCATTTATGAATATGGCAAAAAGTAATGGGCCAAGAATAGATCCTTGTGGAACTCCACTATGCACAAGAAGAAAATTGGACGCAAATAAAGAAAGAATAGATATCGACTAATATTCTGCCAAACCGAAAGTTTTCTTATGAATATGTAAAATTTTAGAAAACTTTAGGCTCCATAATGTAATAGCTATCCAAAGCGTTTTTTTTTGTCCTCAGTCATTTGAACTCTTATATGGGTTTTGAGATAGCCCTCCGCTTGTCACAATGATAGATGTTCGTATATTTATATAAAACAAAAACTAAATCTCTTTAAATATCTAAACAAACGAACTCCATAAGATGTCACTTAACCTGCACCTTGTAGTTCCTCTAATGACCCCGCAACAAAAAACAACATTTTATCAAAACAAACTAATAAGCTGTCAATTAAAGTAATACTAATAGTTGGGAAGTTATAACTAGTAAAAATTAAAAAAAACAATTTATTATCCAAACCACTTACTAGAGAGACATCAGAATCGACACTTTCAATAGGTGCTATCACAACACTTCTTTATAATAATACTTTTTTCAAAAATCTTTATAATTTCCTTTACCATTGACCTCAGAGGAAGGGAGGATGCGTAGTTACGTCGGTGAACATGGCTAGTAGGTGACGGCGATTTCCACCTAAAGTCTACCGCAGTATTTATTGAAATAGTAAATATAAGGCGCATGTACTTCTATTTAACTAGTGAAATCTCCTTAACAACACTAAAACTACTGAGAAGTCAATAAAACGTGCTACAGGTTGTGTCAATAATTTGATCTTAACTTAATGATAACAAGCGGCACCTGCTTTGACTATGTACCTACTGTGTATACTCGTACATACATTATTATTTGGCACGCAACAAATACAGGTGTGCGGTATTGGTCGATATACCCGTTCGAACCAAATGCTATCCGGCTAATCATGACATTTCTGTCCGCCTTTTCTGATAAGAATTATCCATATGATCTCGATTAATTAATTAGATAGAACAAAAAAACAAAACATTTTTTGAACTTATTCTGCTTCCAATTACGATTAGAAATATTCAAAAAGTTGCTAATTCGTGCTCATTAGGGTACTTTACCTCTCCAAGACATGATGCCCTTCATTAAGAGGACAGGAAGGTATTTGGTGATAGAGTTTCTAGCTGGTTAGCACAATGGACCGTCCAGGCCTGCTTGGGATCTAACGTCTCCCTGCCTTAAAAAAAATGGTACTATAGTTACACATGATTTCTAGAAATTCTGGTACATATTCTACGTTTTGAGCTTTTAAGCTATTCTTTTCCACTTGTTGGGGGTCCCGCCCCGCCTTGGACGCCAAATTATGTTACGTACTCCAGGAGACAAAAGGTCAAAGGGCGCCCTCTCGCGCCCGCCCCCCTTCCTAGAAGAGGGATAGTCAGTGTTAAAGGATTGTTGTGGCCAAAAATTCCTACGAAAATTGGAATTACTGGAAACTGTTCCCACAAAGTATTGTGCAAATTCCCACAATATTTTCCTAGGTACCAAAAAGTATAAAAAAGCATAATAAAAAAGAATGCACCAAAAGGAATAGTTCGCATAACTTTTGAAAACTAATTAATTTTTATTGATAGGACAGACCACTATAATAGTATACTCGCAAATTAAGTGTAAAGTCATCAGTGCTACTACATATGATCTATTAAATACAATCTCTCATCCCTAATCACATTTCTAGTCATTTTAACTATGCATGCATAAGCAAATTTGTGCAATTGTTTTATTTTCTTATTCTCATCAAAGTTCTTAAAGCTTATCTATTTGAAAAATGCCAAATATTTAAGTTTCACGATCATGCGCAATTAATTCGACATACTTGCGTAGGAAAATTCAATTTTTTATGTCAATTTTAAGGAAATATTTTCTAAACTTTGGATGTATGATTTTTACGATAATTTTGTGGCGGGTGAGACGAAATCCTTCCCTTCTCCCTTTTTATTTTTTTCAAGCGGAAGTTTCTCCACAATGTAGGAAAATTCCCACGATCTCCCAATACTGTGATAGATCATGAAACTCGAAATGAGAACAAAATCTTTTTGTTTTTTTTGTTGTTCAGAGGTTTAATAATAATCGATATAAACCATACGTAGATATAATGATGTCGCATGTATTTAGAGAGAACAATATAAAATTAATAAAAAAACTAATAAAAAAACTAATTAAAAAAGTAATATGATTAGTTTTCCCACCGACTAAGAGAAAAAGACCGCAAGCCAGTCAGTCAGAGAGATGGAGAGATTTGTAAGTTTTAACAAAAATGAAAAATTGAAAAATGAAAATATTCTTTACCACTCTCTGCTTTTTTTGTTGTGTTTGTGTTGTTTTATATTATTCTTCTTTCTTATTTCGTCTTAACTTTTATTGATTTAATTAATATTTTAAAATTTAATGCATTTTTTTTAACTTATACTAAACTTATACAATAAACGTGCTGGGGCACAATCACTCCTACCAGCTTAACGCTTTGAGCGAGAAGAAAGAGCTTATCACTCCCGGCTGTCGATGAAACTAATAATTTTTTCTGCTTTTTAGAAAGTCCCATATCTTTTCCATTAAGGTGCCGTTTACATTTGAGGTTTTGGTACTTCAATTTTTTTAGACATTTTATATCAGTTGGGATTTAATATTTCTTTTCCACACTTAAATGTTTGCAATTATTTTTAATTAGCGTCTTTCTTAGAATCATAGATTATATTTAATTATGTTTATGCTTTTCCGAGCACCATTATAGTTTTGTTCATAATAAAGATGTTATTTAATTTGTTTAATATTTTTACATTTAGGACGGAATTCTTTTTATATATATATCTAAACTTAAGAAAACCCCATAATCTGCCCCAGCATACTTTTTTTGTACGAAACATTTATTAAAAAAAATAATAAAATAATGAAATAAATAAATAAAATTAAATATAATGAAAATTTAAAAAAATCAATAAATACAAGAATAAATTAATTAGAAAATTAATAATATTAAAAACAAGTAAAACAGCTGGAATTGGAGTAAGACCAATTCCTATGATATCCTAGAAGATGTATAACCGTATGTAATTTCGTATGGTCACCCACCTATGTAAATTCGATTATTGAAGTCGATTTTTGCATATACTTCTAAAGCGGCTTGTCGGACAGAAAAAATGTTTATAATCCATTTCATAGAACTTCACATTCTGAAGAGCTTTCAGTACATTAAAACCGTCTAGGACTGATCGTTTTCACAGAATAAGTAAAAATCCTAAATTTTTATATGCCAACACCAAAAAAGGGGTTACACGATTTAGTCCATTTTCTAAATTTTATTTACTATTGCTATGAAAACACCATGTACCAAATTTCAGCTCTTTATGTTGTCGCGTTCTCAGGCAGTGTCCAAATATATAGTGAAAAACGAAATTTTTGTATGGCAATCCCACGAAGGAGTTGCCCGATTTGTCAAATTTTCGAACTTAAATTTACTTTTTTTTTTTAAAAGCCCGCGTGTGCGAAATTTCAGCTCTGTAATTGAACGCGTTCTTGAGTTATCGAGGAAGGACGGACATGCAAAAATCAAAATTACTTTTAATTTTATGCATGGGTATCCAATCTATTTTGATCTACCATCATTATTTCTAGGTGTTACAAACGGAATGACAAACTTAGTATACCCTATAGATTTCATTTAGGTTATAAAAATTACAAACTTAAGACAGAATCCTGTTCTAAGAAAGGACTACTTTAGCATGTTATGTATAAATGTCTTTCCCAACATTTGTGATACTTCTAGAGGTCTGGACTAGTTTTGAGATCACAATATTACGA
Organism: Dioctria linearis; assembly: GCA_963930735.1. Lineage (NCBI taxonomy): Eukaryota > Metazoa > Arthropoda > Insecta > Diptera > Asilidae > Dioctria > Dioctria linearis. The sequence continues at coordinate 16,431,107 of OZ005741.1, forward strand.
AAAGTTTTTAGGTGTGCGATTCATTCCATAAAATATCACACAGGACAGTTTGCGGACACATTTTAAAAAAAATTGAAAATTTGTAATTTTTTTTTTTTTTTTTAGCCACCATATGGATGGAAAGAAAATTCAAAATGGCCTCGCCCTTTCGTCAAAATCACCAGTGCAAGCCTCTCCGCTTTTTGAAATGTTTCAAAAACGAAAAGAGATATCCATTGGATTTTCAGTCAATAAACTAAGAAAATTTCAAGCTACAAAATACCCTATTAACTTTTAATTAACTGTAAAATATAAGATGTAAGGCTCCTGTCTCAATTTAGATTAAATTATTGACATTTTTGATAAGTTTAGTGCCCTATAACTCCGAAATGCGGAATATACCGAAAACGAAACCCCTTGGGCTTACAGGCTACACATTAGATAAGCAATATAAAATTATGAAACCTTGGTGTAACCACATCCTTCATTCTGGATAACTGGAATCAAATTCCCTTTTTTTTTGTCAAAATTTAGATTTTTGAAAAAATATATCTGCATAAGGACTGTATCGAAAAAAAACTGTCTAAGCTTTCTATTGAATGCCCAATCAGCCTTCCTATCATCTTCCGTCGGAAGTTGTAAACGTCAAAGTAAAAAATTGTTTTCAAATTTTAAAGATTTTCCCGCCTAAATGTATGATAACTGCACACTTTTTTAGAAAATTTAGAAACCTCGGAATATTACCTTTAATTTGACTATGCACATGAACCAATCTAAATGCGAACATTTTTGAGATAAACTTGTTTCTATAATGCATAATTTCATTAATTTTGCTACTGGCGATATGAATTACGCCTAATTTTATGCAACTCCATGCAGAATTGACAAAACGATGATGTGGTATTTTGGCGGGAAATTCGTTAATCTTTAAAAAAGCCCAGATAGTTTACTATCATCGTGAGGTTATCATCTTCGTAGGATGTATAAAAAAAACGTTACAGGGAGAAAAAGTACCCAAACTCATATTTCCTGCTTATCCTCAAATAAAACTCTTTCCTCCACATTGAATGATAAATCTTGAAAGGAAAGGCGCAAATACGATAAATCGTGCATCAAAAATGATTCAATTACAAAATGTAGCCAGCAGAAATTTCTTGCAAGTACGAACCTTTACATTTCAGATAGAAAATAAATATGTTTGATTTTTTTTTCTTGTATTATTATTATTTTTGTTATTTTTATTATTTGTTGGGATAAATATTTAATAAGGAATTGGGCAGTTAAAGAAAATAGAAAAGGAAACTTAACCGAAAGAAAGAGTTTCATAATTTTCTGAATTAAATCCTTATTTCCAAGGTTTTTTTTTTATACTTCCTTTTCAACATATTTTATTTTTACAAGGAAAACTGATGTTATATTCTTAGCCACCTTTTAGCCACAAATTTTTGAATTTTAGCTACTTCTACTCACTTTTTAAGTAGATTTTAATCACAAAGCTTAGACAATAGTTGGCAACTTAATCATTAGTTCATCTAATAAGAGCAGTCACCCGTAAAAGTCGAAGGTCTGGACTTCAAAAACCGGATGAGTCGTTTTTCTCTTGTATTTAATAATTTAATTTGGAAACGTAGAAATAAAAATTTCAAAAAATTCTCCAATTCCATCTATGACCGATTCTAAAAATTTTGAATATGAATTCCGTATGGGGTAAGATATAAATTAATAAAAAAATGTTTAATTTCAGTTATAACTACGAGATTTCTTATTTCTATTGAAATCTCTATACGTATTTCTTAATAGGTTTCTACTTTCTATGAATTACTCAACTATTGAATACACTTAAGAGTTTAATAAGGCAGATACATAAGAACCCAATAGAGCTTTTACCAGGAACCTAGTAAGAGTCATTACGGGTCATTGGGTCATAGGAGACTGAGAATAGCGGCATGCATGATTTCTGCAGGAGGTGTAAGGATTCAGAATCGAATCCATTCAACACGTGCCTACTTTACGAATGCCTTGCTCTGATGAATAAAAAAGGTAGACAATTACGAGGGAGCTGCAAAGTAAAGAGCTCAGATATATCACTAGCTTCCTAAGGGAAGTAGGATTAATCTAGACCGGTTTAAAAAAGGTAATGCCATGAGGTCAAGGGGAAGAATGGACCCACTGGAGGTCTAAGTGAAGCAGACTGGAGATCTCTAGCAGTACTCCTCTTACCTGACCTAACCTAATACAGATACTTAAATCAATGGCCAAACTCCACGAATTTGATTCTACGAATTTAAAAACGGAACCATAGAAAACCCACATAGCCAAAAAAAACTTAATCAATATGAAAAAGGTCCTAAAGTCACTCTACCAAAATGAGAATTACAAGCCCTGAAGCTGAAATTTTCGCAGATACTAAGAAAATATTTCCCACCATCTCTCGTCATCAACATCATCACTTCAGTCAAATATTGACGGAATCCTTGGTGGATGAGAACTTGACAAATTCATACAATCCATCCCTTATTATACTTCTTCCATCCAAACCCCTTATCTAAGACGGTTCTATCTTAGGGTTGCGATATATAAAACACAACCAGATCGTACCTACTCTAAGTACTTCAGAGAGAATCACATTTTTCCCAGTTGGTTGAAACTAATTCCAAACTTAAACCGATTTCCTGTCACGGTGATGATGTTTTCCTTCCCGATTTTGTTGTAGTGATTACCTTTGGCACTACTATAATATAAGTTGTGAACAGATGAGTCTATAGAATAAGAAACAAGTCGTCGAAAGTCTGCTAACTCATCACAAGCAACAATGACGACGAAGACATTTAATGTAGGCGGCCCAAGATATAATTATCTATGAACGCGAAAATTTAATTTCATATCACTTAAGTAAGAAAAGTGCTCGAGAGTTAAGGGCGCAAAACTTCTTCAAGGGGGTGTGTCAATTAAAGTTTTCTATTTAAATGGAGTGGAGAGTAAAGGGTGCAGTATAGCTTTAGCTATATCTGTAATACATATAACTACAATAATTAACGAGTCTTCCGCATTACTTCTATTCTAAGAGAATTGTTGATTACCCAAGACTTGATTAGTATAAAATCTAACTGCAATATTCAAGAGTAAAAATTTTCCCATATACATAGAGAATAATTAGGTCTAAAATAAATAACGAACAGCGAACGAACAATCAAGCCCTCTACACTAATCCAAAAAAAAAAAAAAAAAAAATCAAGAAGAGACAAAAAGTATTTAGATGGTGGGCAATCGCTCTTCAAGGATACTCCAGGCGGGGAAGGAGGAGTAGACGACACCCATCAAGAAGTGTTAACCGAAATTAGGGATGATTCCCGGGTATTATAGAATTACGCGCTTTGTTCAATAGGAATAAGTCGGGAATGCTAAACACTTTTCAAAGGGCTCTCATCATTACAAATTCAAATTTCATTTTGGCCACAGATCAAAATACGTTTTAACCTCATCCGTATCGTAAAAGGAAAAAGGAAAAAGTGGCAAAAGTGGTATAAAGGAGAGTAAATCAACAGGTGTTGGAAAGTGTGGATATATTCTTGGGAGTTACATAGATATTAGGTATACCTATATATATACATTTGAAGGAAGAAAATAGCGCTTTGTACCCCCATGAAATTCCATACGAACCTGTTGAATGAGCTTTTATTTTGGAGGTTCAGGGGTTTAGAAGGGTTTCTTTATACCTACCGGATGGGGCATTATACTTATACCAAGGAGGAATATAACAAGTACTTGTGATGATGAACTCCTTGCTGTACGTCAAGGAATTTATTTTTGGATAATATAGAGGCATATAGCTCGCAAGATATTTTTGCAGGCTTGGTGAATTAAAGCTATTTAGGGGAGAAAGGATCGCATCATAAGTCAGAGTTGATTTCGATAATTCTATTGTTTAAATTCGAAAGTCTCTCCGGAAACTCATCCATCAATGCTTTCCTTAGATGGTGATTTATTGACTGTGAAGTTTTCTTGAGATTATATATATATATATATATATATTTTTATATAATTAAAATTAGAAAATTTAGAAATTATAAGAAGTAGTAAATTTGTAGCCGACAGGACTTAATATGTATTAGAACACTGATGATGCTGTTTTTATGGAAGTTTTGTATCCTATCCATCCATTCGTCCAAAAATTTTGTTGATTGCATAAATTCTGCAAATAAAAATATTTCGGAAGACTTCACCTGTACTCCACTATTGCAGGAATATAATTTTGTTTTCTATACGAATCGGCACAACACCAGTAGTAACAGATTTATCGGATTGGGTAAGAATGAAATTCTTCAGCTTAAATATTTGGAATAGGTATCGATCCACGACGATCAAGGACAATAGAGTTGAGGATTTGGGAACAATGGACCCACTGGAGGTCTATGTGAAGCAGGATACGTATTTCTAGCCCCTCCACCTAACCTACGGAAGATATAGTGACCTCGGTAGCTCATTTAGTAAGATCGATGTCTATTATACCACTTCGACACGATCCTCTGCTTTACCTCTTATCTAGTTTTATTTCCAACTTGTAGCTTCCTCGACTTAGCAGGTTAGCACAATAGCCCGCTGTGGTTACCGTGCTTGGGATCTTTTATCCCCCTGCCAGAAAAACAAAACGGAAGAACAAATATATCAATATATAAGATCTGAAAATATAGGGATCACTTGAGGATTACGGGAGAATAGAGATTAGCCGCAGAATAATCAATTTATATTCATGCGAATATCCTACAAAGAGTATCCATCATCGCACTCAAGACATTCCGCTACTGTGAGAACTCTGCAATACCATATTCATTCCCCAAATAGTTTATTAGTCCTATACTACTATCTTTAGGCCCATCATTAAATATGGTGCCCTTATATTCTAGACCAAAAGAGAGAAAAGGACAGTACCCGCAAAGTTATAAAAATGTCCATGCCTCGCAATAACAGGTGCTATGAAGACTTGTTCAACATCAGTCTTAAAACTGATATTAGGCTTACCTGTTGTACATCTTTTCACTAAAACGGATCCTGCTCTCAGAGCTAAGGTGCTAAATGCCGACATTAAAAAATCATTCTATTCACTGGTATATGACTCGCCAATGCCCGCTTGGCTACATACTTAAGAAAATCCGCATGAGCACAGGTGAAACTATCGATTCTGCAATGCGAATGCGCAGAGCTTGTTCGCCAAAGCCCCAAATGTCTGGACAAGGGCTTTTTAGCCCCATTTAATGTCCGAAAAACTGACCCTAATGAGATATTAACCTCCATAAATTGGGCGAAAGTGGACTGGAACTAACACGGCAGGACCATAGCACAAAAAATCTTTTAGATTCCATTACTTAGGACCTTCTACATGAAATGGACTTGTAATCGTCTTGAAGATCACATTCTTAACTCGAATCGACCTTACCCGACCAGAGTTCTGTATATTTTCCTCATCGACTTGAGCTCATTTTGAATGCTTAAGATTTGACGGATTGAAGGTTTCACCATCATCATTACATGAATCTCCTTTAATTTCGCAAGGTGGCAACAGTAGCTTTTTATCGAACCCCGTTTCAGGTGGTGATAATCCTCAGCCCACCCGCAAGTTATCCCAATTAATGTGCAAATAAACTTAAGTAAAACCTCAGATGTATGTCTGTAAAAAAAATTAAAAAATTAAATTAAATAAAAAAAATAGAAAAGATAAAAAACAATTTAAAATAATTTAAAAAAACATTTATAAACTTAAAAAAAAACTTAAGAACGGGCAACTTAGCTAGTTTCTCAATATTCTTGTAAGGACAAAACTTGTCTCCTTTTTTTAATGAGGATAATTTGTTGTTCCAGGAATGCCGAAATGCCGAAACTCAAAGACGACGTAGGTAGACTACTTTTGTTAACATGAGTTCTGTTTTCCTGCCTACGTTTTTCTGCCTACGGTTTTAAATTTAATTAGGTCGCGGATGCTCTCTGAGTGTTTATTTTGGGAATTAATATCTCTAAAGACTTACGCAGTAGGTACGCTATAAAATTCTTCTATCAATGTTTTTCGAAGAGCTTATATTGTCAAGGGGTAACTTTTCAATTAGTATTCGGCTTTATGAAAACTAAGCCTCTGAGTATTTAAAGTCCGGTAATTACTAGTAAATGGTTTGAAGAGAGGAAAACTTACATTCAGTGTACGTAAAGGGAAATTGAAAAGATTAATATTTTGACAGATTCAAGTATACTTAAAGGCTTTTTACAGAATTACAATCGGTTCTCCGGACCCAATGTTACTGTGAATCAGCTTTGTTGAGGCTTACAGACTATTTGTGTTAGGCGCTTGCTATGAATCTTGTAATCTTTTGATACAGAGCTTTCTAAGAGATAGCGCTATGGGTCTCCGCAAGAATCAGTTCTCGGACCTTTAATTTTAAGCATATTTATAAGTGATGTGCCGAAAACTGTTCGTGATGTAAAAGTCCAGATATATGCCAGTGATGTATCTCAGCAGGTCAATTAGATTACTGAAGAAGTGCTAAACCAACTAAAGCTGAATCCATTAAAATCACTGTATATGAATTTACCCAATATTCAACTGGTTTCGAACGAGTTTCCCACTATCGACTTGAACAGAACCATTTTGTCTGTAGTAAATATTAGTAGCAATCTTGGAGTAATGTTAAATTCTAGCATGAAACATTGTAACCACATGCGCTCAGCTTTATGTAGAATTTATGATTGGTTTCGACAGGTCTGGTTATCAGCTGTCCAACTGTCTGTCTACTAGAAATTTACATCTCAGATTGGTCACGACACTTTATAAGCCTCACTTTACTTTTTGAAGCCTATTATATCCTCAGCTTGATGGCGGTATTTCCGATAAATCCCGGTAAGAATTCCTTGCAGATTTCTAAAAAAAAACTTATTTTTATTCTACTCTCTTTATACTTTTTATATAATAATCGATCTTCTACATATGATGTTTATGTGATAATTCGCATTATCTTCGTATTATTTGGGTCCATTCTCAAAACCAGGTGGTCTGTCTGTCTCTTCTTGCCATTCCTTATATGGGATTACAACCATCCTAGTCCTGACTTCAATAAATCAATAAGAAAATGTCATTCGTGCAGTACTGGCAGATCAGAATGCAATTATTACAGAATCTATATTATCTACATACTTTTCCAGCTCCTAGAAGAATTCATTCTTCAATCATAATCGATCCTTTATTATTTGATTTGTTTGTTTCAGGATTTTATTCTTTCGCTAAACCCTAGATGGAAAATTGCAAATCGATGAAATAAAGTAAAAAAAGGTTATGCCGGAGGACAAAGAATACTCCTTTTGTTTACACAACGGAACCTTCGGTACACAAATGATTTCTTTCATATTTTCTAGCATTTCCCGATGTGGTGATTCCGCTTTCTGCTTATACCCGACGCCCTTTCATCTGCACGTTTTGAAATGCAACAAGTGATTTGAAACCTTTCGAATGGAAATTTGAGTGATGGAAAATTTATAGGGAAAGAGGTGGTGATTTTTTTCCGGGAAAATTAAATGGAAATGGTTTAGATGAGTTATGTTTGTATATATGTATATACATATGCTCCCACACATAGGCGATTGGTGAAGAAAGAGTTTTGCTTTTAGGAATTGGAAAATAGTTAAGACTTCGTAGATTATGGTAAAGTGCTAAAGAACTAAGATGATAGATTTTCAACGGGATTATGTATGTATATGTTTAAAACATAAAGAATGTATTGCTTCAATCAATTGTTTGTTATGCAAAGTAGTCACCGATTCTATATACACTCTTGAGTCACAAGTGGGATTTTACATTTGATTGCAAACACTGTAATAGTTCTCAGCCATACATAGGTAAATAAAAGGAAATTATTAGGGTTATACGAGTGGTGTAACATCTCTTCGCATCTGTAGTACACTTCAAATGAGAAATTTAATAAAATTTTCAGTGGGATTAACTATAGTACAATATGATGGGAATAGATGTACATGAAACCAGGAGATTATTAAAACAAGGAAACAGTCTTAAGTTCAGATGTAGATAGCTACACAATAAAATACAGCACAATACCTTCATTCCTGAATAAATGCACACAAGACCAAGGATCCTATTCCTAGTATAATAGATAAATGAATTTCAAATAAGAATTCAAGCTAAAGACGCTTTGTACGATTGTTGAGAACACACTTAAAATGCTATTCTACAAATTAGTGTTGATAAATCTATTAAAAATACCAAAAGAGGTAGGTTATGTAGGTAAGGTTAGAGTGACGGTCATCGGAAAATATGCGATCAGCAATCCTTAGACCATCGATAGATCACTGTGTTGCCACCTTATTGAAACCTGGAAAATATTCCTTAAGTTTAGGAGGTGCTTTGATACCAACAACAAGAGATAATGAACTTCAACAGGTCCCCCAACTCCTTGCCTTAATTCGAAAAAAAAGTAGTAGCTAGGACCAAGCGTATTTCTTCTACGCTTGACAAGATCACACAGCAGGTGCCGAACATTCACAACTTCCTCCTCGTCCATACAGTTTCTGCAGAATATTTTGTATAGAGCTTGCATGCGCTCAGCATATTTTCCAAAGAGGCAGTGTCCCGTGATAACAGCAATAATATACTGCACATCATTACGGTTCCTTCTTTACAGAGTTTCGGTCCTTCTCCTATGACATATCTTGGGCCCTTGCTGTCTTATGGTTAGTTCTATCTGCGATTAGCCAACTTATATGCCTGTAAATCTAGAAGTTTTTTCGCTGATTTTAAGGATCTACGTATGGATTCCTCCGCTAAGCATGCTAAACTCTTTTTGGGCTAAGCATCAGCTGACTCGTTTACTGTTTCTATCATTATGGAAAGGTACCTACTCAACACAGTATAATTCGGTGGTTAGCACCAAGATTACCGAACTTATTCCGGCACCGCTAAGCTTGGCGCAATATAATGGTGGTCGAGTCCAAAACTTTGACTGCAGCTTGCTGCCGATACAAATCCTGATAACTTGATCACTAGGTATGTTACAGGTTGCTTCCAGTAGCCTTGATGCTTTACTAATAACTAGAGCCTCGACTTGGAACACACTACAGTAGTGTGGTAGATGCTATGATTCTTGTGTTTGAAGGAATGCCGAGTACACTCCGGCAACAACCCACACACCCATTCTCGAACCACCTGTAAAGGCACATACATCAGAGTCATTTGCCACGCACTATCTTCACACTTTTCTCTACTATAATGCTAGTTGACGGACGGTAGCAAGTTGAGCAGTAACTGGCAAGGCGTTCCTTAAGACGTGGATCTGAACAAAGAATGAAATCTAAACACAACGGGAAAAAAATAAGAAATCAGTATCTTACGATGTCGTTGGAATTATAAAAATGTAAGAAAAACGGAAAGATATGACGGTTCCCGTGACTGCAGAAGTATAAAACAGAAAGTTATTTCCCTCGATTGAAGATAGAAATCAAGTGATTATCGAAGAAGAGAGCGTCTCAGAGATGAAACATGGTCATGAAACGGACACAGTCTTTTAAACCTATAGCCAACCTTCTTGAGTAAGTACTCTCCACTATAGGTAGAATTATATTTCTGTAAGTAAAGATAAGCTTTATACCTGCTTTAGGCGAATGTCTATCGGTTGACTAGATGCAGACAATGACAACTAGAGGGATATTCTGGCAAGATCCAAATTGATACGCTCAATGCAATCGTGTTGGAAAGATATTGGCTGACTAAGATAAAGCTGAACCTCTTCTGCATATAAATGAATATTAGCATCGTTAATGACATAACAAAGATCATTAAAGAGAAGTGGACCCATTATGGAGCCCTGAGGAATGCCACTAGTAACTGGTGAAAGGTTGCATAGCTGATTACTAATCTTCACCGGCTGAATTCATAAGGAAATGACCTTAGTAGTCTTATCGACTACTCTAGTCGTGTCGTTCACAAGTTTTTAATTACCTAGTAGCCCTAATCTTAACCTTAACTCTTAAAACAACACCAAGCTCTTTAAACATCCTAGGGCAGTGAAAGAAGATATTCTCCTGAATATCTTATAGCATCATTAGCATAAGAAAAATGAGTAAGACCAAATTTAAACTGCATCGTTGACGAATAAGATGTACACGTAAAGTAAGAAACCGACATTAGCTGCAAAGTTAAACACCAGATTTTATATGGACTGAGTTTCCAAATACCACCATAAAACTCTTTCACTTATTTATACGAGTTATACGAGTGGCTTCTGAGACATCATATCACAAGTTCAACTCAATTCTGTTTTCTGTATTTATAGAAGTATAGAATGAAAGAATATCAGTTCAGTCTTTTTTCTGACAGCTGATTGACTGTTTGCAAATTTATGTTAGATGAAGCTAAAACTCTCCTTGCTTCAGTCTACATGGGAATATCAGACAATTTAGCAGTGTTACTCTATTTGCATATAGGTGTAAAACCGGCAGAAGCATTGTCTACGCACCGCTGATGAGTCTAAAATTGTTTCCCTATGATAAGCTTCCATAGAGACCAGACCTAGCGTAGACTAGAATCCCGTTTGACCGCAATAAATGAGTTGTACTCAACGATGAATGTCTCATCTGAACATAATCGCATCCTTGACAGATTCATTGAATAATGACTGCACTGAAATTGCTCTCTTGGCGGCTCAGTACGATTTATATCGAATCAAATGTTCTGAAAAAAGTTCTGTTTTATATCTATAAAACATGACGAAACACTTATTGACACGATTTGGACAGATGGAATGGCAATTTTTAGTGTTTTCCTCTCTAAACATTCATAAAATCAAAATATTCAGTACGAATTGGTTATATCATTCCAATATTACAAAAACCCAGATGAAATGCGTCAGTTCAATCCGGAAGTATCTAGGAATTATCTACAAATGCCATAACAAACCTTACATAATTTCCATCAATAGACTGGTGCCAAACATACTGTGTTACCAGCCAATGGCAACGTCTAAGGAAGAACTTTCAAAAGGACACATCAGATGTAACAATAGCAGCTAATATTCATGGCATACTGCTGCGATGATGTTCCGATACCTTCGAATAAAGAGCTTGATGAAGCGAACAACTGTGTAAATTTCATATCCATGAATTAAGGATTTCGGACAAAGTGGCCAGGGGGAATTTCGTGAATTTGTGAGGGGAATATTACAATTTTCATAGACGAATTATAATGTAGAGCGGAGACGTCATGCAATATTATAACATAAAAGAAAATCGCAGTCGGAGACAAATCAGCTCTACAAACTTATTTTCTTCAAAATTTTTGGCTATTGCCATGGTGAATTTTTAATAGCCGTGATAAGACGTTTCAACAAATTTTGTATGGTAGTACCACTTGTACAAAAATCACAGCATGCAACACACGCGCTGGAAAGTCCACACTTTACTTCTCCTTCACAGTCGCGTATCCACGGTGGGGGGGGGGGGCGCTAGTAGCGCTTAAGCCCTTCCCTCACAACCTCACAGAGCCAATGAAAGCAGAAAGATAAAAAAAATGTATGGGTGGTTTTTCAATCTTATGTGTGCCGCATAGTTTCAATCTAGCCATTCCAAATGCCGTCAAGATTTATAATTTTTTAACACCCCGCAGCATCATCTTATCTCAAAGTCAAATATGGAACAGTTTGCCCCCCCCCCCCCAGCATGAAAGGACGAAGCTTTTCAGCAGCTTTGTCCAACAAGGTGGGTAGCAAGACATGACGTTATGCTATTACTGTGCCGATTTTTAACTCCTATAGTCGCATCTCTTAAGAGAAAACAGAATTACGAGATGATAGAGCCCCTACTAGATTCCTAGTATCAGTTCTACTTCCATTTAGGAGCTCTGTTCTCCGCTTTCTGTCATATGCAGGCCATAATTGTGTGCAATATGGCAGGTTCCTCTATTGATCCACAAAAGGCTTACGTTTTAATATGCGCCCTTTCCTTTCAGTGGATTCCTCCCTGGTTACATGGGGATCATGGAGAATGAAAGAACTCACCTTTTAGCTAGGACTGGCTCTGATTCTCCGTTCCTCGGTGCGGAGCCCGCCGTAGACGTTGCCACCTCGAGTATCGGGTCTTTCATCAAAGCGGATGTTCATAGAAAGCATCAGCAGAGATGGACGAACCTAAGTACTTGCAGTTGCACAAAACTATTTCTTGATGGGTCCAATAGCAATAACTCTGATTTTTTCTTGGGGTTCTGAAGAGAACAATATAAAACTGCGGTTGGCATCATCACCGGCCACAGTTCGCTTCACGCTGATCTAAAAAGGACAGGAGTTGTTGACAGCCTTGAAAGAGAGCCTGAGACAACCGAAAACTTTTTGTGTGCTTGTCTTGTCTTCGCCCGAAGCAGGCTGGATACTCTAGGCTCTACCCTCCTATCTGTAGAGGAGTTGAAAATCCTTCCTCCCCAAGACCTGAAGCGCTTCATTAAGAGGACAGGAAGCAGGACAGCACAATGGGCTTCCGTGCTTAGGATTTCTTGTCCTCCTGCCTATTTAAAAAAAAAACAGAAAAAAAACATTTAAACAGACGCCCCATATGATCTCCTCATTGAGAGCCACGATCGGGATCCTCTCATACGCTAGTACTGCGGAGCTATCAATTTCAAAACCCTTTCTCCATACTACATGCATGCTATGAGAGTTATTTCTATTTCATCTAACATTAGAAGCAAAAATGAATAAGAATTCATCCAACTTTTTGAAGAACCACATAACAGCGAAGATTCTTTAGGATTGTCAATAAGTTTACCTAGGCTTGCAAAGAAAAAACATTGCGAAGTAATGTGCCTGTTGAATATTGTGAAACGTATTACTGGCGTGGTATTTTCTTGCAACTACTGTTGGATTTGTTAATAAATGTATCAGATAGGTTCTTAAAACATGAAAATCTTAAAATAAAATTTTCTATCCTTTTACCATCTGGTAAAAATGCCACGCGAATGAGAAATAATACTAGTCGAATTCAATAATGAAGATATAGAGGGAGGATATACATACAATAGTCACCCAAATTTACCAATGCTTTAAACATAATACAGCAGAACAGGTACACTTACCTGAGCAGCAATATGGGAGAGGCCTCCTTAAATGGCTTCGCCAACCTTGTTAATTAAAGTTTTACATGAAAAGGCCCTAGGAGGCTTGCTTTTTCCTGTACAATGTCTAAATAAAAAATTTAGAACAAACAAATTATAAAAAACAAAAACGTTAAGAGCCCCTCCAAATAAAAATTTTTAGTGCGCATCTGATCCGTCTTAAGAATTTCATGAATTTTCGCAATATTTTTTTCTATTCCGAACTGTACGGATTTGAATACTCAATGCATTGTGTCATGAGATGCCGCCCTACGACGGAGATAGTACTTACTTAACATCATAAAACTTACTCAATTTAGGTGATTACTTTTTGTTTTTTCACCCCATTATAATCTCAAAGCAATTCAATCGAAATAGGAAGGAATTCATCTTGTTTAGTTGCTCAACCCAAATCGAAAAGAAAAAAAATTACTAACAGGAAGTCAAAGTCATGAAGACCATTAACTTTTTGCTTTTACTTTTCTTGGTCCGATTTGTGGAGTATATTTCATTGTACCAACAAACTGTGTCATATGAGAGCAGTCAATTCGAGAACCAATTTAAGGACATACATGTACATGTGTTGAAAGAATTACATGTAGATATAAAGGTGAAAAATTAAGGAGCAAATATTGAGACAATCCTTTCCGGGAAATTTAAAAATGTTTCAGCTCTCCTAGGAGATATGAAAAATGTATTTATTTGCCCACACTATTGTACATATATCTACTGTTAGTACTACTATCCAGGACCGGTTTCAATGTTAACTTTCATGGCTCTTTAAGGGGTTATTCCAAATTAGCGAGTTTTACACTTTAGAGATGAATTTCTCAAAATTTTCAGTTGATCCGACTCAAATTGGCGAAGCTATGACACTTTGAAGTATACCTTGCACGAAGGATCAGAGAAGAATCCCTTTTTATAGATCTATGAATCTTGCTTGGTATGCTAATGTGCAGTCTAACAACCGATTGTCAAGCTATACTTAAAAAACTCATTTTTATCAAAGCACCATTTTCAAAAACGTAAATCAAAATATCTCGGAAACCACTGCATCGAATTATTTCATCTTTCCAGACTTTTTTTTCTACGTGCCTTAGTCCTTTCTAGTCGATATAGGCAAAAATAGATACAAAAGAGCTTAATTTTAATTCCGCTCCACTTAACAAGGATCACCATATAATAACTAAAAAACAACGGGCTTTTAGAGCTGTCTTGTATCTACATAAATAATTTATATTTCGATTAAAAAAATTGTAACAATAACTTCAAAATGTACTCTTTCAAATGCCTTTTTTAAATACAAATTCATTTTTGGCCTTCTAGGTAGGCTTACAGCCTTAATCGAAGAGACCCTCCAAGCGAAATCGAGGGGAGAGAAAAACTAATTATTTTTGAGGCTAGCCCGTGTCCCTTTAACTCATACACGAATTTGTCTGTCTATTTATTTATATATTTCTTTTTTACTATTTTCGACACTCTCGTAGACCCCGCTTTTCGTCATCACAGCGAACTGAAATTTGGCACACAGGTTCATGTCGCGTGACAATTGAATCTATCAAAATTTGAACCGGAAATTTCCATGGAATACCCGGAAAATCGGGAAAAATCATTTAAAAATTTGGTACAAATTTGATTAGTGATAAATCCGTTTCAGGAAAAATGCAGAGTTTCCGATTTTTCCGAAAAAAATTTCCGGAAAATTTTCCGGTAAAAAAGTTTTCTAAATTATGCAGGATCAAGTTCCCTATCAACTGGCATCATTACTTTTTCTCCGACAATGGTGAAAACTTGCAGAAAAAATCGAGGAAAATTCATGTAAAACGCTTTTCCGGAGTTTTTCCGACCAAGGAAGCGTTTGAGTTGCATAAAGTTGCTTTTGTATAAAACTCCATGGAAAACCCGGAAAAGAGGGAAAATCATCGGAAAAATTTTCATCGACATGATTAGTGATAATGTTTCAGGAAAAATGCAGAATTTTCCAATTTTTCTGGAAAATTTTCCGAAAATTTCCGGAATTTTCCGACTTTTCCAGAAAATTTTCCGACAAAAAATTTTTATAAGCTATGCCGTCACATTTTTTTTACGTCCTATTGGCATCAATACTTTCTCTTCAACAATCATGAAAGCTTGCATGAAAAATCGAGGAAAATTCATGTAAATTTTAAAAAAAAATTCATAGTAATAGGAAAAGTCTGTGGAAAACATGGAAAATCTGGAAAATTCAGTAAATCAGTGTCTTTTCAGCCGTCATAAAATTGTTTTAAAATATCTCCATGCAGCACGTAATAACAAATTTAGTTAACGTGAAAAAGGCAGAAAATAAAATAAGTAAGAAAAGGAGTTTTCAAACAAAACTGAGGCCAAGCCGCATGAAAAAGTAGAAAATAAACTTTTCTTCACACACGAGGTGGACTCAGATTTTATTCGCTGACAATCACCGATATATTTCAGTATGATCAATCAGAGGTAATAAGTGATTTGATTCATGAAGAGAAAGAATATTCAAGAGAAATGTCCCAATCAAAAAATCTGAGTCCACCTCTGTGTGTGAAGAAAAGTTTAATTTCTACTTTTTCATGTGGCTTGGCCTCAGTTTTGTTTGAAAACTCGTTTTTTACTTATTTTATTTTAGATGAGTTTATTTTAATTTTATGAAATTAATTGTTGTAGGAATAATTTTTAATGGATTAACACCCCCAACACCCCCGCCCACCGCCGAGAAATCAAAGGTGCACTAGGTAATGTCACAAGATAACTTCGGAAAAATACCTGCACTGCAGTCCATTCGAAAATTTCAATATCGTAAAATAGTTTATACTGTCTATAAAATTACTTTATTACTCCTATAGATAAACGTAATTTCCTTGAGCCCGCTTCCCCTTTTAAGTTAAAAATTCTACTTATGAGTCCCGCTCGTGGGAAGAGGAACGTCTCCGCACTGCATCTCCTCGTAAAAATGGAGTGGTGAAGTGAGCTTATTTGATTGATAGACTTCCTGTTAAGTCCATTGGATTATATTGGATGCTATGCCAAAACTACTTTGAGAGCATCCAAGGTGATGTTAGGGGACCATCAACAGTGACATTCTGTAGATGATCAGAAATAGGGTCATCTTTTGAAAAAGGATCACTTTAACGGTACTCGGATGGATTGGAAATAAAAGATAGAACAGGTCTGGGCATATATGGGCCGAATTCAAAACTCGCTAAGTCACTGGAGGCCTAACTTTGCCAATTATCAGAAGGCAAAGATCCACGCAATAGAAATCTGCGCTCTCGAAATCATTTATAAGAACATGCCTAAAGTAAAAACATTTTATCTATTATGAGACAGTCAAGCAGCAGAAAAGGTGTTAATTTCGTATATCTCTAAATCTAAATTATGTTAGGATTGTAGACTTTGTAAAAGATCTTAAGTTCGAATGGATGCCCTAGGGCACTTAGGAGTATTTTCACACTTTGATCTAAATACCGTGTAGGAGTGAGGCATACATTATTGAAAAGAGTTTTTCAATAATATTATTTTTATTATTAATTTTTTTGAGCATTTGTCTAGCTCGATTTACCGGCTCAAATAACATTTCCCCTCTTTTTCAGGTCGAATTTACGTCTATTCGTCGGAAATTAAGGCAGCGACTAATTTTGATTAAGTTAAGATTACCTAATATTTACGTCCGATTTACGTTGGTGGAGAATGAGAGTACGTCGTACTCGTATCGACGTAAATATTAGGGAAATTAGGGAATATTTCCCTATAGGGCACAGGACTTATTTCCTTGATTTGGTCAATTTAACGTAAATTTCACGTTGAATTTACGTAAATTTTCCTTAATCTCGACCTATTTTCTACCTAGTTTATTAAGGTGTGTGTTAATATAGAAGGAATTACATTTTATAAGAATTGTATATGTTCCCTAGTATGTGATGCAAATATTATGAACAAGGCACATAACTCCAAATTGAAAGATTACGAGAAATATTGCTTTAACAAAGTATGTAGAAATTATGGCCTTATTCAAAATTAATTCTCGCAGCTTCTAAGCGTTCAATTTTCAAAACGAAAAAAAATTTATTGATAAATATGGAAATAATTTATAGAAAAACAACAACGCGCTTTCAAAATAATTTAAAAAATAATAATTTAAAATTTGTTTAAATAATTCTTTGGTTTTCGATTTAGAGCATTGAAATTAATTTATATTTTCTTTAATCGTTCTGAAATTAAGAAAAATTCGTTTATTTGGGTGTTTTCTTCAGTAACTATGGAAAAAATTAAATTAAAGTATTATGCAATTTTTCTATTCATTCCTTTAATATGTAGCAGCCATGTTTTGTTAAATAAATATGGCGCATATTACATTTCTGGACCTAGAGGTTAGTTTGACTTACAATTTTTCCTTATACGACGAATTTCCTGGGTGGCAAGACGAAATAACCAAATTTCCCGACTTTGAAGGCAAAAATCCTTATTTAGGTAATTTTGTGTTCAAAGGTTATGAGAATTTTTTGCTTCAAATAAATTTCAACTTAAAATAAGGCTTTTCGCCCTAAATTATGGAATTTAGCCCTAAATTATGGAATTTCGCCTTAAATAGGTAAAAAAGATTTGACAATTGAAAGAATTGAATTGATCTATTTACATCTTAAAAACAGTAAACCATGTGATTAGTATCATCATTTAGATACAAGATTTGTTAAAAAGCGGGTGAATGCAAACGCAGTTGAATATGCATATATTCCGCATGGTTGGAAAGCAAATAATTAAGTGTACCTATTGGCCCAAATCAAGTGTAGCATCTTTAAGAAAGATACAAATTGTATTCCAGAGCCTGACTGGTTCCTATATAAATCTGTCATAAATAGGTGCAACATTTGCAATCTTGATGAAATGATTCAATGGGAGGAGCAGTTCAATAATTCCAGTGATAATGTTAATTTTTGGTTGTATTATTACGTAATTTCAACTATTAAGGATTTCGCCAAACGTAGCCATTTAGTCCAATTTACCTTGAGGTTTTGGGAATTCGGACTTTTAGGACGAACACAATCGAATAGGAAATTATTTAGGGAATATTTACGTTATCTTGCCTTGAACTTGGGAATAGATCTAACTACAAAGTCCATACATATCCTTAAAGTTGACCTCAAAGTTAAGTAAAATTTAGGTAAAAAGTAAAGAAATTTTCCTCATATTTATGAAATTTTCCTTATTTCTCCTAATTCCTACGAGGTAAATTAAAAAGGAATTATTACGTAATTTTTCCCAAATAATTAACTACAAAGTCAATATAACTTTGAGGACCTAATTTAAGGAATTATTAAGTAAAATTTCCTTCCTAATTAACCTTAAAGCAGAATGGCCTTTGAGGTTAAATTCTTAAGTCTAATTTACGTAATTTTAACTAAAATAGGTCGATCGGCCCACAAAGATAGGAAATTCAATCTCCAATGTTACTTGGGCCCGTAGTTGTATCCCTAATGTCAGCATATTACCAAAACTCTAGGATTTGTTTCTAATGTATATTCGTCAAGAGTATAATCGGATATATTATGACTCATTAGCTCAGACATTTTATAATAATGAAGAACAATTAACTAACGTGTTGTGAAATTTTCAAAATTTGCAGCCAAAAGCCTATGTTTTCGATGAGGAAACATGCCTAAAATATGACTTCATCACTCTTCCTTATCATCAATTTTTCAATGGGTTACCTAGAGAAAAAAAATAGTTCTAATGAAAGTATCTACAGTGCAGTTTCAAAAATTTATACTAAAAGTAATGGTATAGATTTTCAAATGCAGAAAAAACAGCACACCATTTTTCACACAACAGATAATATCGACACAGGAAAGTACTTCAAAGACAATTTACAGAAATTCTTTAATAACTTTTTTGATGGGGCGCAGTGGATCTCACCAAGTTTACGTCATTTAGAATCAACTAATTTTGCAAAAAAAAGCCAAAAAAATAACATCAATTTTGTATTAAAGAACATGAATCCACCAAACATCTTCAAATTGAACTAATGCCAATTGAGCGATCAGTGAACAATGTAGAGGATTTTAAAAAAATCCTGACGAACTGTGTCTAGAAATTTCGCCGATATTAGAATATAAAACTGAATGAGAGAAGAAGTTGCGATAATGTTTATCTATAAATGTAATAAACAATAAAATTGAAAATTAATCGAATGCACAATAAAAAAAGAGGTCTAAAAATTACGTTAGTAATACTGAATTAGTATTACTTTTAGGAAACATTTTGAGTGTAAAAACCTCAGACAAAGCAAAGAAATCAAAATGAAATATTTCAGTTGAGTCTATTTTAACCACCATTGAAAATAATTTGATTTGGTTTCTTTTTTTATATTAAATAATTTGTTCATCCGGACTTCGACCGTCGTCGTCAATATCACTCAGACAACGATAAACTCTACTGTGATATCATCGTAAGGTGATTGAAAGTGAACCCATATTTGATATGATTCGGGAAGAAAAAATAGAATTCTGCACGTGTGGCTTCAGTTATAACAATTATTCCCCAATTTTTGTTTTTACCAATATAATGGCGGTTGCCCAAGTTTGCTTAAGATTTTTACCTATGCGAAGATTGAATTTTCATCTAAAATGGAAAGACTCTAGAACAAATGGACTTCCAAAACTCCTTCAGAGCACGCTAGATATACTTGGATCAGTATATTACATCTCATGGAGGATGACAATGTAAATTAAGGCTCTCTTTTGTAAGTATATTTTTTTAAGCCCATAGAAAGGAAATTTACACAACTCTTTTTAACGTTTAAGGACTATCACAAAAGAAAAACAAAAAGACAAATCCTTCCTTATGGAAGCATACTAAACTCTTAATTCTGCAGGGTTTTGCACAAATTTTCATTTTCTTATTAATTAATTTTAACTAATATCGCATTTCTTTTTCTTTTCGCAGAAAATAAAAAAACCGTTTTATATATTTAAGCACTTGATTAAATTTTATAATAATAAATTCTTTAACTAAAAATCAGCTGCTAACAACATCAAATATGTCAGAAATAGATTTTTTGAAGCCTAAAACAGCAATAAATTAAAAATATGCCTTATGTACTTTTACTTACCAAATCGTAGTTATTATTTCAAAAAAAAAAATTAGGAAGTTATTTTCAAAAAATTTGGAAAAACGGTTTTAACTTCTACCGGTTATTTAAATTTAACAGTAACACTGGAAGATTTCTTTTCTTTTTCAATAAACCAAACAAAAAAGGATCAGCGTCTAATTATAGAAATAATGTAAAAAAAATAAAAGTTATTTTAACACTCACAATTATTTTATTTATTTTATTAATTTTATTTTTTATTTTTTTATTTTTTTTTTTATTAAATTCCGTATTAAATTTATTTTCTTGTTATATTCTTAACTAGTTTTTTTTATATTTTTTATTTTTACAGCAGTTAAAACTAAAAAGACAATTTTCAAAAACAATTTCCGTTTTTTTTTCACACTTTCTTTTCTTTTCTGTTCAGAAGAGGGATTTTCCTTGATATATGGTTGAAACTTTTGGATAAACTGCCACCGGAGCAACTTTGGGGCCATGTTTTATATACAGAAAGAAAGTCTTGTTGAGAAGGAAAATCTGCGCATTGATAAAGTGGCGCTGATATTTTAAGTGCAAGTTTCTGGATCCCTTTCTCCTTTTCCTGACACTATTACTGTTGGTGGTGCGTGGTTGTGGTGTTGCTGCTGCTACTCTGCTGGTACGAATTGTGTGGTTGATATACACTTTGATATTTCATTCAAGAGCCGCATATTCGAGTGATATTTGCGCGAACATTATGTGAACAGAACTAAGTTTTGCTTTTTTTTTACAATTTAATGAAAAAAAAAACGAGCAAAAAGGCTAATAGAGGTGGGAGTTAAGTTGCATTGTCGATTAGAAAATTCGTCATGAGTTCTATGGAAAACTCTGTCCCTAGTATAGGCATCATAAAAGTTGATACAACAGGTGTTAAAATACATACTAACATTAAAATGTAACGGAAATATATTGGTTTCAAATATTTCCTATATATATGTAATATGCAGATGGATTTGTTTTAGTACCGTACATACGGAAAGTACGTATTTTTGGCAAAACTTCATGGCAAGTGTTGTATACATACATACATACATACATATATATTCAGCGTGGGTGAGACTTTCTCCACGTGGAGAATGTGGATGAAAATCTTAAAAGAAAACCAATCGGATTGTCGCTATGTGGGCGCCTGAACACTTTTAAATAATATAAAATCCTTTGGAAATGTTTCAATTTAGGTATAAGCTGGAATAATATCATTATTTTTTTTTTTTTTTTGCAAAGATAATTTTGGGAAAATTCTTTTCACGTAAGTAAATTGTGAATTGTGAGTTTTTCTTTGGAAAACAGACTGACTTCATGTTGAAATTGTGTCGATCAAAAGTAAAACCGATTTTATATTTTTGACAATTTTTTTTGTGATAGACAAATAAAACTTTTATTTTTGTGAAATTTATTATTGTGCTAATTTGAGAAGTAATTCCATAAAATTTTCAAATATATACAAGAACTTCCCTGGAAAAAAGGTGAAAACTTTGGAAGAAGATACCTATTGGAAATGAGTTTAAAAAAGCGTAAATTTTGAAACTATTGAGTTGTTCGGTAAGTAATTTAGATTTTTGGGAAAATGATAAAAGTAGAGATTACTCTTTAGGACTTATTACCGGGGTAAACTTATATTTGTTCAAGAAGGACTTTTTTTTAGATTCTCCGGTATATAGCAAAAGCTAAAAAGTGTTTTTAATTTGTTATTCTATCACACAACCCATTATATTTTTGGTGGTAAGTTTCAAGTCACTCAATTTAGCTATTTGGGACCTGTTGATGAATCACACCAAGACTTGAAACTTACCTCCAAAAATATAATGGGTTGTGTGATAGAATTACAAATTAAAAACACTTTTTAGCTTTTGCTATATACCGGAGAATATAAAAAAAAATTCCTTCTTGAACAAATAGTATTCTTATAGTGTATAAATATTTTATTGAATTATTTTATTTTGTTTCAATACCTTTTGCCATCTTTCTGACAGTAGTATGATACCAAGCTTATAAAACTACTGATCTTTGCTGGCAAAAATCTGATCCAAATCATTTTTGACATCATTATTGGAAATTAAGGTTTTGTCACCTAAAAAATGTTGTAAAGGTCCGAACAGGTAATAGAATGAAAGTGCCAGATCTGGAGAATTGGAAAATATTATGGGTGTAACAGGTATGTCCCATCGAAGCTGTAAAAACTTTTGGAAAGTTTCCAAGCATGTATGAGGTCTCGCATAATCTTGGTGGCACACTATACCTTTTCTCAATTCTGGCCTTTTCTGTTTCAGTGAATCCATTCAATTTGTCCAGTTGCACACTTCAGACTTGATCGTAGTATTGCCCGGCAGAAGATAAAAAAAAACGATGAATTCCTTCTAAACAGACAACATCTTCTCCTTTTTTTATGAATATCGGCTTTCGAAATACTTTTAACCGGTTCAAATATTTTACATGTTCTTGTGTTTAACATTGTTGTAAAGAATCCATTTCTCGTCCCTAATGATGATTTGCTTCAAAAATTAATAATTTTCTTGACGTTTGAGAAGCAAATCACAGACGTTAATGCGACGGAACAAATTTCTTTCTGTAAGAACATATAGAACATGGAGCATGGTACATGAAATTAAAACAAGGCGTTTCACATGATCATGAATGGTCGAATTTGATAAATTTAATCTCTCAGCTATCTCAAGAGTTGTTATTCGACGGTTTTCAACAATCAATTCATTTGTTTTGTCTTCATTAGCTTCAAACTGGCCTTCCAGACCGTAGTGCAGTTGTAACCAGTTGTAGCACTGCCGTTCTGGCAATAAGTCTTCTCCATACACATCGTATAATATTTTTTCTTGCTTGAATAGCATTTTTATCGAAAATACTGCT
Organism: Dioctria linearis; assembly: GCA_963930735.1. Taxonomy (NCBI): domain Eukaryota; kingdom Metazoa; phylum Arthropoda; class Insecta; order Diptera; family Asilidae; genus Dioctria; species Dioctria linearis. Next base: position 16,454,206 of record OZ005741.1, read on the forward strand.
TTTAACTTGTCATATGCACTATCACCAAACAAGCACTATTGCCCAGAATAAAACAAACTTTTTCACAACAAGCCTTTCTATATTAGCTGTCAAAATTTATGACAATGTAGCTTAAGTGTGAAGTTGGCTGTGGAAAAATCCAATCAAGTCTTCTGTTGGGAAAACCCGAAAATACTTTCCTAGCAACGCAATAAAAAACTAGAAGAAATCCAATTTGCTGTCAATATTGTGTGATTCATTATTGTAAATTTAAAACAACACATATTAATTGAAACGTAAACTTTATTATAGGTAAATATAAGTTCTGCAAAAATTCTTTAAAATAGGCAGATTTCAGCCTCTTAATATGATACAAAGTAGTAAATTGGTGCTTCTACATTCACAGAACACCTTCCGCCCTCCTGGTTTTGATAAATTTCTTCCTAATATTTTTATAAAAAATCAAATCGTTGTTTCCGAGCCAATTTACTTCCTAATGTTCCCTCAATAAGTTTTCGATATCTAAAATTTTTTTCCAGTTTAAATGTAGGCTTTTCGGTCAGAATATCTGGTAACTGCATGGCTTACATTTTCTTGTTTTTTTTCTTCAAACCGGATTTTGCCACACATATTATGTCCGTTTTGTAAGTGAATTCTTCACACAGTTTTATGGATCTATATTTCGTCCTCTTTATAGAAAAACATTTTGAAGGATTAAAACCGCACTGTATTAAAAAATTTCCAATTTAGAGGCTCTCTGTTTTACTTCTTAGAAATACCTATAACTTTAGCCTGAACGCCATTTTTTAAAATCGGCCGTCATTTAGATATAATAGATCTTGAAAATATTTAGCTGTTGATCGAAAAGAAGAAAAGCGGCAACACCGTAAGGATATTTTTATACCCTGGATGAAATTTATAGGGTATACTAAGTTTAACATTCCGTTTGTAACGCACAGAAATAATGATGGTAGAGCAAAATGGTTTGGACACCCGTGCACAAAATTAAAAATTATTTTGATTTTTGCATGTTCGTCCGTCTGTCCGTCCGTCTGTCCGTGCGCAAGATAGCTCGAGAACGCTTTCACTTAGAAAGCTGAAATTTTGTACACGGACTTTAAAAAAAAAATGTAACATTAGAGCGCTGAAATTTGGTACATGGTGTTTTCATAGTAATAACAAATAAAATTCCAAAACTGGAATAAATCGGGAAAACCCTTTTTGGTGTTGCCATATAAAAATTTAGGTTTTTTACGTATACTGTGAAAACAATCAGACCTAGAAATTTTTATTGTACTAAAAACTTCTTGAGAATATGAAATCCTATAAAATTGGTTATAATCATTTTTTCTGTCCGACGAACGTTCTAGAAATATATGCGAAAATCAATCATGCACAGGTGGGTGACCATACGAAATTTTATACGGGCATTCATTTAGATTTTAGGGTATCATAAGAATTGGTCTTAGACTAGTTCTAGCTCTTTTACTCTTTAATTTATTTACTGATATAGTTAAGTATTCCATGTAATTCCGGTTTAAAACCACACAGACATTAAACCATGGCGTGTTGGCTATCAGAAAAAAACATAAAAATATCTGACGCGTTTTTGGGGCACTCAGGCAAATATTTTTCGGCTTTTCAGAATGAGCTCTAATTTAACGTGCATATAAATTTTTGATGCTTGGTTTTAATCATACAAAGTCGGTCATAAGGAAGCGAATTTAGAATTAGTTACGGCAGATTATGATATTCAAGAGCTCTCTGAATCTGAATTGAAGAAAAATAGGAAAAATAGTTTGCAAATAGCTTTTTATCCCTGGCTAGATAAATATTTCATTTTTCTTAACTATAAATGGAGACAGTAGGTAACCATAAATTTTATCAAGTTCGACGATAAGAACACCTAAAAGATCAGGAAAACTACCAACCCTTTTTGGAGAGTGTTGTGAAAAAAATTTAAAGCGAAAGGTAAAAGTATTTTGGTTTCGAAAAGCCCTATAGAACTAATTATAGCTGACCTGAGATGAACTTTCGTAAAATCCGGAAGAGGGAATCGCTCAGCAAAACTAGGCAAGGAGGTCTCTCCAGCTTCATCTAATAGGGATTCTGACGTAGTAGCTGTGTAAAAGACTTAACACTGAGCGTACATCTATGGATACATATTCTAATGAGAGGCATTGGCTATGATAATTAATGCCATTTTATCCACACATCAATTCGACATTATTCGTCAAAAGACCAACAAAATAGTCAATAATCTCTTTCCTTCGTATGATCAAATTAAACAAGAAAAAATGTTATCCGAAAGAAATAAAAATTACTGAGGTATCTGGTAAGTGTAAACTTCCATCTTTGGTTAATCATACTATACAAAGATTATATGTTTAGCTCAGAAGGATGTTTTATGTACTTGGATTGTGGAAATAAAAATATTTTGAATTAGGGAAATGATGGAGCCCAACAAAAACAATACAACCAGAAATTTTCATCATAGGGCCAAAAGATTGAAAATCTTTTTAGGGTATCAATTGTTCCCATTCAATTAAATCTTTATATACCAGTGAAGTCAAAGGGGTTGTGTGGCAAAATCCAGCAGTATCTTCAACATAGTATTGCCGCCCAATTAAGTTTATTTTTGGAAAAGAGTTTCACAAAATTTGAATATAATCGAAAAACTACTATTATTATAGTTAATAATGACAATGAAGTGCATTTCACGGATCATTGCTATCTGTCCTACCTCTTCTGGAACAAGACACGCTTAATGACAGCAATAGTGATTGATGTAGATTAAAAATTTCATAAAGCAACTGCAAAATTACTATATTGGTACCTAATTAGATAACTAAGTTCTTGCCATATTTGCTATATTTACTTTTTCTACTATTTCGTGCTTACATGCCACACTAGTAACTGTTCTTACTCATTATACCCTACATGAAGTTTTCAACGCGTTTACCTGAGTTGAACTTTCACACAGGGCCTCCGTCGTAGGGTTGCCATATACAAACATTTCTTTTTTCAGTATATATATTTTTACACTGCCTGAGATGTATAGAGCTGAAATTCCGTATACATTGTTCTCATAAAAATAATAAGTACAATTTCAAAAATTTACTAAATCGGGCAACACGTTCTTGATGTTGTCATACAAAAATTGATGTTTTTACGTATACTGTGAAAATGATCAGTCCTAGACGTTTTTATTGTACTGAAAAGTTGTTCGGAATATGAAATCGGTTGGAATCATTTTTGCTGTTCGACGAACCGTTCTAGAAATATATGCGAAATACCACTTCAAAAATCAAATTTTGTGCAGAAAAGTGACCATATGAAATTACATACGGGTATTAATCTAAGGTAGGGTATCGCCTCATTAATTCATTTTGTAATTAAACAAAAAATGAATTAATCATAATTTTCCATTTTTCGATTTAAACCACTTTCGGTATCGATATGTTGTGACATTTGCAAAATTCTGCAAAATTATTAACGCACAGAGCCGAACTGGAAGTACGGGCGATCAGGCGCTAGCCCGATGGACCGGTGGTAGTTGGGCCACTGGTCTCCACGCGACCACACGTATTTACCACGTACTCTGGACGAATGTTGCGACTGCGGTGAGAGGGGAGCTATGAAATTGAATTGAAATTGAAAAAGTACTTTATTGCATAACCTAAAAGCCTAATACAATAAAGCTAATTGTTGAGTTATGAGTTAAAAATACTGAGAAATGTCCGACAACTTATAAAAACTGACAGGACGCGGAGCCAAGTGGGTGTTGCCAAGATTGCATTATATATGGAAAATTAGGCATTTTCGTGGCTTCAAAAGCATTCTACATTATTTTTTGCACCATATCATTTTTATGTCGAAAAACGCACGGAAAATGTGTTTTTTATCAGAAGGGTTCAACGAGGCTTTCAAAGGTTTGCTATACCTATGTATACTTTTAAAACAAATTCGAAATTGAAGAACAAATATAAAAACAGTTTGTAAATTTTGCTTTTATTTTTCAATTTAAAAAAAAATTATTTCATGACAAATCAATTTTGAAGTAGAGTATATACATGTTCATGGTATATTGCAGTCAGCTTTTATTTATGACAAATTTCCAGTGTTAGAAAGTACCCAAATATTAGAAACAGTCTAAATTTTACCACATTTGGTGAAGCAGTGGCCTTGTTGTTGTTACTATATTGAGCCATACAAGTAAGTGAGAGAGTGATTGAATTTTTAAGTGATTACAAAAAGATTCCAAAAATAAGAAGTAGCGGAAAGGGGTTAAGAGTTCAATTCTTTCTTCAGTTCCTTCACGCAGACCCATAACAACTCGTTTTGGCGCCTAATACAAACCTATAAACTTACGCCCCTAATTCATAAAATTCTCAACATAACCTTATTTAACTTTAACAATTCTGACGTGGTCTATCAACTGACAGAACAAAGTTGAGCAACAATTAATCATGAAAAAAATAGTAAATAATATTTATTGCACATACAATTATGGTTAATATTCATTTTTTGCGAGTAAAGTACATTTAAAAACATCAATTTGATAAAAGTATTTGCAAGATTTTATAGATAGACTTTTCTATATTTTTTCATCACGAACTAGTTTATAATATTACCGAAATTTGGAATGCTTGTCATTTCTAAAACAGCCACATTCGACTATCTTTCTTAACCCATTGTAGATCAGAGGTAATTTGTTATTAACTTCATTTTGAAACTGAAACTTCGCATGAAGCTATCGTCATTGGCAATGTCAGAAAAACTAGGAGCTCGATTTCAATATTTAGGGAGGATCCTTGGAGGCTTTAGTCGTGAATTGAATCCAAAAGCGGCTTTTCTCAGACTATCGGCGTCCATTTTGCTATTAAAGATCGCCAAAAAGGAATCCGAAATTTTCGGAAACTTGCTTCAACATTTCGTACCTCCACGTCAGTTGGAATAAAAGACCATCAATCAATTAAAAAATGTGTACGAAGCTTTTGTTTTGTGGCAATACTGGGATAACTCCTCATTTTGTGACTCAAAAAGTTCGAGTCATTTTTGAAGACCCTTGGTGATGGTTTGTAATTATTTGCCGAGCAGATATGAAGATCCAGTCTGGCCCTTCTAATGCACAGCATCAATCGATTAAAAAATTTCTGTAGGGAGCTTTTGTTTTGTGGCAATACTGGGATCACTCCTCATTTTGTGACTCAAAAAGTTCGAGTCATTTTTGAGGACCCTTGGGAGATGGTTTGTAATTATTTGCCGAGCAGATTTGAAGACCCAGTCTGACCCTGGTAATGCAGGTTTTATTTATAATGTCACAATAAGTGAAATGGTATTATTTATTTTGTGATATTATGATGATGACTATGTGAAGCAATACCATAACACATACAGCCTCATTTGATATTGTTTACAATTTTGCCCACTAGCTTGGCAAATTCTCATACTGTGATGCGGTTTGAAGGCCTTTGCGCTTGTTTCTTTCCAATTTCTTGTTTGACATTCATCAGACGTAAGTTTGGCCAGTGTCTCGTGCTCTTTGTACCTTCATCTCAAAGTATTCTTCCACATTTTCCTTGGTGCTTATAAGTTTAGTTAAAAAAACTCTTTTACAAACGAAAAATCTTTAAAAAAAAGGATTTTCTATCCAAACTCAGGCGTTTCGTATTAGCAGCAGCCGTAAACTCATCAGTATGGCTTCGTTCCTACCTGCCATATAAGGTAAAGTGAACAGCCAAACTAACCTTATATACGCACATAAATAAATTCATATCGAATTTAATCAATATGAAATTGACCGAGTTTGCTATGCCAAATTCACAGCTCCAGAATTGAGTGGAAAAACCTGTTTTACAATCGAAAAATATTTCAAAAAAGAAATTTATATGCAAAAACAGGCGTCTCTATTCTTATAAGTTTCTCCGTTTATGTTCAGGAGGTTGTTTATGAAGTCTTTAAGAAATCACGGCTATCGTAGTCTGCTTCTTCTTTTGTGCACTGCACATATCACATATAAAGCGAATTTTATGTACGTCACTTTAAAATGTGATATTACACAATCTACGCTTCAGTACAAAGATTAAGGTAGATGTTGTCTTGTCTTAACTCGAACCTATTCCTTGAACACAATTGAAGAGATAACACATGCCCCATGGCCTAGCTCGGAACTTTGGACAACACCAAAATTTTGATGATTTTTCTATACGATATTAATATTATTATCAACAAGATTATTGCATCGGATAGTTATGTGAACAAAAATCCATCATAAAACTTTTTGTTATCCTAAACGTGCCGATAACATTCACCTGTTACATTTTCATTGGATTACAGAAGATTATAATCAAAAAAACCTCCTCCTGTTGTTGGTTGTTGAGGGGAGCTTACGTGAAATTATGTTCAGGTAATAAGTCGGGTGGGAATCAAATCAAACACTTGCTTATTTGGCCTAAGACCAAAAGTATGTATGATTCGTGGAGTTTTGTTTAGGAAAATAATTTGGTTTTAGTTTTTTTTTTCCCGATAAGAACTATATATGTGCAATAAATTATTCGCTAAATTTTTATTAGCTTTATCAAATATTTTTTATGACATTAAGTTTTAATAGTATGAGATAGATGGTAATTTTCAACAAGGTTACGTTAATTTAATAGCAAAACATGAGTTCTGTGTAAGAGAAGAAATATGTAAACGAGTAAAATTTAATAAACATAGAAAATGAAGATATTAAATCATTTAATACAAAGAAATACATTTATTATGCGCTATACAGAAGATTACAAAACCTTATAGAGTACCTACAATTCGGTGAAAAAAGGAATATAAGTAACGTTAAAATAATAATAAAAACAGAATTAAAATAAAACAAGTAAAAAAGCTAGACTTGGCTCTGAGACCCTAGATTAATGCCCGCATGTAATTTCGTATGGTCACCCATTCGTGGCAGTTTGATTTTTGAAGAAGTTTTTTGCATATATTTCTTAAACGGCTCGTCGGACAGTATTAATAGTTACAACTAATTTGATGGGATATTGTATTTTGAATAACTTTCCAGTACAATAAAAACGTATAGGACTGAAGATTTTCATAGGACACAAAAAAAATCTAAGTTCTTATATAGCATAAGGGGGCTTGCCCGATTTATCCCATTTTTGCATTTTATTTTATTTACAATTGCTATAAAAAATCTATGTACAAAATTTCAGCACTCTATGTACGTCAACGCGCTCACAGGCAGTGCCCAAATACATAGGGAAAAACGAAATGTTTGTATGGCAACCCTACGAAGGAGCTGCCCGATTGGTCCCATTTTCGAACTTAAATTTACATTTCTTTTTTCAAAAGTAAGATTTCAGCTCTCTAAGTGAACGCGTTCTCAATCTATCGTGCGGACGGACAGACGGACATACAAAAATCAAAATAACATTTAACTTTAACTTATTGAATGGGTGTTGAACCCATTTTAGTCTACCAGCATTATTTCTGTGCGTTTAACGGAATGACAAACTTGGTATACCCTGTAGATTTCATCTAGGGTTTAAAAACCAAAAGAGCAAAAAGAAAAAAATGACAAGAAAATTAAGTATAAAAAGCGCAATTAAAAGAATGAAAATAAAAATACAAGAAATTAAAAATTAAAAAATTAAAACAATGTTACAAATTTTTGAAGGTCTGAGAATCTATATACCAATCACAATCTTATAATTTTGATTATCTTTGATTACTTTAGTAAAAGTCAGCTCAGATCCTTTGCATTGAATTATATTTGGAAGTGAGTTAATTTTTAGGGCAATTTGAATGTATTAAAAGCGTTTGTCGTATGACCTCTTGATAGATTTATCTTCAATTTTCATAATTATTTTTCCATTCTTTATACTATTGTTTATCTTTATCTCCGAAAAACTCATTCCAACACAATTATCAACCTTTCTGGTATCCCACAAGGTAGACATTCTGATCCGCTGATCTTCATTATTTACATTAAAGAAGAAATTTTAATATCTCGTATGACCGGGACACTGTTTGTTATACGATTGGAAAATTATATGTATTGTTTCGGTATAGGAATCCTATTCTGATCTCTTGTTCGATGCCGTTCATATACGACATTCTACTACACAAAAGGCATTCGACTGCGGATGTCATTCAAAAGTATTGGTAAAACCAAAAGTTTAGGTGGCAACCTCAATACCCGCTTTTTTTCTTCTGTCCCTCAAAAGATCTGTATTTCTATATCAATCGCCTCCCTTTAGATATTAGCATGATGTAATCTGCTCCATCTCTTGGACGCAAAAGGATTATTCTACACGTTACCATAGAAGGTTTTCATTATAGTTACTTAATAAAACCAAAGATATCATTATCTGCTTCCAGGATAAAATTGACGCGGTCGTTCAAAACCCAATTTTTGTCAGAGCTGTTTTAGAGTATGTAAGTCCTCTGATACATATCAATTGCATGTTGACAATTCAAAAGGTACATTAAGTATCTATACCTCAACGCGCTCCTTCAGAAATCACAGCTTTTCGAGATAACTTTACAAATAATAGTATCCAAGAATTCATTTGTCCCTTTATCATACGTTAGTAAATTTCGTTGGGAGTATATATGTATGTCTTGTCTCAGTGATTGGGCATCCAGTCTATCAAACAAAAGAACCCGAATTCAAATCTTAGTAGATGACTTCAATTTGGCTAGATTTTTGTGCAATATTTATAAATTTATTGTTGAGAATCATTGGAGATATATATATACAAGAGATTTAATATAAATTAAGACATTTTCCCCATCAAAACGCTGATGTAGTCGCAACAACTAAATTTAGAAATGAGTTGAATTCCTAAAATCTTGACTGACTCAACATATTCGATCGTGAAATTGTTTAATCGAATTGCTGGTAAATTAGATGTTTGGAAAATACTTCTAAATACCGGCAGGCAGTAAGACTTATTTGGACTGATTGCAAGCTCGTTAACCATAGCTCATTGCATTGTAGATCATCGTTGATTCCAGCACTACAATCCTCTACCAGGCCTATGGGTCTGCTAAGGTACAGGTGAAACACATCGGCATACAAGTGTACAAAAGCGCTCTTCACAACCACAACAGAAGAAAGGACATTTAAATAAAGAGGGAAGACAATAGGGCCTAAGACGGAACTTTGAGGGTACCCCAGCGAAAAGGGACAACCGAGCAGAGATAGAATTCTACACTATAAAAGACTGTAGCAATTGCAATTAGAAATAAGTTGGCCAAAAGATTCTACCCATATTTCACGTTGGCTTCCAAAGCAGATGATACTATAGTGGCATCAATTTTGTATCCGAAAATCAAAATGAAGTGTTTCAATGCTTTGAAGACCAACGTCAACTGTCAGCATTTAATGGTAAGAAAAACGACAGAAATAACAGAATCTGCAAATGAAAGCTTTAACCAGAAAATATAGGGCCTTCTTTTATGTTATTGATATTTATAAATGTTAACAATTTTCAATTTTTATTTTAATACCTAATTCCATCCAAACCTTAAGTTCTTTATGCGAAGATTCCAAACAATCCCAATCTAATGCAGTTGTAAAAATTATCATTCCAGAACGAACGCCGCGAATTTTGACTAGTACGTGAATGACTTTGAAACTGAGTGCGTATTTGAAATAAGTATCTGCGACTTAAACAAGCTGTACTGAAATATAATAATACACTATTGTCTTAATGAGGCACAGAAAAAAGGCTCTTACTTCGTCTGATTCATTTTATAATTAAGTAGAATATCACATTCAATACTGAAATTTTCGAAGTAATTAAAACTAATTGTGAGTATTGGAATAGAATTTAAAAGAATTATATAGTAATGCCCAAATACTTATTTAAATACTTTTGGATATTGATAAGTATTTTTGTAATTGAATCACAAATTCAATCATTTTCCGGTATATTAAAGCATTAGGTGCAAATTCCTGGAATGGTACTGTAAAATTTGAATTCCAGTACAGAAGTATTAGTACCTACTAGGAATGCGCAATTCTTTAATACTTTATATTGGTACTGATAATCGTAATAGTACTAGAATTTTACGCCTCTGGAGCACGTTTCTGAAATTGCCATTGAGAAAATTCTCTATTCGATGACGTGAAACAAATTCACCATCCTTAACTCTACTAATTGAGTTTATTATTTTATATACAATTTTTAAGCACATCAAAGGTTCAACGATTATAAATCAAATCATCATCAAAGGGTGTACCGTTCAGAAGTTACAGGATGATCTATAAAAACATACCCAAATATCTTTAAGTCCCGTTATCTCGGAAACCGTTAGAATATCCCTTCACCATGCATACAATTTTTTTGCTCGTCTAAGTATGACCTGCCTCAGTGAAAAATAATGTGGAATCTCCAAGATTCCACGTCTGTTGAGAAATTATTAATACGTCGCATTGTACACGGCCTGGACTAATCATGAGCACCACAGTCTGGATCTGATGTAGAGAAGCTCTCAGTTTTTTCTAAGAAATTTACTAGAACCGACAGCAATGCCTCGCTCCAATATAAAATCAACGATGTCTCGGCCTGATATAGAGAAGGCCAACAATTTTTCATTGAAACTTATTGAACACTTTTTCTTGAGAATTTGTATGCATTTGGATGTCAACAGGTGCTTCGGGGCGGCTAATAATTATTTTGAGCGTAGACTCTAGTTAAGCAATAAGCTTTCATTTCTTCTTAGAAATTTACAGAAAATGTTTCGGCAGAATTTTTATTCATTTAGTGGCCAAATGAAGTTATTTTCAAATATGTACAACACTTCATGTGTGCCGTTGTCGGCCGCCAAAAATGCATACAAATTCTAATGAAAAAAGATCCAGTTAATTTCTATGAAAAATTCAGGACTTCCCTAAGAAAATTTGTTGGGTGTGAAGCACTGTAGAGTTTCAGCTATTCAATTCTATTTTAGAAAATTGAGCTCTATAGACAGGCTATACCATATGCCTGCAACATCTTGGTATTATAGCACAAATAAGCATCTAAATATACAGATGAAGAACGCATCTCAGAAAAATTTAAACCTTCTGGAAACCAATTGAGTTAGCTACGACGAAAATTATAGCTAAGAAATGTTGTTATTAATAGAAAATGTTCTGTTCAGGCACACACCCAGGTTTCTATCTTTTATCAGAGCAAAGCAATTATGCCTCGGTCGAATATAAAATCAACGATGCCTGAGCTGCTACGGCAGCCCTCAATTTTTTCTTAAAAATTTATTGGAAATTTTTTCTTAAAAATTTACTAGAAATTTTTTCTGAAAAATTTACTAGAATTTTTTTCTGAAAAATTTACTAGAATTTTTTTCTGAAAAATTTACTAGAATTTTTTTCTGAAAAATTTACTAGAATTTTTTTCTGAAAAATTTACTGGAAATTTTTTCTGAAAAATTTACTGGAAATTTTTTCTGAAAAATTTACTAGTAATATTTTCTTAGAATTTGTATTTTTGGAGGCCCACAATAATTTCTATGAGCGTAGACGCGTAAATATGCAATAAGAAATTTTTTTTATTGAGAAATTTACTGAAAATGTTTCGGTAGAATTTTTATTCACTTTGATGGCTGGGCATTGAAGTTATTTTCAGATACAATACTTTCATTTGTGCCTTTGTCGGCCTTCAATTGCCAATAAGCATTCATTTCTTTTCTGCCGTTGTCAGCGTCCAATAATGCATAAAACTTCTAAAGCCTCGTTTCCACTAATACAAATTTTCTTACCCGACAAGTTTTGAAACAAGTTGGCTACATTCTGTCTAAGTGGAAACGCTATATGAAAATTCAGACACATGTTGGCAACTTGTTCAATGTCGGCTGTAAAAACTCGCAGAATTTGTTGGGTGGTTTCTTCATTTAACCCGGCGGCACTCTCGCTACTGGGTAAAAAATACCACAGAGTACCTAAATTTGGTTTTCTATTTTCTTCGGAGCTTTCTGGCAACTCAGGATTTTAAGTACCTTTGAACCGATAGGTAACGCACCCGCACCCCGGGAGTCAGTCTGTTTGAGCGCGGCGTTGTTTTACAACAGACGTGCAAAGTGATTATGGGTGAAAAACACCCGGTTGCGACGGTGACTATTTGGAACAGAATGTTTGATGTTGATTACCTTAATGTTCGTTTATTATAAAGGTATCATTATTTTGTACTATTTTGCTAGTTTACTAAGTCTTTTCTTGGCATTGATCTCAATTTTGTGTAATTTCTAAGAAAAAAAATTTTTTGTTGATTTTTTTAAGAAAAAAGTTCAAATTATCTTGATTTTTTAGGATAAGCTTTCATTTTAAATAAATAAACATTACAACTTTCTTTTGCCCTTTTATTTATGGACAATAATGCCAATAACACTAATGCATTGTCAAACATTTAAATACAATCTTATTTTCTTAAATAACGCCAATTAAACTGTGTGGTATTTATTACCCGGTAGGGAGTGCTCGTGTTTGTAAATACCTAGCCAGTGCCGCCGGGTTAAGTGGAAACGTTCATTTATTGTATTGGGTGTTGGCTAAACTAGTGACTCGATTCTAGAATTCTTTCAGTAAGTTTAAGATAATGGAGTGGACAAAAGCTGCAACAATAAAATTAATTAAGGAATATGAAAAATATTCCGTCTTGTGGGATATTAAGAGTAGTGACCATAAAAATACAAATAATCGAAATGACGCGTTGAATGAAATTGCTTCAGAGTTGAATTCGGATTTAATTTTCGTTGAAAAAAAAATTATATCTTTGCACTCTCAATAACACAAATAACAAACACCTGCTCATCCAGTGCGAATCAATTCTCAAGTAAAGAATGTAAGAAGTTAATCCAACAAGTTGGCGAGCATTTAAATGGAAACACTTGTTAAGTTTAACTAACATGTCGGCTTCCAACAATTTCTCAACATCTTGCCGAACAAGTTGGCACAATTTGTATTAGTGGAAACGAGGCTTAAGGAACAAATTTCCAGTAAATTTTCAGGAAAGAATTGAAGCCTTCCTACATCAGGTCGAGACATAGTCGATTTTATATTCAAGCGAGACGTTGCAAATTCTCTTAATTGACTCGCAACATGTGTCTGAGTTCTGGTTTTCAATTTTCCTATTCCATTCGTTATTTGTATATTTACTTATGGATTTGAGATATTACTGATGGATATACATGAAACGACACATGCATATAATAAGATATAACTTCCTTTATACAATTTATATAAATTCACGATAAATTCCTTTAATTCAAATCAGACACTCTTTACCCAAAATGCAGTCCCTTATGCCAATTCTGCACTTTCTCTTACGCATAAGAAACAAAAAAAGCTATAGCCCAATAGAAAGGCCCAAAATTATCTATCCAAAAGGAGTTAAAAAGAGTTATGGTACAAAATAATGCTTTACCTTTTCAGGTGGCTAATGAAATTGAATTGAATAGGCGGTTGCTATGTAAACTTTTTCTGCAACCAAAAAAGTTGTCTGCAACAGGCGAACAAGCTCTAATTATAATAATAATAATTAAAACAAATGTTTGATGCATGCAGGCAACATTATCACACCGATAAAAATCAGTATTTTCTAGCAACATGGGAATTCATTCCATTTACATCCCAACATTATTTGAAGCATACGATTATGAGTCATCATCTAGTTTCAAAAAATAACTTCTTCGTATTTTACAAAAGAATAATCTTTGTAGAAAAATGTTTTGATATCGTATTTCAAAAGCAACTAAAATGTTACAACACTTAATGCACAAGTATTAAAAGAGATGGCACTGTCGCATTACAGTATTGATCAAACAAAATTTTTGATTCCTATGCATCTGATATCGATTAAACAAAATACTGGAAAAGGAAAATAATAAGTATTCAAGATGAGACGAATGTCAAAGATAAAAATACGCAGAAAATATACAGGTAACTATTTTAGTTTAAAGCATACACATATATTTTAATTTGTATTTCAATCTCTCTCTAATTGTTTATTTTATTCTTATATCATTTGTTTTGCTTGTTTTTTTCTCAAGATTTTTACACAGCTGAAGATATTCAGGAACCTGATTCTCCAGAGCCAAATTTATCTATTGATAATTTCGATCGTGTAAGTTGATATTTTCAAATTTTGTGTAAAATTTAACAAAATTTAACAAAATTGTTTTTTTTTTACCTTAATATGAAAATTAAAGAAAGGCTTGATTGTAAATCCAGAGGCACCATGTCTAGCAATAACAATTGATCCGGAATATGTACGAGATTGCAACAAGCCTCTTAAAATTCGAAAATTTTTAGTGAAAAGGTAAAATATTCAAAACATTTTTAATGATTTAATAATTTTTCTTTTTTTTTCTTTTTTCTACAGTGACATCTTAACATTGCGAAATATAACAAGAACAAAATTCTTTTTCTATTCAACTAAAGAGAGAGCATTCGAAAAGGAATGCGAACAAGAAATTAACACGAGGATTTATGAGGAAACAAAAAAATTTTATGAGGTACGAAATAATTTAATCAAACAGAAATATCAAAATAAAAATAACTAAAGTGTTGATGATGATGTGAAATTAGAACATTATCTTTATGGATATAGTTTTTTGTTTTTTTTTTTTAAACCTTCATGGTTTGGATCTGTTCTCTAAAAGAATATGATTTTTCAAATGATTTCCCAGAACGGAGGAAGTGGTGCTTTAAAAATCAATTTTTCAGACGTCTTTCTTTATTTTTTTAGTACATAGAATTGATTCGAAAATTTCAAAAGTTCATTCGACCAATCTTTTTTGAAAATCACAGTTCATTTTTCTTTTCAACTTTTTTTCTAATTTAATTAAAATCAATCCTGTAAGACGAACACAACAAGTACAGAAAAAATTACTATTGATCTAGAATCATTTATATTATACCCTAGATGAAAATAAAAGTTAAATAAAGTAAAAGGACAAAATTTTGAACTCAACACCAGAAAAACTTTGCCCGATTTAATTGATTTTTAAAAGAGGAATACCCACTTTTCATACAACTTTAGCCCGACACCTTCATATATGAGAGATGTCTTAAACAATGCATTATGATACACTGAACATATTTTATTAATACTGTTTATTTCTATCTAGCGGGGGAAAGCTTTAGCGATCGAATGTAGCTCGCAGGGGCGCACCGAGAGGGGGCACGAAAGGGACCGGTCCCCCTCGAGAATGTCAGTTTTCTGAACATAATTTACAAATTACGTATAAAATGCGGTCTGTATATTATTACAAGTCCAATAAAATAAAATAAAACCTTTTAATCTACAATAGCAGTCCTTAAGTGCTCAGATGGGTGCAGGACGCGGCTTTAGACCCCTATTTTTCCGACTCGTTAGGACTTGGGACACCTATGGTCCCTCCCCAAAGCCAAATCCTGGGTGCGTTACTGGTAGCTTGAGCGAATTTCTTGGGTGATAAAGCTTGCTTCTCTACTTCTCCTGATTGTGCGAAATTGATGCTTCGTGGAAAATAACTTCTTATGAGAAAAATGTTCACAACAGAGCACTAGTGGCCATGGAAGAAAGAACTGTAAGCGGTGTACGTGACCCAAGTGCATGAAAATGGATTTTCCGGCGTCTAAAACGTCTTGATAAAGTCTTCTGAATCAGGAAAAGCATACACCACTCGATAGTGCTCGGCGAGACCTTCAATCTGATATGCAACACGCAGTATGGGAAACCCCCCCCCCCACCCTAAGCCTACCGAGTTAGAGCCGATCTAAAGTGCGAAAACTCTAGTACCTCAGTTCGAATAAAAAAGTGAGTATTGTAATGGCTATAAAGAGCTATTTAAGCCTCCAAGTATTGGAGTGGGGGTACTTAAAGTTCTTCTCAGGACTTAAGGAATTCGGTTCTGTACTAGATTTTCCAAAATGTACTTGACCAAACTTTGACCCCTCTCCTCCCCACCTTTCCATCGCTTAATTGGAATAAACATTGTTAATCATATTGCCTCGTTCAAGACATCTCTCATGTCTGGAAGTGGCGCGCTTGAAACGGGCATTCCCTTTATTTACAATTTTTATGAAAACTCTGTGCACAAAATTTCATTTCTCTAGGTCGACGCGTTCTCAGGCAGTTTCCAAATATATAGCGAAATTTCAAAGTTTTGTATGGCAACACCAAGAAGGGGTTACCCGCTTTAGTCAATTTTTGAAATTTTATTTACTATTGCTATGAAAACTATACCAAATTGCAGCTCTGTACGTCGACGCGTTATCAGGCAGTACCCAAATATATAGTGAAAGCTAAATGTTTTATGGTAACCCTACGAAAGGTCCCATTTTCGAACTTTTTAAAGTGGCGATGTGCAAAATTTCAGAACTCTAAATAAAGTCACTATCGTGAACACAAACGGACATGCAAAAGTTAAAATAATTTTTAATATTTTGCGTGGGTGTCCAGCCCTTTGCTCTACCAGCATTATTTCTGAGCGTAACAAATGGAATGACAAACTTAGTTATACCCTAAGATTTTGTCTAGAGTATAATAATAATTATAATGACACATAATTGTATATTTCATTAGTACAATTAGAATTACTGATCTTATAATTGAGAAATTAATCTTTCTGATATATTTATTGAAGATTGTATAATAAAAAGGGTATTTTTTATAGTCGGGAAGAAGTTCAATCCTCCTATATTTCAGTTATCATTCGTCTAGCATTCGTCTTCTCTAACTTATCAACATTCCAGTTGGAAAGGGGCATAGTATATAATACCTCAAACCGCCGTAACTACTTCTATTGCATTTCCATGATAACAAAGACTTTGATTATTATGGGAGCGTCTAAGTGTATACCTACATCTGCAATTCAAGCTAATTGCATGGAATCATAGCAACTGAAAGGGTTTGAAATTTAATTTTTTTTTTATTCAACCTGAACTACACAACTCATTTTCCTTATAGATCTTGACACCAGGCAATTCTCTGCTGGCAAGCTATTTTTCATGATACAAAACTGACAGCTAATTTACAAGTTTTCATCAGCCTATGTAGTTGCAGTTTGTTATTGTGGGCACGTTTACTTATTGTTCCTTCAATGCATATGCAGGGAATACGAAATAGTTCCAAGCTTTTTATAGCAATGATAAATTATGGCAACGAAGAGTTATAAATTTGATTTTGATTTCTTAAAGTATAAAGTGTAACAACTTGATTCAATTTTCACAGCTATAAGATGAAGGTGAAGTCTTGGTAACATTAATTCATTCATAACGCTTTCATTTTTCTTTATCGGTTCGATTCCATTAATAGCTGTATGTATTTGGTACTGGATGGACCTATTAGTTAACCATTCAACCATTCATGTGTTCTTCCACCCTATTGCCTTATAGATGAGTTAACAGTAGAGATTTATTTACGCACTTTGCTTAATCACTGTATTAGTCTTTAAGGGGGGGATCACAGTGTATAACGTTCCCATTTTACCCGCTTGTCCTTGCTAGTTGCTACCATGTGTTTGCAAGATATTAATTTGCGGCTTGCAAATGGCCAGCGCATGACCAAAAAGACGCACCTATTTTGCACCTGAATTTTTGTGCGACACGTCTCGTACAATATCGTGCAAATAGCTCTACAAAACTGGATGGATCCATAACCAAATGAATCAGCTATGAATTTCAGAGGTTGATTCCATACAAGCGAGAAGAGTTGTTAAACAATCTTTGGAACTTTGAAACCCTTGAAGCTATCTAGGAGCCATAATTAATAGAGTCCCAGCTGAATATTGCAGACTCAGTAAAAATCTGCATTGAATGACCATTAGATCCAACAAATTATATGCATGTTACATCTAGAAGAAGATTATAGCTTACACTGACCTCCAGACATGTGAAATATCTTAAACAATGCATTATAATACTCTGAGCTTATTTTTTTAACAATGTTTATTTCAATTAAGCGGGGGAAAGCTTTTTACGATCGAAAGTGATCTTGAGTGAAAAATTGGACTTTTCTACTTCTCGTGATTGAGCGGAATTTGTGACTCGTGGAAAATGACTTCTTATGAGAAAAATGTTCACAACAGAGCACTAATGACCCCTCCCCCGCCAGGGCCTCCTACCCGCCATCTTTAAAGTATGCAGAGAAAAAGTTTCTTCTACGAATTGTAGCTGTTAATGAGCCAAGGCAAACAGTCCAACCCGTTTTCCGATCAGACTTAGCCCTACGACGTTAGAGCCGATCTAAGGTTCAAAAAGTCTAGTACCTCAGTTCGAATAAAAAAGAGGGATATACTTCTTCTCAGCTAAGGAATTCGATTTTTATTAGATTTTACAAAATAACTAGATCAAACTTTGACAACTCGCGCCAGGCTTCCCCTACTTAATTGAAATAAACATTGCTAATCAAATATGTCTGGAGGTGTCGTGCCCTTTAGTCTGGGAAAATCAGCCTTTTAGAACTTCTCGGAGATATGATATGTATGATAACTAAAAGGATCAGATTCAGAATGATTTATAGCATGAAATGTATGATGACTTGACTCGGGAACCGGGGAATTCAAATATCTCTTTAGCACGGTGTTATGTGGCATCGCAGTCAGTTGAGAGCAACGAGTCCAAATGCCTATTAGACCAGATTTTAATGTAACTAGGCTCAAATTACAAGACGTAGTACCATTTAATAACGATGGCATATGTGGAGGGACAACAGGGGAAAAAAATACCATATATATTCTACATCAGAGCCATATTCCCATTCACCGGAATGTAGATTGAAGTCGCGAGAACCAAAAGCTCATCAGAAGTTAGGATAACTTATCAAGCAATGAACTCAGATCTTTCTAAATAGTTGCGCTTATGGGATAATTTTAAAATCGTACATATAGATTTGCCGAGGAACCAACCACGACCTCGACCAAAAAGCACTCAAAGCCTCGTCGAACAGCATTCAAAACTCCTCGCCAGAACTCCAAGCCTGTCATTAGGTATGAACTTCCTTGCATTAGATTTGACGGTCCACTTGTCCTTAGACTGCGGAGCACCATTCCTCGGAAATTAATACCTAAAATGTGGCCTCGAAAAGAGTAATCGCGGCGGTGTTTTGAAGAATTCGCTGTAGGCAACGATGTTTCTAGGGGCACCAACGATTAGTGATATGTATGCCACGATGTCCTCCTCAATGGCACCAAGAAATGGATTCTGAAGACAACAACGAGCTTGGAAATCTTAGCCGATGTCTAAATTCCACAGTTTATCGTATTCTGTACTCCATCGCCTACGACAATAAGTTAGCTCACAACCTTCGCACATCTAGATATTATAGGTCGAAATTTAGTAATTTCTAATACAGCATGTGGCTTGATTACTCTTTGATGTATGTATGAACATACGTAAAGAAAAATTATTTTTTCTCTTTTTAGTTTTGCTATAAAAATCTTAAGGAAGGAGAAAATTCAGCATTTCAGCAAATGAGAGAAAGATTCAATGAACTTCAGGCACTGGAAAAAACTAGACCCTCAGATGAACGCAGTCGACTAGAATTGGAACATCAAAAAGTATATACAGAAGTTTTCGAAATATATCGAAAATTTCGTTATCTATTAAAATTAATCGTAATTGTCAAAAATCTCAAACAAAAACCAAAACACAAATATTCAAGACTCATCATCTATTTATCTAGGATTATTTTGATAACGTCAGTGAGGACTCAGATAATATTGAAAAATTGAGTGAAATTTTGAAAAATGAGATGAACTTATTTCTCACATCGATTCCAGATAAGCATAGCATTGAAGAATCTCAAAAACTTAGACATTATATGGAAAATCTGATAAAACCATATCTTGTGAAACGACACTACTTAGATTCAGATATTTGGAGAAAGGTATACAACTACGACAGCATAAAAAATCGACAAATAATTTTTTTTTTTTTAATAAAGAGGATTTTTATGCATTTTCTTTTAGGGTTATGAGAGTATAAGGCGGAGGACATTTAATTATAATCGTCACCTAACAAGAGTCGCTTTACTAAATCATATAGTTGCAATAATCTATGAGAAATTTGTAAAACAAAAAAAAATTTTTTTTTGTTTTTATAACGATTTGCATAAATCTATAAATTTTGACTATTTCAGATGAAATTCCATAATCTACGTTTACAACCGAAAATATTTTTAAAAAAATCCGAAGTTGTAAAGATGCGATCAGCATATCTAAAAACTAGGACATCTCAAATGCTCAATAATTGGGAAAATGAATATAAATCTGAGTACGTTGTACATACATATTATACTTATACATGTGTTAACTTATACACATATATATTTTACCCAATATATATATATAGTACAACAAATATGTTGATAGCAGCTGTTGTACCAACGGTGACAACTCACTTAGGACTCAACGACAAAAGACCTGATGGTAGTAGTATTATATCAACGGATCCGAAATCCTTGCTGGAGAAAGTAGGAAAAATCCAAAATTATCTGATGGTTTGGATTCCCTCCCCCACCCCCCTCCAAATGGCATGATTTAATGATTTACTTAAAATTGTTTAACATTTCAGAGCCTTTTAAATGAACTTGATTCTGTGCCTCCGGATTTGTGTAGACAACTTGAAAAGAAAGTTCGCCGAGATACGGAACGTGAAAAAAAACTGGCAAAACAAGCACTTGTGAAACAAACAAGACTAAGAAATTTGCTTGATCATTACAAAAATCACTATAAAAAGAAAAATATCGTTCACCAGTACACGACTCTTCTACCGAGGCGACATGGAAAAAAGTATGCAGCGAATATGTCGAAAAGTGAGTTAAGTAAATAAAAATGAATATTTTGAGAATTTTTCTCAAATTTACTGATAGTATTGTATTGAAGTATGCAAGACTTTTCGTTACTATAGAAACATGTTGACAAAAACTATACATTAATAAAGGAATCCTTAACTATAAAAGCTAAATACCATTCACTCTTTGACTGACCACCACTGTATCTCACGAACAAAAGGGCTTAGGAAGCTCGAGTTTTACTTGGTGATTCTTCTACTTTAGAGAAGAAGAGTTTTGAAAAATTCAATTCCATTTTGATGATTTCAAGATATATTTAGAATGGTGAAATTTTGCATCGCGGTATGTTTCATATATTTAATGTTCACTAAGAAAGGGGTTTTCAAAAGCTCAAATTTTAAGAGGCCTAAAACTGATCTAAGGCCACAACAGGTTTATTCCCGCCTATCAGCTACATACATATTTTTAATGACCATGCAAGATCAAACAGACCTTGTTATGGTTGTTGAGAGTTGGCAACTCTGTACGGTAGGATAAGATATCTACTACAATGCATTTAAACGTATGAGAAACGTAAAAAAACCTAGCAAAGAGGCTGGGGTATAAGGAAATAGCTCCTAGATGGCGCGCATTAACTAAGGTACTAAAGTAATTAAATTAAGAGACTGAGTGTAAGTTACTGAAAACTAAATCTAACTGAGTACTAAGCTAACGTGGCTAGAGCTTACTTAGTGAAATACAGTTTAACATAGGTAGAAAAAAGGATTCATAAAATTCAAGTTCAATTAAAATGCAAGATATCGGTATCTTTCTGAGATATTCGCACTTCCTGCTCTAGTCACAGTGTGAAAAAAATTCAGTTCACCTCTCTCCTTTCTGTCTCTCTCTCTCTTTCTTTCTTTCTATCTGTCTCTCTCTCTCTCTCTCTCCTCGCAAATCGTTTCTATCCGCTCTCATGAGGGAGCACTCAAATAAGAGGGCTCGAATGTTCAAAGGGATGGTGCGACTGGCCATGAGGACAATCGAGATCTAGTCCTCTCAAGCTTAAGACCCATGTTGTTTCCTTTTTCATTCCTTATCAGGGCTCACCCTGTGACAGGTATCGACTGGGCGGAATGTTGGGATAGATTCCGGCCAGTCGATACCTGTCACAGGGTGAGCCCTACATAACAAACACTATCCCGAATATATCGATACGCATAGTATAACGCTTCTCAAAAAAGCACTCCAAGCTGAAACAATAATTACTAGGAATAGCTTGTCTTTTAAATACTTTAAAAACTCAAAATTTAAAAACCCGCCAATTATGTCTGAGCCCATATGGTCTAATATTCGTCCTTTCGCCAAATCCTTCTAGTCATGTCGATTTCTCTTCAGTATCACATATTCATATACATATACGTTTGCTTGCATTCATACATAAGATTAGTGTGTGCATTTTCAACCACTCACTCATCATATCTTAGATGAGCACACTCAAAAATAGTCTTTAAGTAATTCTAAACTTGGGTCCTTATTTTTCCAAAGCCTGCACTTACTATTTACCTTATAAATAATAAAACAGCTTTGATTAAAAAGTAACCTCAAAATTTTACGCTCAATAGCTCTCAGGTGAGTACCTAATAGTTAGATGTGAATTGGAGTTCATCGGACCACGGCATATTTGCATACCCAATTATTACTCAGCTAAGAGTTTTTGTTTGAGAAATTGTATATTGCAAATATTTTAAAATTTTAGGACTAAGTTAAGGCTGTGATGTACTATGTAGTGAGGGAGCCTATCTCATGACTTGGGAAGTGTTTTTCGAGGATTTTGATGCAACACAAGATCCTCAGACCTAGAAGATATACCTGCTGTCTTATAACCTATACCAGGAGGGGTTTCCCTGGCTTTTTCAATAAACTTTTATTAAAATTTCTTTGTCCTTCTGCTACAAATCTTGCAATCAAAATTTCGTCTAGTTCTAATTGAGCTAGAGCTTTAAAAAATTGTGCACGTGTATAAGTCCCGTGACAATGCAATATACTGCATCTAATATCGTACTAAATCCAATATGGCGGACGCCCCCAAGATGGCGGATTACTTTTCCCTTCACCATTCTTCATAACCCTCCCTAATATCAGTATCATATTAAAGGGCTTGAGTTGAATACGATGACATCATTCTTAACCCAATATGGCAGACGCCTCAAGATGGCGGATTACCTTTTGGTTCACAAGCCCCTTGATATGGATATCAAATAAAAGAGCTTTACGAGTAGAATACGATGAGCTACGATGACGTCATTCTTAACCCAATATGCCAGACGCCTCAAGATTGCGGATTACCTTTTACTACACAACCCCCTTGATACGAATAGGATGTAGACCTTGATAGAGATGACGTTCATAAGATTAATCCAATATCAAAGCTGTTCTCTGTCAAATTTAGCTATAGCACAGTTGAACGGAGAATGCTACCAATACTCTTATCATGGACATCTATTTTACACAAAATGCTAGTTAGTTCTGTAGAACACGCTGTCGTATTCTTGATATCAAAAAACTATTCGAAGAAGGCCAAGCATATGTCGCTCTTACCAGAGTACGAACATTCCATTGGCTTTGCATTAAAGAACTCAACTGGACAGACATCACTGGAAAGAAGCCATGTATTAATGACGCTCTAGCCAGAAATAGATCGTGTGCGACAATATCGATTGAACTAAGTGTGCGGAGCTAAAAACTAAAAAATAAAAAAATAAATTATATAAAAAAAAATATTTTTTAAGAAAAGCTTTTATTTACAAAAATGTACTAAAAAGTAAAAAATAATTTTATTTCCAATCGAAAAATTGACATGTTCGTTACATAGAAATAAGATTATGCTCCAAAAAATATCTGAAATTTTTTTCTTTAACACATCTTAAAATTTTTGAATTTATGCATTTGGAAAATAAAAGCTTTGGGTGCGGTCTTATAATAACACTATTGCACAGTTACTTTGAGCTTAAAAACTTTTATTAAAAATATTTTTTTCCTATATATAATTTTATTTTAATTTATCTTACTTTAGTTGAACAGTTCGAACAAGGTAATTGCATTATTGAGCCTGATTTCTATATCACTTTATACTTCAAACAGCCAATACCTATAAAGGCCTATGACATTAGAACTCATATCTGTTCGGAGTTATAGCGTCCTAAATGTGACCAATTATACGACATCTCAACACTCGTATTTTACTATATTCCTCCCGCACATTTTAATCAGTTGTTTTAAAAGAAAATGCTTATTCGGCTCCCTCTAACCCCCTCTGCATGATCCAAGACGTTGCGCAGGCCAGTGATGCCAAGTTGCGATCACTGACATGTCATCGCTATTTTTCTGAAACCTCCTATATGTCACATTAACCTATTTTGAGGTTTTGGTATCAACTCAACCGCTGTTTTGCTCTTTATCCATGGAAAAAGACTCCTTTGTGGAAAAATATTTTTGTTGATACTTATAAAGCAAAAAACGATAGGTCCAATGTGTTATTTCAATACTTATATGTAGTTAAAAAGAATGATTAGTTTTTTGTCTCTCCTGTAAAATTCTGTAAAATTACACTTTTGCCACATAGGAGGTTTCATAAAAACAGCGACGATGTAATAACATAGACCACTGATACTACTGCTGAAATGGCTTCCATTCTTTCTAATGGTACATCATTCTTTGCAATTGGAGGGGTAGACCAATCAATCCATTCAAATTTATGAAATTCTTATTTTTTTTTCTTGTCTAACAAAGACCAGTCTTAAAAATCACGAAATAATATTCATCCGTAGATACAAAATTATACATAAAAAAAAATAAAACATGCATACCAAAAATAATCCTCTTAGGCATTTTTCTGTGCGTTTGAATGAATTTTGAGAGGACATCTTGATCCAAAAAGAAAGGTACACACTAAAACTTGTTTGTCTTTCTACGAAATCATGAAAAGCAACACCAACCAAAAAAAAAAAAAAAAAAAAAACATCAAGAAACTTCCAAAGGACATCATATGCCTTAAGGCCGAGATCTTAGAGTCCTCAAATGAAATGTGGTGAAAAAAAAAAGAAAAAAAAAATAAATAAATGGAATGCGAACACATGAAGGAAGTAAGTATAGTCTCACAATATTATACTATAAAAGGAGTCATATTATCGGTAAGGAATATTCTAGGCATAATCCTGTATAAGAAAATGTTGAGCAAACATTTGCTCTCAAAAACGTGTGCGAACGTGTGAATACGTAATGATTTCGGTCGTATCGTAAATGGTGTTGGTGGGTTGCTTTTGCCTACATTGGAATTTATGGTAAAGTATTTTTCAAAGTTTTCTTTTTTCTTGTTCTTAGAACAATGGGTATACGCACTTCTATGGATTGAAAAGTCTGATTCCATTAAGCTTGTGTTTTTCTTCTTTTTTTTGTCCTGTAACACACAAAAAAAATAATGCAATCAACAGTAAACCAGAAAACTTTAAAGAACAAGTATAGTTAGTTAAGAAGCCCCCAGTGTATGTGCATTGTGCAAATATTTAAAGCAGTATATGTATGGGTATCCCTGTTTGAAAAATTGAGTGGAAACATAAATCAAATATAAGATGCCCTTATTGAACCCCATCATACTTTAGCGCTATTTTTAAAATTTTAAAATATTCCTATTAAAACAGTGGAGGAGGAAGGAGTACAAGTAAATAAAGTAATAAAGTAGATAGAAATGCTCTCTACCACGACCAGGATTACAATAAGGAAATAACCTGAAAACCATGGATTATAAAATGTAATCAAACGTTTCCTCATTGTTCGAAATATATTTTTGTATATAAAATCAGGAGAGCTTAAACAGGATGGGAACTAATAGGAAAAAACAAGTGAGTGGGATAGGAGAAAAGGACGAGAAGGATAAGTGCACTTACTCGTATACTCATCACTCTCTGTAAATGGGTAAAGGTGGTGAACTTGCATTTCATCATTTTTACAAGGCGCGTTCATGGGAAAACTCTTAGTAAAAATTTCATTGTGACATCCACCCACCCGCGCCCGGTTCTTCTTCAAACAACCCTCAAAACTATGGAATTATGATTTTTCTCGTATGCAGGGGATCAAATTGTTTGTGCATTTTCAATAAAATTGTCGCAGTAAGGAAAATTGAAAGCTGTCGACCGATGATGATGATTTTATTTAGTTTCCCTGTGAAATTGAAGAAAATTTTCTTACTGCTTTATCGCTGAGCATACACAGTTTATTTTGGTGAAAACTTTCTGTAAAGATATGAACTTTATACACACATAAGTAATATACATAGGTACTTACTTGGCTGTTCGCTCGGAAATGCAGGAAATTAGATATTGTGACGGAAGGAGGCGGCTATTACAATTTTATCCTCTAATAACTTTTATGTTTGCATTCAAGTACAGTACCTACTTAATACCTACTTATATATATATATTGTTAAATTATTTATTTGCACTGTATCAGCATATTGCAAAATGACTATATGGGGCGACCAGTTAGATTGGACATGGTTATATAAAATTTATTATGTTCACATATGTTGAAGGGAATAAGGGAGCAAATTAACACCGAAATATTAAGTCTCCTTCTCCATTTGTCTATGAATAATCCAATAAAAATGCTTCATGAATATATTTGTATCTTCACAACGAGTGATTTATATGTATGATCAGATTTAAAGGACAATACTGAGCTGTAAGCTAGTAATTGGCCTTTTATGTAATTAGCTCTTTGAGGAGGAACTGTGGTCGTTATGCGCTCAAAGAAATACACATCATGGGCATTAATTATATAAGGTATACAGCGTGTTTCCAGCGCAGAGATCCTTAGGGAAGTACATGATAGATTACGTTATGTTGGGTTAGAGTGACGGCCATCGTGAAACCATATACGATCAGCCACACTTAGACCACCAATTGTGATACCACCTTATTTGGACCGTACCCGGAAAAGCTAGGAATAAGGAACCTTGCCAGGTCCCGCAACTCCTTGTCTGCTAATTCCGTCAGATCGTAGAAAAAGTTGTAGTAGTAGCTCTCCTACGCTTAGCAGGGATATCGAACTCGCACAATAGGTGCTGAATGCTCTCAACCTCTTCCTCGTCTACAAAACTTCGGCAGAAGTCATTGTATGACGATTGCATTCGCTCTGCATATTTGCCAAGTAGACAGTGTCCCGTGGTAACTGTAACAAAATTTCGCACATCATTTCGGCTCCTCGTCAGTAAAGGTTCAGTCTTCCCAAGACATATCTCGGACCACAGCTGGCTTGAAATCCCGTCAGTTCTCCCCCAGTAGCAAATCCAGGAATGGGGGGTGTCATGAGGCCCATGACTCCCCCCCCCCATTAAAGTAAAAAATATTTACTTAATTGGGTTATTTGAAAAAAAACTATTTTTTATTTTATTTATATAATTCAACTTCAAAAAATTATACAAAATATTTTTATTCCAAAACTTATAAAAATTTATTTCAATGAATATTATTCTATGCATGTGATGTATGTGTATAGGTTTTTCTTAGAATTTGTGTTTGGGACCCCAACTTTGGGTGATCCAAAACCCTCGAGAAACACTTCCCAAGCCACGAAACAGACTCCCTCACTACCACATTAGGGCTCTAACTTAGTCATAACTCCTAATATTCTAAAATATTTGTAGTGTTCTTATGTAAAACCACTGACAGTTATAATATGGACCGACTACGTCCATAGAAATACACTGCAGAAAGTGAACTCTCTTCTATAAAACGTTCT
Organism: Dioctria linearis; assembly: GCA_963930735.1. NCBI lineage: Eukaryota > Metazoa > Arthropoda > Insecta > Diptera > Asilidae > Dioctria > Dioctria linearis. Next base: position 16,481,742 of record OZ005741.1, read on the forward strand.
CTTTCGGATTAAGCACCAAGTACCAACTGAGAGAGAACTAAATAACTAAATGGTTTTCAATTAATTATTTGGGTAAATTAGTGATAAAAAGTGTTTTACCAAAGGCAATATATTGATAGATACTCAACAGAATTTCGAAAGGTTTTATTAAAATCACTTTTCAACTTCCCGCCAATGGTTTTACAATGTTGGCACCGACGTAATAACTATTTTTGACACAAAAAATTGTACCCGCATGAAATAGCATATCGAGCAGTCCATATATGTATATATGCCAGTGTGTAAAGCTGAGAAAAGTTTGATTTGAATGACTCCTGCAGTTTGCACACTAAACTACTATTCGATTAAAAAATTACTTTTTGTAAAAATGTATACTAAAAAATGACACATAATCCACAGCGTTTAATGCGGAAACCTTCCTAGTAACTCACTACAGTATTGCGGTGGCTAAACTATGCGACTTACTGCGTTGGATGTTTTTTGTTTTGTTCAATTTAATTTGTAAGACCCCCTCCCCCTAATTTCAATGCTAGATCCGCCACTGTTCTCCACATCTACGATTTTCTCGCTTACAGGCCTGTACATCTAGAATACCTTTCACTATCCCTTTAAGAGTCCTATGTAATCCTCAGCTAGACATATATTCATAGCAGTACCGTTTCTGGCCGCCAGAGCGTCAGCTGCCTCCTTTCCAGGTAACAGAGAATAACTCTGTAGTTAGCACCCAGTTTCCCGACCTTACAGTGATGCAGTTGTACTAGGGGCGATCTAATAGAGCTCGAGTTCAAAGCTTTGATTACAGATTGCCTATCAATACAAATCCTGATAACTTGATCGCTAGGTACATCACAAGTTGTTTCCAGCAGCCTTGTTGCTTTGCTAATTGCCAGAACCACTGCTTGTCACTTGTCACATACTACAGTAGTCTGGTAGGCGGCACAATTCCTATATTGGAGAGAATTCTGAGTACACCCCGGCTTCCAATTCCACAAAGACACATATATCAGTTTTATTTGCCACACGATTATCATCCTACTCATCTTTCTCTCTCTCTGTACAGTCCCCCGGACAAATCTTCATTATTCTACTGTAACCAAGGCCTGCTGTTTGTGCTACCGTCAATGTTTTGGAGTTACAGCGTGATTAAAAAAATATGATAATTTTTCACAAAACGCTATGTATCTTAAAAAGTGCGGGATGTTTGGACATTTTCCCATTTGTACAGTTGTTGTCTTGAAGAAATCAATTGATTTTCGTGTACATGTGCCGTTTTGTACACAACTCTATTCTTAAGAGTCAGAAATATGTGACTTTCTGTGCTTTTTTGAAAGAACTGTGTTTGAAAATAGATATACTTAGTACAGTATAGCGGAAACGTTTCCGTTAAAAACGACAAGTGACCGACCACGGATATCAAGCCTTTTTTTCACCCACTTTCCTTATGGAAATTCGAAACAACCAAATACTATGTTACTATCATTGATGCTCCTGGGCATCGTAATTTCATCAAAAACATGATCACTGGAACATCTCAGACCGATTGTGCTGTATTGATTGTCGTTGCTGGTAGGTGGCAAATTTGTAGCTGGTATTTCTAAGAATGGACAAACTCGTGAACAAGCTCTTCTTGCTTTCACAATGGGTGTAAAAAAATTGATTGCTAGCATCAATAAGATGGACTTTTCTGAACCACAGACTTAATAGCGAATCTCGCTGGCGAAATCCGGCTCGAAGGACCATTTGATGATTCAAACAAGTGCAAATTTTTACAAAACCTAACATTTGTTTTACAATTAAGAGGTCTTACCGCTGGTGGGAGACACTCGTTAATTGCAATTATAATTACAACTGATTTTCTTAACCATAAATAAGTACACTATTTATATAATTTTTTACCTACAGTAGTTCGTATTCTCGTTCTAGGAGATAGTGATAGCATACAGACTAAAGTCTCGATTAAGAGCTACCGGTTAATTGTGAAATCTAAATATTTGATTATTTCATATTTCATTGAGAAAAAAAGACGATAAAATTGCTGGCATGGCAGGTAAGCAGTCTGTGGAATAACATTCAGATTGAAATCAAATGACACGCGTTTTGTCAAAAAGTGTAGGAATTTGAGGTCCAGGAAAATATTTGAAAGCGTTCTTTTTGCGAAATTATGAGAATACGATGTACCTTGGGTTAAGATATAAAGTTTTGCGTTGACATGTACTTGTAACTTGAACAGTGATTTTGTTTTGGTATTACAATTTTATTTATATAATATATATATATATATATATATGTTAACCTATAAAATAAACATTCACAAAAATATTTACAAGTTGGGCAGTACAAAACCATTCGACGACAGCGCCACTAACCTTCAACAGGAAAACCGATTACTACAATCTTTTCTCTTCAATTTGTCTGTCACTCGACGCTTTCAAAAGTGGTCACGCCAAAAAACGTGTGTTAGCTATGTGTACTTATAAGTCAAATCTTAGTGAAACTAAAAGAATCCAAAAGTACCTGTCAATTGATGAATTTATTGCTTATTATATTTTATTTAGGGATCTCTTTTTTTCTTGGCAGGGGACCGTGTCGAGCTGGGATTAAAGCCCTGGACCTCTGGGAAGGTAATCAGCGCGCTTACCGCCCTATGAATTTTGCCAGTTCTTAGATTTCTAATTAGCTTACAAAAGTACCTGTCAATTGATGAATTTATTGCTTATTATATTTTATTTAGGGATCTCTTTTTTTCTTGGCAGGGGACCGTGTCGAGCTGGGATTAAAACCCTGGACCTCTGGGAAGGTAATCAGCGCGCTTACCAACTGAGCAACCGAGGCTAACAGGAATCTCTTAATTGCGAACAAATATTTTAAAAATTTTGTTTTTTATTTTTACAAACAAATTTCATAAATATCTCAATAGTTTTCATCTATCTGACCTAATTTTATTGCCCATTATTAGAGCCGCTTTCACAGAAAATTCATCGCATCCCAGTACCTGCAATAGGTTCACCACAGAGGATAAATTTACTTACCCAAGCCAGATCATAAAAAATTGCCTACCTATCACAGGAAGGTAAGTTTGGGCTTTTTTAATAACTCGACCTGCAATTGTTTTCAGTGTTGCACTAATTAAGCATTTATTATGTCCCCGGGCTCCCATTGGCCTGATAACCCTGTTTTAAGCAGGATATATGTACTTTGTTCCAGTTTATGTTAGTATTTTTCTTTCAGTATTATATCCATATATACTACGTGGCGATAATTTATTATCCAGTATTTGCGTGAGAACAGCATTTTTCAATTATTTTTCGTATATAAAATAACAAATTCAAAAGGCGAAAATATTGTAGCGCATATTTTCCTCATTACAGTGTACGGTTCTCTACCAACCCTACAACTGACCTCATTCACATAGTATTTCACCAAATAAACTTCAATTGAGGTTTCATATATGTATATGGGCAGAATCGTATACATATTTCGTTCGTAAAAAAATAAGAATAAAAAATGATTTGTGACGAAAAAGGAATGCTCTTCAAAAGCAGATTTGTCACGTCTCCTTAGAAATTTTCCCTCCCAAAGATTTTCCAGAACTGTGATGAAATCAAATCGACCAGTGTTTAATCAAGCAATCAATCAACATTTTATGGCAAATATACTTGAATATCCTCCACTGCTACTTTTCCTATGATAATACTGAAATCAGTATAATCCCTACCCACTTTAGAGTGTGTAAAGTAATTCTTTGGTTATTTACTAAAACTCTTGTTCGCTGTTTGATTTTTTCTTTGTGCAAATTACACAAAACCTATGACGACTTATTTGCCACAATTGAATCCTTAAATACGAAAGGATCCGAAAAAGGTTCAATACACACGCCCAAGAATGGTTGTGTTGAAAAAATAAAATAAAAAAAATGAAAAAATTTCAAGGGACTTGGATTTCCTCCTACGACTATTGTGTGATGAGGATTGAAAGAAAAATTTCGTTTGAATATTTATTTATTTTTTAACGTCTATCAGAGTAGAGTTAAGGCGTTAAAATTGTTTAAAGTAAATTGAAAGTAAGGAAATTTTTCAAACAAATGTTTAAGCGTCTGGAAATAATCGCCATCTCTTAAATCCGTTATATATATGTAGTACATAATAAATAATAATTCTTTGGTACAAGCACATTTAAAAAATAAGGATCTCGTTTACCTACCATACTGTACTAAAAACAAAAAAAATAAAAATAGAAAACAAATAAAAATAAAACAACTATAATAAAAGAAAAGAAGAAGAAAAATGAAATCGAGAAAACATACAAATATCGAGTTTATACAAAATAGAACACTTACCAAGACTTAGAATAATTCAGAGACAGTGCTGAAATTGCTGAGGCATGTGGTTTTTTTTCTAACTTAGTCGAGTGGAAGATTATTCCATATGTGAATCCTATGATCGAAAAAAGAAAGAGAGCTCAACAAGAATTTTTCCTTAATTGAGTACTCTGTCTATAAAAAATCCTTTATATTGATAAAGTAAATCAGTTAGCCTTTAATTTGTCTATTATTTTGGATGCGACGCTAACTCTCAGCACATAATTTGGGGTGGCAGCGACTGTAATACCAGAAGTCAGTCACTTCTAGAATTTCTTGTTACTACTAACATGCTACTACTTAATAAAGGCGAAGAACCAACCTTTATAACACGTAGTCGTAGAGAGCAGAGAGGTTTTAGACCTAAGTTACGCAGCCGGTCATCTAACGTCGCATGTTCTTACCTGGAAGGTTTCGGCAGGGGTTCCACTCTACAACCCACGTTACATACGTTTTGAGTTAGAAATGGCGGTTGGCCTATCAGAACCAACTGGGAGGCCTTCAACTACATGTTCACTGAGAGACTTAGGTCAGGAGGTCAGATCTGAACTCTACCCCCCCCCCCCCCGCATGCCTAACGCTAGAACTAAGAAATCAACTTAAAATTGTGGGCAGGCTATACAATAAAGCCAGAAGATTAAATGAAGTAAACAAATGGTTAGCCTACCAAAACGCTTTGCGTCATGACAAATATACGATCCGATTAATGAAATGTCAAGACTCAAAAAAATTTCTTTCCAAAATGCCGAATCAACCGAAACTCCTCACAAATAGTGACGGAGTGCGGGCCTTTTCATTTGGGGAATCTTTGGAAATCTTGCTGTACGCACACTTCCCCGATGGTCCAGATAAGTGTTCTTCGTCTCTGCGAACCGAAACCTTTCACAGTGAAACCGTTTCCGGGGATAGAGACGTGGGTTTCATCACAGATGAATCAATTAAATAGGCAGTTGATTCGTTTAAAAAGCTTTTACGTCCTCGAGCAAGGGTAGCACTTTCCCAGCCCTCCTTCAATTTTTCGGTGACTCTTTGATCAGCAATCTAACCCCTTTCTTTAGGACATGCATGAAAATGGGTTACACACCGAAGTCGTGGCAGGTAGCCCATGTTGTGTTTATTTCCAAAGCAGTTGAAGTTCTCTTCGTGTGGTGGCGGTAAGTTTCGGTCTTTCTAGTCTTTCATTAGCCACGGCAATAAGGGATATGCTGGGTTTCCAATAATATAAAAGGCTATTTCCTTCCCTAAAAAGAATAATGAAAGTATTAATTCAGCAAAGGCTTATTAAAAATACCTTCAATATATAAACATACTTATATGGTTGTTATATAGCGTGGAACTTTCAAAAGCTGAGACGTCATGGACATTACCAGCATATCTGCCTCGACTTTTTTTTTATAATCAATGTAACAATTCTATTTATTACCTTATAGATAATTTTCTTCACTTTTTATGGAACCCGAAAACTGTTCCAAATACTCGATATTCGCAACGTGAAGCTGATTTAAATAAAGCTATTGCTGTATGCTTCTCTACTGATACCGTCCTAGGATTACTTTTGACAGTTGTTGCCTTTTTAATTTCAGATTATGCTATTCGACCGCATAAAGTTAAAACTTATGCATACGAAACCAATGTACGAAAACTGATATGGTCTCCACCTAAACGCGTCAATTAATTGCTCAAAACATTCCCTGAAGCCAGTGATATTCAAATTATTCACAATCTTGAAACCCCTTATACTTAGCGCAGTCATTTTAGCTCACAATCCTATGTTGCGATCGAAAGTCATGCAAAGCTTATGATTTTTGGAGGCTCGCGCCTATACGCTTCCCATGGGCTGATTTGAGGCACGGTGCCTACTTTTTACTAAATATCCATTCCAAAATACCTCGTGAAGAAATTATCGATGTTTCTGCAGCCGCTTTTGTATGAAAAATGGCAAGCTCGCTCGAGCCACCTGGCGCACGCTCACACCGCCCCTTTGAAGTTATCGACTCTAAATGGATCGTACGCGCTATCTCGAGCCAGCCCAAAACCTTCACAAGCCATGAAACAGACTCCCCCACTACCACATAAGAGTCCCAATGGAGTCCTAACATTCTAAAATATTTGCAGTGTACTTATGTATAACTGACAAAAGTTTGATTTGAATAGCTCCTCCGCCCTAAACTATTATTCATACAGAAAAATTGTGTTCTAATAATCTTAAGCTTGCTTTTTTACCGTCTGAACCGTAATACAATTTTTATACCCTTCCTAACAAAATTATTTAAAAAAATTTATCTTAACGAAATGACTACGATTCCTCAAACAAAAATGCTCAGCTGCGTAATCATTGTAATCGTCATTTCATGGGATGCCGTGGGCTGATGATATCGAATGTAGCTGCCCACAGATTCGGACTCCGGCTGCACAACACACATGCAATTATCACTCAGCTGAGAGGTTGAGCATAAAATGGTAAGGTTAATTTGTAATCAAAAGTATTTTATTATTTTTGAAAAAATGAAAAAATTAAAAAAATTAAAAAATGAAAAAATGAAAAACTGAAATAATGAAAAGTGAAAAAATTGAAAAAATTCAAAAATTTAAAAATTACAAAATTTAAAAATTAAAAAAATGAGAAAATAAAAATATGCAGCCGTTTTGAAAAAAATCCTAAAGGCTTCCATTTATTATATAAAATGAAAAATGAAAAAATTAAAAAATAAAAATATGAAAAAATTATGAAAAAATAAAAAAATAAAAATAAAATTGAAAAAATTAAAAAATTTAAAAAATAAAATGTTAAAAAATTAAAAAATAAAAAAACTAAAAATTGAAAAAATTAAAAAATTAAAAAAATTAAAAAATTAAAAAATTGAAAAAATGAAAAAATAAAAATATGAAAAAATTAAAAAATTATGAAAAAATAAAAAAATGTATCTACGACCCTACATATGGTACGTGCCGTTGGTTGGCGAAGCGCTATGTGATAAGGTGGTGCACTATTCTCCACCATCACCTGTTGGAGTTTATCCACCAGTGAACCCCTGCACGTTACTAAAGGGCTTCTTTACCGTGAGCTTTCTGCGGGAATCTACTTTATTGTTTGGTATCCCATGGTAATTTTATACCCGAACAGAGCTCTGCTAACATCAATCATTTGTTTTATAGATCTATTTTGGAGGTCTTTAATAATTTAGGTGTGTTCTGCTATTTTTTGTGTTGCATGTTGTTTCTATTTTCTGTGTGTTATGTTGTGTTATTGACTAAGTGTTTGTGGATTAGTTATTAAGTTTTATTGTTTTACTAATAAAGTGTTTTCATGCAGTGTCATGTGTTATGTTTTTATTTTTATTTTGTGTTATTAGCTAAGTGTTCTCAGGTAAGTATTTATTTGCGTATATTTTTCTTTTCAATTTTATATGTAGATTCCTGTAATTTATTTCAATAAATTATTGTTTCATTTATTTATTTATACGAATGCTCTTTATTGGATATAAAATTATTTTAAACTTGTGAACAACTACAAATCTAAGTAAACCAAAAATGGTCCATTATATGTGTATTTTTATTGACCGTTATTCATACTTTAATTAGGTTGTTATTGAAAAAATGAAAAACTAAATATATGAAAAAATTAAAAAAATTAAAATATTAAAAAAATGAGAAAATAAAAATACGAAAAAATTAAAAAATTAAAAAATTAAAATATGAAAAAATTGAAAAAATTAAAAAATTGAAAAAATAAATAAATTGAGAAAATGAAAATATTAAAAAAATAAAAATTCAAAAAAATTAAAAAATTGAAAAAATTAAAAAAATGAGAAAATAAAAATATGCAGCCGTTTGGAAAAAACCTAAAGGCTTCCATTTATTATATTCACTTTGTTGCTATACAGACCCTACTGCGTCACTTGATGCGTCTACGTAAAGGCTTATCGCAGCTTGTGGATTTGGATGAACTAGTATGGTGTAATTTTGTAATTTGTTCTTACTATCCTGAAATGAAAAAAATTAAAAAATTATGAAAAAATAAAAAAATAAAATTGAAAAAATTAAATTTAAAAAAAAATTTTAAAAATAAAATATTAAATTTTTTTAAATTTTTAAATTCAAAAATTAAAACATTAAAGAAATTTAAAAATTTAAAAATTTAAAAATTAAAAAATTAAAAAATTAAGAAATTAAAAAATTAAAAAATTAAAAAATTTAAAAAATTAAAAAATTTAAAAAATGAGAAAATAAAAATATGAAAAATTAAGAAATTGAAAAAATTGAAAAAATGAATAAAATGAAAAAATTGAGAAAATGAAAATATTAAAAAATTAAAATTGAAAAAATTACAAAATTAAAAAACTAAAAATTTGAAAAAATTAAAGAATTAAAAAGTGAAAAAATTAAAAAATTGAAAAAATGAAAAAATAAAAATATGAAAAAATTAAAAAATCCGTTTTCTTTTTTTCATTTTTTTCAATTTTTTCATTTTTAATTTTTTCATTTTTTTTAATTTTTTCATTTTTTCATCTTTTCATTTTTTCATTTTTTCATTTTTTCATTTTTTCATTTTTTCATTTTTTCATTTTTTCATTTTTTCATTTTTTCATTTTTTCATTTTTTCATTTTATCATTTTTCTTTTTCATTTTTCCATTTTTTCATTTTTTCATTTTTTCATCTTTTCATCTTTTCATTTTTTAATTTTTTAATTTTTTAATTTTTTAATTTTTTTAATTTTTTCAATTTTTTCATTTTTTCAATTTTTTCATTTTTTAATTTTTTTAAAATTTTCATTTTTGTCATTTTTTCATTTGTTCATTTTTTCATTTTTTCTTTTTTTTCATTTTTTTCATTTTTTTCATTTTTTCATTTTTTTATTTTTTCAATTTTTTAATTTTTTTATTTTTTTTCATTTTTTTTTATTTTTCAAATTTTTCAACTTTTTCATTTTTTCATCTCTTCATTTTTTCATTTTTCTTTTTCATTTTTCCATTTTTTCATTTTTTCATTTTTTCAATTTTTTCATTTTTTCATTTTTTCATCTTTTCATCTTTTCATCTTTCCATTTTTTCATTTTTTTTCATTTTTTTCAATTTTTTCATTTTTTCAATTTTTTCATTTTTTAATTTTTTTAAATTTTATCATTTTTGTCATTTTTTCATTTTTTCTTTTTTTTCAATTTTTTCTTTTTTTCATTTTTTCATTTTTTTTATTTTTAATTTTTTAATTTTTTTTTAATTATTTCATTTTTTCAATTTCTTCATTTTTTCAATTTTTTCATTTTTTCATTTCTTCATTTCACTTTTGCGTTTGTCATTTATTCTGGTTGTTTCTTTTTCATTTATTCGTTTTTCATTTTTTCACTTTTTCACTTTTTCATTTACTCTTTTTTTTATTTTTTCATTTTTTCATTTTATCATTTTTTCATTTTTCCATTTTTTCATTTTTTCATTTTTTCAATTTTTTCAATCTTTTCAATTTTTTCATTTTTTTGTTTTTTCATTTTTTCAATTTTTTCATTTTTTCAATTTTTTCATTTTTTCATTTTTTCATTTTTTCATTTTTTCATTTTTTCATTTTTTCATTTTCTCATTTTTTATTTTTTTAATTTTTGCATTTTATCATTTTTTCAATTTTTTCATTTTTTCATTTTTCTTTTTCATTTCACCTTTGCGTTTGTCATTTATTCTGGTTGTTTCTTTTTCATTTTTTCGTTTTTTCATTTTTTCACTTTTTCATTTATTCTTTTTTTATTTCTTCATTTTTTCATTTTTCCAATTTTTTCATTTTTTCATTTTTTTCATTTTTTCATTTTTTTCAATTTTTTCATCTTTTCATTGTTTCATTTTTCTTTTTCATTTTTCCATTTTTTCATTTTTTCATTTTTTTAAATTTTTCATTCTTTTAATTTTTTCTTTTTTTCATTTTTTCATTTCTTCATTTCACCTTTGCGTTTGTCATTTATTCTGGTTGTTTCTTTTTCATTTTTTCGTTTTTTTATTTTTTCACTTTTTCATTTATTCTTTTTTTATTTTTTCATTTTTTCATTTTATCATTTTTTCATTTTTTCATTTTTTCATTTTTTTCAAATTTTTCCTTTTTTCATTTTTTCATTTGTTCATTTTTTCGTTTTTTCATTTTTTCAATCTTTTCATTTTTTTCAATTTTTTCATTTTTTCAATTCTTTCATTTTTTCATTTTTTTCATTTTTTCATTTTTTCATTTTTTCATTTTTTTAATTTTTAAATCTTTTTATTTTTTCATTTTTTAATTTTTTAATTTTTTGAATTTTTGCATTTTATCATTTTTTCATTTTTTAATTTTTTAATTTTTTTTAATTTTTGCATTTTTTTCATTTTTTCATTTTTCCATTTTTTCGTTTGTTCAATTTTTTTCATTTTTTCATTTTTTAATTTTTTCATCTTTTCATTTTTTCATTTTTTCATTTTTTAATTTTTTGAATTTTTGCATTTTATCATTTTTTAATTTTTTAATTTTTTAATTTTTTTTAATTTTTGCATTTTTTCATTTTTTCATTTTTCGATTTTTTTATTTGTTCAATTTTTTTCATTTTTTCATTTTTTAATTTATTCATCTTTTCATTTTTTCATTTTTCCAATTTTTTAATTTTTTAATTTTTTTTAATTTTTTCATTTTTTTCAATTTCTTCATTTTTTCAATTTTTTCATTTTTCATTTTTCATTTTTTTCATTTTTTCATTTTTTCATTTTTTCATTTTTTTAATTTTTTCAATTTTTTCATTTTTTCATTTCTTTTTCATTTTTCCATTTTTTCATTTTTTCATTTTTTCATTTTTTAATTTTTTTAAATTTTTCCTTTTTTTTATTTTTTCATTTTTTTCAATTTTTCATTTTTTCATTTTTTCATTTTTTACTTTTTTCATCTTTTCATTTTTTCAATTTTTCATTTTTTAATTTTTTTTAATTTTTGCATTTTATCATTTTTTCAATTTTTTCATTTTTTCATTTTTCTTTTTCATTTTTCCATTTTTTCATTTTTTCAACTTTTTCATTTTTTCATCTTTTCATCTTTTCATCTTTTCATTTGTTAATTTTTTCATTTTTTCATTTTTTCACTTTTTCACTTTTTCATTTATGCTTTTTTTATTTTTTTATTTTTTCATTTTTCATTTTTTCATTTTATGATTTTTTCATTTTTTCATTTTTTCAATTTTTTCAATTTTTTCATTTTTTCAATTTTTTATTTTTTCATTTGTTCATTTTTTCAATTTTTCAGTTTTTAAATTTTTTCATTTTTTTCAATTTTTTCATTTTTTCATTTGTTCATTTTTCGTTTCTTCATTTTTTCAATCTTTTCATTTTTTCAATTTTTTTCATTTTTTCAATTTTTTCATTTTTTCATTTTTTCATTTTTTCATTTTTTCATTTTTTCATTTTTTCATTTTTTCATTTTTTCATTTTTTCATTTTTCATTTTTTAATTGTTTACTTTATCTATTTTTAATTTTTTTTATTTATGCATTTTATCATTTTTTCATTTTTCTTTTTCATATTTCCATTTTTTTATATTTTCAATATTTTCATTTTTTTCATTTTTTCATCTTTTCATCTTTTCATTTATTAATTTTTTCATTTTTTTCAATTTTTTCATTTTTTCAATTTTTTAATTTTTTAATTTTTTAATTTTTTTTAATTTTTTCATTTTTTTCAATTTCTTCATTTTTTCAATTTTTTAATTTTTCATTTTTTCACTTTTTCATTTTTTTAATTTTTTCATTTTTTCATTTTTCTTTTTCTTTTTCATTTTTCCATTTTTTAATTTTTTAATTTTTTTAAATTTTTCGTTTTTTCATTTTTTATTTTTTTTCATTTTTTTCATTTTTTTCATTTTTTCAATTTTTTAATTTTTTAATTTTTTTTAATTTTTTATTTTTTTCAATTTCTTCATTTTTTCATTTTTTTCATTTTTTTATTTTTTTCATTTTTTTCATTTTTTTCAATTTTTTCATTTTTTCATTTTTCTTTTTCATTTTTCCATTTTTTAATTTTTTAAAATTTTTCATTTTTTCAATTTTTCAATTTTTTCATTTTTTCAATTTTTTATTTTTTCATTTGTTCATTTTTTCAATTTTTCAGTTTTTAAATTTTTTCATTTTTTTCAATTTTTTCATTTTTTCATTTGTTCATTTTTCGTTTCTTCATTTTTTCAATCTTTTCATTTTTTCAATTTTTTTCATTTTTTCAATTTTTTCATTTTTTCATTTTTTCATTTTTTCATTTTTTCATTTTTTCATTTTTTCATTTTTTCATTTTTTCATTTTTTTCATTTTTTCATCTTTTCATTTTTCATTTTTTAATTGTTTACTTTATCTATTTTTAATTTTTTTTATTTATGCATTTTATCATTTTTTCATTTTTCCATTTTTTTATTTTTTCAATATTTTCATTTTTTTCATTTTTTCATCTTTTCATTTATTAATTTTTTCATTTTTTCATTTTTTCATTTTTTTCAATTTTTTCATTTTTTCAATTTTTTAATTTTTTAATTTTTTTTTAATTTTTTCATTTTTTTCAATTTCTTCATTTTTTCAATTTTTTCATTTTTCATTTTTTCACTTTTTCATTTTTCATTTTTTCACTTTTTCATTTTTTTAATTTTTTTCAATTTTTTCATTTTTTCATTTTTCTTTTTCTTTTTCATTTTTCCATTTTTTAATTTTTTAATTTTTTTAAATTTTTCGTTTTTTCATTTTTTATTTTTTTTCATTTTTTCAATTTTTTAGTTTTTTAATTTTTTTTAATTTTTTATTTTTTTCAATTTCTTCATTTTTTCATTTTTTCAATTTTTTCATTTTTTTTAATTTTTTCATTTTTTTCATTTTTTTCAATTTTTCATTTTTTCATTTTTCTTTTTCATTTTTCCATTTTTTAATTTTTTAAAATTTTTCATTTTTTCATTTTTTCATTTTTTTAATTTTTTCATTTCTTCATTTCACCTTTGCGTTTGTCATTTATGCTGGTTGTTTCTTTTTCATTCTCTCGTTTTTTTCATTTTTTCACTTTTTCATTTATTCTTTTTTTTTTATTTTTTCATTTTTTCATTTTTTTATTTTATCATTTTTTCATTCTTTCATTTTTTTCAATCTTTTCAATTTTTTCATTTTTTCATTTTTTCGTTTTTTCGTTTTTTCATTTTTTCAATCTTCATTTTTTTTCAATTTTTTCATTTTTCAATTTTTTCATTTTTTCAATTTTATCATTTTTCCATTTTTTCATTTTTTAATTTTTTCATCTTTTCATTTTTTCATTTTTTCATTTTTTATTTTTTTTTAATTTTTGCATTTTATCATTTCTTCAATTTTTTCATTTTTTCATTTTTTCATTTTTCTTTTTCATTTCACCTTTGCGTTTGTCATTTATTCTGGTTGTTTCTTTTTCATTTTTTCGTTTTTTCATTTTTTCACTTTTTCATTTATTCTTTTTTTATTTTTTCATTTTTTCAATTTTTTCAATTTTTCCATTTTTTCATTTTTTCATTTTTTCATTTTTTCATTTTTTCATTTTTTCAATTTTTTCGATTTTTTCAATTTTTTCAATTTTTTCATTTTTTCGTTTTTTCATTTTTTCAATCTTCATTTTTTTCACTTTTTTCATTTTTTCAATTTTTTTCATTTTTTCAATTTTTTCATTTTTTCATTTTTTTCATTTTTTCATTTTTTCATTTTTTAATTTTTTTTAATTTTTGCATTTTATCATTTTTTCAATTTTTTTCATTTTTTCATTTTTCTTTTTCATTTTTCCATTTTTTCATTTTTTCAACTTTTTCATTTTTTCATCTTTTCATCTTTTCATTTGTTAATTTTTTCATTTTATCATTTTTTCACTTTTTCATTTATTCTTTTTTATTTTTTTATTTTTTCATTTTTCATTTTTTTATTTTTTATTTTTTATTTTTCATTTTTTCATTTTTTCATTTTTTTTATTTTTTAATTTTTTAATTTTTTTAAATTTTTCATTTTTGTAATTTTTTCATTTGTTCATTTTTTCATTTTTTTCAATTTTTTCATTTTTTCAATTTTTTAATTTTTTACTTTTTTTTAATTATTTCATTTTTTCAATTTCTTCATTTTTTCATTTTTTCAATTTTTTCATTTTTTCATTTTTTTTCATGTTTTTGCATTTTTTCATTTTTTTCAATTTTTCATTTTTTCATCTTTTCATTTTTTCATTTTTCTTTTTCATATTTCCATTTTTTCATTTTTTAATTTTTTTAAATTTTTCATTTTTTTAATTTTTTCTTTTTTTCTTTTTTTCATTTCTTCATTTCACCTTTGCGTTTGTCATTTATTCTGGTTGTTTCTTTTTCATTTTTTCGTTTTTTCATTTTTTTACTTTTTCATTTATTCTTTTTTTTATTTTTTCATTTTTTAATTTTATCATTTTTTCATTTTTTCAATTTTTACCTTTTTTCATTTTTTCATTTTTTCATTTCTTCATTTTTTCGTTTTTTCATTTTTTCAATCCTTTCATTTTTTCAATTTTTTCATTTTTTCATTTTTTTAATTTTTTCATCTTTTCATTTTTTCATTTTTTTCATTTTTTCATTTTTTTAAATTTTTAATTTTATCATTTTTTTCATTTTTTAATTTTTTCAGTTTTTCATCTTTTCATCTTTTCATTTGTTAATTTTTTTCATTTTTTCATTTTTTCAATTTTTTCATTTTTTCAGTTTTTAATTTTTTTTCTTTTTTCATTTTTTTCAATTTTTTCATTTTTTTCAATTTTTTAATTTTTTCAATTTTTTCATTTTTTCATTTTTTCATTTTTCCATCTTTTCATTTTTTCATTTTTTCATTTTTCTTTTTCATTTTTCCATTTTTTCAATTTTTTCATTTTTTCATTTTTTCATCTTTTCATCTTTTCATCTTTTCATTTGTTAAATTTTTTAATTTTTTTCAATTTTTTCATTTTTTCATTTTTTCATTTTTTCATTTTTCTTTTTCATTTTTCCATTTTTTCATTTTTTAATTTTTTTAAATTTTTCATTTTTAATTTTTTTTAATTTTTTCTTTTTTTCATTTTTTCATTTCTTCATTTCACCTTTGCGTTTGTCATTTATTCTGGTTGTTTCTTTTTCATTTTTTCGTTTTTTCATTTTTTCACTTTTTCATTTATTCTTTTTTTTATTTTTTCATTTTATCATTTTTTCATTTTTTCATTTTTTCATTTTTTCATTTTTTCATTTTTTCATTTTTTCAATTTTTTCCTTTTTTCATTTTTTCATTTGTTCATTTTTTCGTTTTTTCATTTTTTCAATTTTTTCATTTTTTCAATTTTTTCATTTTTTCATTTTTTCACTTTTTCATTTTTTCATTTTTTCATTTTTTCATTTTTTCATTTTTTCATTTTTTCATCTTTTCATTTTTTCATTTTTTCATTTTTTTTTAATTTTTGCATTTTATCATTTTTTCAATTTTTTCATTTTTTCATTTTTCTTTTTCATTTTTCCATATTTTCATTTTTTCAACTTTTTTCATGTGTTAATTTTTTCATTTTTTCATTTTTTCACTTTTTCATTTATTCTTTTTTTATTTTTTTATTTTTTCATTTTTTCAATTTTTTCATTTTTTCATCTTTTCATCTTTTCATTTGATAATTTTTTCATTTTTTCATATTTTCATTTTTTTTAATTTTGTCATTTTTTTCATTTTTTCAATTTTTTAATTATTTAATTTTTTTTAATTTTTTCATTTTTTTCAATTTCTTCATTTTTTCAATTTTTTCATTTTTCGTTTTTTCATTTTTTCATTTTTTCATTTTTTTTTCATTTTTTCAATTTTTTCATTTTTTCATTTTTCTTTTTCATTTTTCCATTTTTTAATTTTTTAATTTTTTTAAATTTTTCATTTTATATTTTTTCATTTTTTTCAATTTTTCATTTTTTTCATTTTTTCATTTTTTACTTTTTTCATCTTTTCATTTTTTCATTTTTTCATTTTTTAATTTTTTAATTTTTTAATTTTTTTTAATTTTTGCATTTTATCATTTTTTCAATTTTTTCATTTGTTTCATTTTTCTTTTTCATTTTTCCATTTTTTCATTTTTTCATTTTTTCAACTTTTTCATTTTTTCATCTTTTCATTTGTTAATTTTTTCATTTTTTTCATTTTTTCACTTTATCATTTATTCTTTTTTTTATTTTTTCATTTTTCATTTTTTCAGTTTTTCATTTTATCATTTTTTCATTTTTTCAATTTTTTCAATTTTTTCATTTTTTCAATTTTTTATTTTTTCTTTTGTTCATTTTTTCAATTTTTTCATTTCTTCAGTTTTTAAATTTTTTATTTTTTTCATTTTTTTCAATTTTTTCATTTTTTCATTTGTTCATTTTTCGTTTCTTCATTTTTTCAATCTTTTCATTTTTTTCAATTTTTTTAATTTTTTCCATTTTTTCATTTTTTCTTTTTTTCATCTTTTCATTTTTTCATTTTTTAATTGTTTACTTTATCTATTTTTAATTTTTTTTATTTATGCATTTTATCATTTTTTCATTTTTCTTTTTTCCATTTTTTCATTTTTTCAATATTTTCATTTTTTCATTTTTTCATCTTTTCATCTTTTCATTTGTTAATTTGTTAATTTTTTCATTTTTTCATTTTTTTCAATTTTTTCATTTTTTTCATTTTTTCAATTTTTTTAATTTTTAATTTTTTTTAATTTTTTCATTTTTTTCAATTACTTCATTTTTTCAATTTTTTCATTTTTCATTTTTTCACTTTTTCATTTTTTTTAATTTTTTCAATTTTTTCATTTTTTCATTTTTCTTTTTCATTTTTCCATTTTTTAATTTTTTTCAATTTTTTCATTTTTTCTTTTGTCTTTTTCATTTTTCCATTTTTTAATTTTTTAATTTTTTTAAATTTTTAATTTTTTTCTTTTTTTCATTTTTTCAATTTTTTCATTTTTTCATTTCTTCATTTCACCTTTGCGTTTGTCATTTATTCTGGTTGTTTCTTTTTCATTTTTTCGTTTTTTTCATTTTTTCACTTTTTCATTTATTCTTTTTTTTTATTTTTTCATTTTTTCATTTTTTTCATTTTTTTCATTTTTTCAATTTTTTCAAATTTTTCAATTTTTTCATTTTTTCAATTTTTTCATTTTTTCAATTTTTTCATTTTTTGATTTTTTCATTTTTTTCAATTTTTTCATTTTTTCATTTGTTCATTTTTTCGTTTTTTCATTTTTCAATCTTTTCATTTTTTTCAATTTTTTCATTTTTCCAATTTTTTCATTTTTTCATTTGTTCATTTTTTCATTTTTTCATCTTTTCATTTTTTCATTTTTTAATTTTTTAATTTTATCTATTTTTTCAATTTTTTCATTTTTTCATTTTTTCGTAAGGTTTATAGTAAGTGTAAGCTGTAAGTTACTAGAAGACTATTTTCCTGTATGTTTAGGCGCTATGGGTAGCGACATACGATCAGGTTTTTTCTGTGCCAAATGAATCCCAAGTGATTAACTTGGCAGCGACATACGATCAGGTTAAAACGTGACCGGTTTCAAAACCTGAAAGCAACCGTGGCTGGCCACGGTTTGTTGACGGCTAATACATACGGTTTGCTGCCGAATGAAATTCTAAACTCATTGAGGACTCAATGGGACGCGATATAAGGTAAAATGCTTGGCGCAGAGCGGCTTGAAAGTTTTTGATTTTCAAATTTTTTTCCTTAACTATGTCAAAGAGCGAGAACACATTCTATAAAAATTAAAAAAAACTTTTCATCATCATTTCATCTTTCGAGTAAATTAGGATTTCGAATAGCCTCCAATGGTCCTGTAATAATAAACTAAGGCTTAATCCCTCCAAATCTAAGTGTTTGCTTATCCATAGGCGTGGATGGTTTTCAGTCAGTTTCAATGCTATTCCTATTATACTTTATACTGACCAGTCTAACAGGATCTATGCTGCTTGTAGGTTGATGGTTCAGTTTTGCCAACCTGAAAGTTTCGTCCGGAAGAGCGAGGATAACTGTCATATGCAAACTACTATTTTCCTATTTATATGATAAGGAGTCAATTATTTGTTTCGTTCTGACGAAAAAAGATAATAAATAATTGACTATGTTTCTTAAAATTCGATAGGTGGTAGTACTACCCAAATTAAAAATTATTTTATAACACCTCTAAACTGAACTGACTTCACTGACTTGTGTCCACAAAATAATCGAGAATAACCGTCTCATATGTCGTGTAATCACGGCGACCGACGTTAAAGACCGTAAACGGCCAGCCGGACGGGAAAACCTAATCATATGTCGCTGCCCTATAGCATATATAAAATCAATGTTTGGCACTTTTCCATAAGTATCAGTATAGAACATTTTAGAGAACGGACTCCCAACGCACACATATAGATTTCTGTTTCATGGCTTCAGACGTATTGTCGAGAGTTTTGGAAGGGCCAAATATTCGCTGTTAAGAATAATTATGAAAGTGTTTGTATTTAATACGGTACAGCCAAGGCCATCTAGCGAGTAGTTAACAAATTGTAGATACTTGCAACCACCTATATTATATGTATATGTTACTAGAGGAAAAACAGCCAAATGAAAAGAAAAAAAGCAATACAACTTTAATTTTTACAATATCATTATTCACTTTAGTTCAATTATATGGTGAACAACTCACACCTAAATATAAACTTGAAGCAATAAAAAAAATACTCTCTTTGATGAATAAATCTTAAAAAGGATATTGTGAAACGATAATAAAAATCTTTGCAACACTCTTTCCCCTCGGTTGTCCATTCATGAATACATTCATACTTAGCTCCAATGCAATATCCTGCGGTCCTTCTAAGCTTCTCATTAAACTCAACTTAACTTCGTTATGCATTTTATTTGTACTGTAATAAATAAATAAATTAAAGAGATAAAACATTTCGGTTTATTTTTAAAATATTCCATCATTTATGTACTTACGAGAAATGCCGTTCGGTTGCCTTTTCAATATTTGGTGGAGCTGTGATTCTGGCTATCTTTAAGTCGAAATCGACATTTTCATAGTACACCGGTCCGCGAAGTGTAAACAAGGTTCGTCCTTGTGGTGGAATTAACATTTTCGAAACGAGAGTGATAAAATTATATGTATATGCTGCAGGCTTTTGGAAACATTCCTCACCCTCACAGATATGATTGATAAGACGACATCGACTAAAATAAATAATAATATTAACAAAAACAAAAGGTTAATAAAAAACATTGAATTCAAAAATTTAATAGGACGTTTTTTTTTTGTTTTTGTTTTTCTCAATTATGTTTGCTAGCTGTGGTTTTACATCTTTCACTTCACAAAGTGCTTCTGGCAGAAGAAAATTGATTCTGTTAACAATAAAAGGACATAAAAAGAATTGATATTCATAAGGTATCCACTGCGATATGGTCCGATATGTATAACAGAATACTGATTTATGTAAAAACGCTTAAAATGCTCATATCTTTAAAGCAAAAAAAAAATGAAAAAATGTCATATAGCATTTCTGTTATTGGAAATCACCTCTCTTTTCAACCCTGAAAATATTTGCCCTTATTTCCGGAACACCCTTTATGCCGGATGATTTTTTTAACCTGGAATTTGTATATATCTGAAGAAAAAAGCATGCTACAAGAAATCTCAGTTAAAAAGTTTGAAACTTTTGTTTTTTTTTTCAATTCATAATAGATGGCGATGTAATCACGAAATTGTTAATCGACATAATATTCATTACTATGCCAAGTTCAACATCAGCATCCTTGCACTGTCAATGTCACTGTGATGATTTAGATATTCCAACAAAAAGAAATGTAGGGAAGTAAAAACTGATGATTCGGAAGGTCAATTTATCGGAACACCTCTACCGATACCGATTCAGCGACCATTAAAGTCACGATTCATTCACGTAACTACTGCTGAATAATATGCTTGACAACCGTCATGTTGAAACCACATATTCTGCCGAACCTCTAAGCCTAGTTCTTTTTCAGTATAATATTGGCACTTCATTTTCCAGAGGGTCTCTGTACATTTGACCATTCAAATCGGAATTAAATGATTCCATTCAAAGTTACCCGTCATTCCACCCACAAGTAGAGGTTGCGGGCTAATTGAATTTCCGCCACGATTAACTATTTATTTTCTTGGGATGCTCAGTTCTCCAGATATTTAAAAATTCCAAGTTAAAAAAATCACCTGCCCGTATATACATACATATTGTTACGTCCCACAAAGTGATACAAGCGACATCTATTGGAAATCGAAACAACTTTAGGTTAGTGACATCCTAGTAAACTGGGTTTGGAGAATGGAATATTCAGGAAGGTTCTAGGATAATTCATAGAGTATAAATACGGCGCTACTCACATCCAGGAAGCGGAATCTTATTTCAGGCAGTGATGTGAACGAAGTAAACTATTGTGATTGCGATAATTAGAAGTACAGCTCTAGCGATAACTATATTAAGTTGATTTGATAATTATTTGTGAATTTGTGAGAGTAAACGGTAAAGTTTAATAAAGAAAGAACTTTTGAATTATTTCCGAAATATTGTGTTTTATATAACGAACTAATGCCACGCTCGTAACAATATGTATGAATTGTCATTGCCAGTTGACATTATTTAGCGCAAGAAAGTGAATCTATTCTATATTTACCTATGGTTACGTTCTTATTCCGTTGTTTATATATTTTTATTTCTTTAGTTATTATTTTTACTTTCACTTACTTTTTCTGATCAGGATCTATTATGTATCCATATGGGCATGAAATTGAATTACATCTATAGCTGCCTCGAATATTCGTGCAAATTTCATTCCTTCCAGAGCAAACATTAGGCATAGCACATTCATCAATATCACGACAAGAACTCTTATCAGCACCTAAATGAAATCCTGCTGGACAAGAGCATTCATATGATCCAGGTATGTTTACACATGTGGCCATACACAAATTGTACGATTTGTGTACTTCACACTCATTAATATCGTTACATGTTCGATTATCAAGACTCAGCTCAAAGCCAGGATTACAAGCGCATTTATATGATCCCCAAAAATTGACACATTTTTCTTCGCACAAGCCTGACATTTCTTCACATTCATCAACATCGATACAATTCTTATCATTTTCGTTTTGCTTTTTAAATCCAGGCTTACATTCGCAGTAGTATGATCCAATTGTGTTAATGCAATTTGAATTAATTGAACAAACTTGTTCCCTTTGATATTCACATTCATTAATATCTATACATCGATTTCCACTACTCAAAATATGTCCAGGTGGACACGAGCATACATAGCCACCCATCCTATTGCCGCATATTTGATTTGGACCACAGTTATGATCTCCTGTTGCGCATTCATCTATATCTGAAATTTAAATAAAAATGCTGTCAGTTACATAAAAAACCTTACGGATGGTAAACTGTTCCACATTCGTACTGTTCTGCTTATGAAGAATTTACGGAATTTCATGTAGAGCTAAATTTGTTTTCAAGAGTGTGGGGGTGAGCTCGGATTACAGCTCATGTGGTACGCATAGGGCAATAGCCATAGAAGTAGCGATAAAAGAAAAATTGGAATTAATAGTTGTTATTGTTATTTCATCGCAAATAAGCCGAAAAGCCTTCTTTTGAACTTCGTCTAACGCAAACAAGCCTCTGCCCAAATATGGGAATTATATTCTAATCTAGGCATGATTAGACTTGTAGGTTGACGCCAAGTCTGATGAAGTCATATAATAATTGCATTTTTGCAAGAAGCCTAGGCATTTCATCAGATATTGTTGGATATTTTAATGCCTAAGATGTTTAGAGACGGCGAGTTCGAGATATCTATTCCATTTGAACGGATATGATTTGAATGATAACAGAAACTTGCATTCTGAAAGCATTAAAGAAAATCCTATTCACTCCCCCATAAGCTAGTATTGTTGTAAGATCATTGACTAGTGAACTACATATGTGGTGGCTCAGTTTGTCCCGCGGGAGTTAGCTATAGAGTATCGAACGAATACACGAAATCAATTAAGTATGCTGTCGTCTGCAAAACTATAAATAGGATTGAAAGTAAGAGTTAGCTGATCAGTAATATAAATGAGAAAGACGGTAGGAGAGAGAACAGAACCTTGCGGTATACCGGCATTGATTAAAAAACGGTCAGACGTAACTTCATCCAGTATAACTTAGGTTGAACGGCGACAGAGTAAAAACTTGCAATCAAATTTAAGGTGATACCTGAAGTTTGGCAACGATTTAATAGAAGAGTTACTTCAAAGTAATCTATCTATCCCAATTTGCTTGCAACATCATCATAAACTCTACTTTAGAGAAACAAGGTGAATGGGTGACTTCGGCACTAAGAGCTTGTATTGAGATAGATCTGTTGATCTTTTTCTTAAATACAATCAATTTATGTGCATACATAAGTAGTTCTAGTCACTCAATGTAATTGCATCTTAAAGATAACAAAAGAAAATAATGCTTACCAACGCAAGATGAGCCATCCGCTGTTGACTGGTATCCTCCAGAGCATACAAGTAAATTTTGACATCGATATGATCCATTGGAATTGATACATCGTTGATGAGATCCACATGTGCCTGGTAGTTGACATTCATCAATATCTGTTACAAAATCAGTTATAAAAATAAATGATAAAAATTTCGAATTGGCCATAATTTTTATATCTCACCAACGCAAGCGCCCATTCTATTTCTTTCAAAACCATAACCACAAGATGTATCTGGTCTAAATCGATGAGTTGAAGTTGAAAGATACTCTTGATTACTGCGTGTTTGATACGACACATACGGATCATATGAAATATTCATCCTATGATAAGAGGATTGAACATAACGTGCCGTTGGTTTTTGCGTAGTTGAAGTTGTAGTAGTTGTTGAAGCTGTTGCTGGAGTTGTTGTTGTTGTTGTTGGTGGTGCTGTTGATGTTGTTGTTGATGCAACATACGGTAGCATTGGTGTTGTTTTTTTAGTGGTAGACGTTCCAAAAATTCGTCTTGATCTAATTTTATCACACCTAAAAGATCCTAGGGTGTTTCTACAAGAATAACCGGTCGTGCAATCATGTGTGCCCAGCTCACATTCATCATCATCATCGCATACATTTGTTCCTGCATTTAGAGTATATCCTGTTCCGCAGCTTTGTAACCGTATGCAAGAATATGAGCCGACCGTATTATCGCACCTCTGCGTTGGTAAACAGTTATGCGCATTGATTTGACATTCATTCAGATCTATGAAAAATTTTACAAATATCTTACTATACAAAACATTTGCATGTGCATTGTAAACAACACAAACAGCATTTCACTAACCCATGCATGCATTACTCGTTGGATCCTTTTTGAAACCTATCTTACAAAGGCAACTGTAGGCACCTTGCTCGTTTTTACATTCCTGATTGCTATCACATGCATTTTTATCAGTTAAACACTCGTCGATATCTGTGTTAGTTTTAAATAAAGGATTACAACGGAGCTCTTGGCCCATATTATTATTAAATGTTTACAGTAGTTTTGTTAAAATTTTCTGGTGAAAGGTCCAAAGGGAAGGAGGTGATAATACCTACTCACCTAAACAAACACTAAATTGTATGACAGACGGGGGGATCTCTACGGCGGTTTCGAAATAACAGGGTGATTCGACAAATATCCTCCTAGTTTTTCTCAAAACCCCCTGTATTTTAAAAAATACACGTTGTACGGTCACCGTTTGGAACTTATTGTATATAGAGCCTCATGGCCTTTCTAACGACGCGACGGCTGAACCAGCTCCTGTTTCTCTTTTTTCCGAATATATGACAGTCTTAGTAAAAATTTCGGAGTTTTTTATCCTTTTTCTACTTTGACCTCTATCATTGTTTTAAACATATTGACATAACTTGTTTTTACCAAAAAAATAACATAAGAGGTCAAAATACAAAATAGGTAAAAAAAAATTTTTATTTTAGACCGCTATAAATCCGACAGGATAACAGTACGGGGTGGTTGAGCAGCAGTCGTTCGAAAGACCATTAGATTTCAGATGCAATGAGCTCTTAACGGTACATGTTCTTCCTTGTACTTTTTAAGATGCAGGGTGTTTTGTGTAAAACTAGCATATTTTCTTGATCACCCTGTAAACTACGAAAGGGTTGAAATACCTTCCCTACCATACAATTTATTGTTTGTCTAAGTGTGAATACTATTACTCCTTACCTTTGGACGTCTCACGAGAAAACATCCTGTATTCTGTAAAAACAAAAAAAAACAATTTATATTACCAACACATTTGTTTTGTCTAAATCTATAGCCCGGACCACATGGCTCAACAGGATGCGAAGATGTTTGTGTCCTGTCTCGAACTGGTGACGATATAGTTCTTCGGCATTCATAATTTCCTTCATAGTTTACGCATGTGTAACCACCATTGCATGGATTATCGAGACATTCATTTATGTCTGTACAAAATATTACTCACAGCTATATATCTATATATTTATTGATATAAAGAAAAAATAATGTACACAAAATATTTTACCTTCACATTTTCGAGCATCTGTATCAAAATAAAATCCAGGCAGACATCTAACTTTCTCTTCACATGTGTAGCTACCTCTAGTATTCAAGCAAATCCTGTCACCTTCCTTGCAATCATCAATTTCCTCTACACATTCATTTATATCTTCGCATTCTTCATTTTTGGCATTAAAACGATAGCCATCTCCACATTCTGTAGACCGAATATTAAGGCATCTAAAACTGCCCTGGATGTTATAGCAATCTTGATCAGCTCTACAAACTGAATTACCCATTAGGCATTCATCAATATCTTCACAGTCGTTAGTTCGAAAATTTCTTGTGAAACCTGTTTTACATTCCCTAAAAGAAATTTTTATTAATAATTCTGTAAGGAATAGAAGTGTCATCGTTTTACTCATCATCTTCGGTATCCTCTTCTTCCGATTCACCATCCAAAATATTTTCACTTAGTAATGAGCATGTAACTTGATTGTCATCCAATTTATAGCCATCTCTACACTTACAAACATACGAATCTCTGGTGTTCTGACATATGTGCGAACATAAATTTTGCACTTTACCACAAATATCATCTAGAAAATAGCATGAAAATTTTCTCAAAATATGTAAACATTTCAAAATATTCGAGTACCCAACATCTCGGTATTTCAGCTGAGGTTAGATAGAATACATTGAGGAAAAAAAGGATTGTAGTGTTTAATGTAATTTTTAAAGAATTATCCTATAACAGTGATGGCTCCTTGCACAGACTGTTGACGCTCCATCGTGTGTAGGTATACAATATGTAGAATCAAATCAGCCGCTTGCACACAAGACGTCAACGGCACCGACACGGCCACGGCAATTTAGCAATTGTAGCGGCACGGCACCAGTTCTGACGTCGTGTGTGCAAATAGCCTCAAGATCAACGCGTGCTGCGCTTACTTCACTAGCACTCCTAACGGTCGCCTCTGACTTTCATCCCGTCTACTAGGCTTTCTGTCAGTTCAGTGCTCGACGAGACATTCTGCGAGCCAGACAATTGTTTACATTACCGCAATCCCTGTATATTTGTTGTGAGTCAGTCCAACAACAAAGTTACAGAGGTACGAAAATCATAAACCTTTTATGGAAAATACCGTAATTTTCATTTATTTACGAACGAATAATATATGTAAGGTTGTTCCTAAAAATATAAAAAAAGCCATGGCCTAAGCATTGATATGTTTAAATTAGTGTCAGTATGGCGATGAATAGGGCACCCAATATAATAGGAATAAATTTGGGATTTGTAGGATTGTTAATGGAAGCTATCGAACGTCCACTTAAGCCTTTTCATTGCATTTTCCAGCAGGAGGTGTTGTGTGCCAAGATAGAACTCACAGAACTAAATCATTTAATGTCAACTGTAACAAAAATCGACCCCATCAGAAGCGAGAATTTCCCACACTTTTACAGGAAGTTGATTCAACCTACAATGAGCTGCTGATGTTCAATAATGCTTCTGACAGATATGATGCATCGATACCTAGATATCTGGAATACCGGATTAAGTACCACGTCTGTCATCAAATGCTCCTAATATACCCAAAAAACTAGTGGATATAGAAGAGGTATCGCCTCCCTCAGAAATTGCTGGGTATAGCCTGATCATCAGTACTTCTTACTTTGTGCAGCGCCATCTATTTGTTAGTAATAATATCGATATCCAGATATCAATACCTGATTCTGTCATAAGCATAGTATGAGGTGTCTAAGCCGAGAAAGAACACTTGACCGATTTGTGTATTGCTTTTTAGAAATTGCGCTATTTTTTCAGGATGAGGATCTGACAAACTTTCCTGAGCTCAATTGTCGTATTGATGTTTTTTTTACAGAAATCTATGTTCATATAAATGAACTAAATTTAAAATTAGAAGAATTTGGTAAAAGTATTGTCATTATATGACGTTTGGATACATAAAAGCTTTGAAAGTAAATTTGAAATTGTTAAACGAGCTGTAGAGATTAAAAACTATTTCGAGAAGGCCGCTGTACAAAATGAAGTGATGCCCATGCATAATAAGTTCCAGCGACCATATTGTGAACTCGTTGTTTTCTCAGGTCGATGAAAGATTTAATCATTTGAGAGACCTGTAGGTAATCTACAGTTGTTTGTAATTAGTAAATTGTTTTGTAATGGATACAAACAGATGATTTGAAGATACAACTTGCTGAAACTGGGCTTAAATGTTTATTGAAATGGTCCTAAACTGGAAAATCTGAAAAGATATTGTTTGGAGAATGAAAAAGACTGTTACTAAAGCCTAGTATTGTATTCATTCCGCGGATAAATTTTGTATGGAAATTTAGCGGTGAAATTTAATGGCGAAATATTTAGCCACATCGCTGAAAGAAGTGGTATTGTGTTTTATCAGCTAAAAGTTTGTTTAGTTTTTTTTTGACAAGTAGATGGCAGTAATTACCACAAACATATATTTAGCATCAGAT